>CM042143.1:70049359-70060997 GCA_023376005.1 Doryteuthis pealeii
GAGACTTGTTGATTTAAAAAAATATAGAGTAAGTCATTTAATTACAGCTATAGTAGGTAAGTTACCATAATTTCAGGGTTACGCTAAACTGCCCCACACCCCCGCCAGTGGTGATGGCTCCGACTTGTCAAAGAAAAATCTTTCCTTGATCGACTTGAAAATGCTACTTAACGTATTTCTGTTTGTTTGAGAGTGTCCACTAGAAAGTTTTAACAACGGCAATACATTTTTTTTTTGTAAAT
Organism: Doryteuthis pealeii; assembly: GCA_023376005.1. Taxonomy (NCBI): domain Eukaryota; kingdom Metazoa; phylum Mollusca; class Cephalopoda; order Myopsida; family Loliginidae; genus Doryteuthis; species Doryteuthis pealeii. Next base: position 70,049,602 of record CM042143.1, read on the forward strand.
GTAATCGTAATTATAAAAGATGAATCCACAAAACAGAAAAAATATATATCTATAAATCAATCATCATCATCATCATCATCATCTCATCATCATCATCATCGCCATGTCCTGTTGGCAGCACGAATATCCACGTCTCTCTTTCCTAACTTTACCTAACGTTAAATGCCACTGGCAGGTACTCCGCGCAGCTTCCAGAATCTGCACGGAGCTGATTGATGTATATTTGTGCTGTTCGACCTACACTGGAGTGTTCATGCGTAGATGTTTACAGGGAACGGCATTTATGGTTTCGTACTTGCATCTCCAGCAGTATCTAGCATGTCTTGTTCGTCTCACTCGGAGGGTTTGTGTGATAGGAGACAAGTGGCCATACAGCTGCTTTCTTGTGGCGTGCCACTTTCAACATTTGTGCAAGACAGTACGCAGAACAATTGTATAGCTCCCATCTATATTTTCCTCAAAGCGCATCGATAGATTTCAAGTAGTGCTACCGTATAGCAGCACTGATACAGCTACGTCTTGTAAGAATTCACGAATCTGTCTCTATCTCCGTATCTGTCAGTCTGTCTGTTTGTCTCTCTCCCCATATATATATATTATATATATATATATATATATAATATATATATAAGGTAGCTAGCATGTACATGAAAATACGATGCTTTGTTTATTTTCTAACCATTTGTTTGATAATGTAGTAGACAAGAAACTATCAGTAACAATCGTCATTGACTTCTTGTTCACACTAGCCTATAAATGATCCATCATTGATATTGAGCATTCTTTTATTTATAAATATAGCATACCGCATCATCAATGATATATATATATATAATATATATATATATATATAATTACTGACATGGATAAAATATAGCAATCATATAGCTATCTTTTTGTTTCTAATCTCTGTCTCACTCACTCTCTCTCTCTCTCTCTCCCTCTCTCTCTCTCTCTCTCTCTCTCTTTCTATGTCTGTCTGTCTGTCTGTCTCTGTCTGTCCTGGCTGTTTGTCTGTCTCCCTCTGTCTCCCTCCCTTTGATCAAATACATAATTGATATACATATATAATATATATATATATATATATATATATATATATATATATATATATATATACACATATACACATATATATATATACATACTTGTGCGTGTTTCTGTAATTTTTCCGTTATCATATCACATTATCGATAACAGAAAAATTACAGAACAACACAACCTATGTTATATATATATATATTATATATATATATATATATATTATATATATATATTATATATATATATATATATGTATTATCAAAGCCTGAAAATATGCAGATCTCTGAAACACGTGTTGCGTATGTGAATAAAAAGAATAAAACATTTTTCTGAGAACGATACATTTTGCGGACCTTCTTTTTTTTTATAAATATTACATTTTTTACCGTTGGAACCAGAAACATATATATATATATTTATATATAATATATATATATATATATATATATAATATATATATATATATATACCAGACAACGAACTTCAGATAATCAAAATCAAAGTCAGTATTATTTTTTTTCATTTTCTCTAAAATCTATTACTAATGATTACATAGTAAAACGTTTCTTAAAAAGAAGTTAATCGCCCTGCTGCTGCTGATAGCGCTCAGCTTGCCGTTCTTCGTTGATTCGTCTCCATTTACAATATAATTGATGTGTTATTTTAAAGATTCGCCGTAATTTACATTTTCCTTTGCGGAAGCGTCGTGCTTTTCATTTCCGGTTTGATTCTAATGATACTTTAATCAGTTCGCCAATTGTTGGTTCTTCTTTCTTTTTTTTTTTTTTTCACTTTCTTTCTTTTTTTTATTAGGCTGTACTTGACACGAAATTGTTTTCTTGTCCGGGCAGAATAAAAATGAAATATAAAAGAGATGAACGGTCATAAGGAAATATTAAAAACTAATGAATAGTGGTTAATATGCAATATATTTAAAAAAGAATGGAGGAAAGGAAGAAAAAAATTGAAAAAAATGAATTAATGAAAATAGTTTATTGTGGAAGAGACGAATGTGAAAACGAATATTTGAAATAATTTAAAAAGAGAGTGATAAAGAAAGGAATTACTAAGAAGTTGGAATGGAAGGAAATATAAATATAAAATTAATAAATAAAAAGGGGAAGAATTAAGGAAGGAGAAGGAAAATTCCAAATTTACAATATTCGTATTTTGACAGAATTTCTTATGGTGAATTTTAAAGTTTATATGGAAACTAAAAGAAAGAAAGAAAGAAAGAAAGGTAAAATAATAACGCATAACACATAAAATAGAAATAATAAAAATAGATAAAAGAGAGAAATATAATCCAACGAGAGAATGGAATATGTAAGGAAAGAAAAGAAAATAAGCTATTAAGAATAAAGAAAAAAGTAAAAGAAAGAGGGGGAAAGCGAAAGAAAGAAAGAAAGCAACAAAAGGAAGAAAGAAAAAGTGAAAGAAAGAAAACGAAGAAGAAAAGGAACAAAGGTGAAAGAAAGATAAAAGCGAAAGGAAGAAAGAACAAAGAAAGAAAGAAAACAGTTACATAAAGTAAAAAGCTAACGAAAGAAACAAGCGAAGGAAAAGAAAACAGTCAAACAACAAAAATAAAAGAAAAATTTAAAAAAAGAAAAAAAGGGAAAAAATAGAAAAGGGGAAAAAAAACTAAAGAAAGAAGGAAAAAAGTGAAAGAAAGAAAAATTAAAAGAAAGAAAGGAAAATGAAAGGATGAAAAATGACCCCAAAAGTGAAAAAAGAAAGAAAGGAAAAGTTAAAGGATGAAAAAGCGAAAGAAAGAGCCATAGCCGAAGAAAATGAACGAAAAGAAGATTGAAAAAAGGGGGACTGATAAAAGATAGAAGGAAAGAAATATAAAGAAAATAAATAAAAAATAAAAGACAAGGAAGAAAGAAAGACAGAAAGAAAGAAGAGAGAAAAAAAGAGGATGAAATATTCTAAAAAATAGTTATATAGAAAAAATAATCAGAAAGATTAAAAACAAAGCAACCTAGAGAAGAGGAGAAGAAAGAAGCAAAAAAGAAAAAAGACAGAACGAAGAAATGAAGAAGAACAGAGAAGGAAACATTTTTAAAAATAAGAAGAGAATGGAATATTTAGAAAATAGTGGCATAGAAAAGGGAGAAATACAAAGACAATATAAACAGAGAAAGTTAAAGAAAAGGAAGAAGAAAGAGAACGAAAGTCGAACAGAGAGAAAGAAGGGAATACGGAAAGAAAAATGTAAGAAAGAAGAGAAAACTTATGTATGTATATCACGAAGAGTTTCTATGAAAGTCAAAATGTGTCTGGATGTCTCCAGTGATTAATTCTCCAAATTCTTACATTCAATTTACTCGTGATTAGAAAGGAATTATATATTATAAGGCAATTGAATCTATGGCGGGCGATTTGATCTGCGCCAATGATTAAATGAAGACAGTGACCAACAACCTACTTTCTAAATACATTTGATTTTCTCAAATCGTTTGCAAGTTTTCAACATGGAGAACTGGCTCAAGGCTAGACAAGAGCATCTCCCAACCGATGATATACAGTCTTTTGAAATAGTATTGGGAGATACATAAAATTGTCTCCCTCTTACATTAAAGAGGGGATGTGTATGATCTATAATTAAATTTTATATTGTATTAATTGACTTGCCCTATTTTCTAGCAAAAATTCTGTGTTAGGTTACCCCACTTTTGGATAAACTAATGCATTATATGACTACGGGTGTAAGCTACGATTTAACACCTCGCTAATTCTTATAATGGTATTTGAAATTTTGACACTTTACATGATCGATAATACTGAGTTGAAAACTAGTGAGATTTAAGCTTCAGAGCCCTTAAAAGGGAGGGGCCCAAAACCGATCTTAGAGCTTAAAACTTCTGGGTTTACTGCATGCGAATTAAAAAATATATAATATCAAGGATATAAAACTTAAATTGGGTGAAGTTAACTATAGTCAACATCAGCCGAACAGTGAGGGAATCTAATCCGCTTTTTGCTAGCTCTAGACAAGGAGGATTTTTTGTTGAGGTTGAGTGTTACACCTACCTATTTTACTACACGGATCAGATTACCCAAACGCAGGACTGGTATCGAACCCCGAACCTTTTGATTACTAGGTGAATATTCTAACAACTAACCTAAATCGCCTCTTTATTGAATCACCCTGTCGCAGACTGTATCTCTTAAACAGAGGACTAAGACATCCTTCCCCCAAAATAAAGTGTCGATATTTGTGTATATAAGGTGTGCTTTAATTCCACCCTCTATTTAGCCAATCACTAGCAATACTGCGTGATTGATAGAATATTTACCCCCCCATATTGGCCATAATTACAACGGCGCTCCTGATGACGGACATAGGATTGGCCGTAGGACTCTTTACAAAGAACTAGGAACTCTTTACCAGAGGAAACAAAGATCATTATCGAAGGACTATATATCAGTAACTGAGAACACTTTAGTAGCCAAAAGGATTCATTATCGACGGACTCTTTATCAAGGATCCAATTCCACCAGATAAGCGCTTCTGCTTTAAGGCCAAGCAATGACCCTTAAAAAGTAACAGAAAGGTATGTGTAGTGCAAGATCCGAAACTGCATCTGGTAGTGAGGCTTATGTTATGGGCTCCTAGTAATGTCGACATATTTATTTTTCCGACATACTCATTTCTCGAAACACCACATTCCATTGTGCAGAGAAAAACCTCTGAGCGAGCGGGTTCGCGGAGCATCTAAGCCTACCTCACAACGTGCTGAACTTTTCCCACACATTTTTGCTATCACGTACACTGTCAATAATGAGAAATGGGAGGCTAGTGATAAATCAAGAGTAAAAAGCTGTCTGTCAAAATTCATCTTTATTTCCAGGACGCTTTTTGAAGAATTAACCGTTAACTTTTGATTTTTACTACTCCACTACATTACAAAATTATTAGGCTACCACATTCTTATGGAACATGTGTAGCCAAGTGATTTCTATATAATCAGCAATCAGCGATTGACATTTACATATGGAAATCCGATCTCACTGACAAGCTAAAGCGACAATTTTCCAGGCCGTGGTTGTATTAGTACTGCTGCTGGCTGCACCACTTGGGCCCTAAACAAAATACCTTGAGAATAAGCTAGATGGGAGCTGCACAAGAATGCTGCGTGCGGAAACAGCACCCCACTAGGAAGCAGCTGTATGGTCACCTGCCCTTCCCATCTCACATACCATCCCGAGTAAGACGGACTAGACATGAAGGACACTGCTGGAGAAGCAAAGACGAGGTCATAAGCAACTTTCGTCTGTGGAAACCAACACATGGCATGCGAATGTGGCAGCGAATGTGAGGACCGCCCAGCAAGGACCATTACATTGGCCAACAGTTGGAGTAGGTCCTTGCTGGGCGGAATGCCCATGTGTTGGCCACAGACGAAAGTTGCTTATGACCTCGTCTTTGCTTCTCAGCAGTGTCCTTCATGTCTAGTCCGTCTTACTCGGATGGTATGTGAGATGGGAGGGGCAGGTGACCATACAGCTGCTTCCTAGTGGGGTGCTGTTTCCGCACGCAGCATTCTTGTGCAGCTCCCATCTAGCTTATTCTCAGGTATTTTGTTAGGGCCAAGTGGTGCAGCCATGCAGCAGTACTATACAACCACGGCCTGGAAGAATTGTCGCTTTAGCTTGTCAGTGAGATCGGATTTCCATATGTAATGTCAATCGCTGATTGCTGATTTATATAGAAATCACTTGGCTACACATGTTCCATAAGAATGTGGTAGCCATATATTTTGTAATGTAGTGGAGTAGTATTTAAAATCAAAAGTTAACGGTAATTCTTCAAAAGCGGTCCTGGGAAATAAGATGAATTTTGACAGACAGCTTTTTACTCTTGATTTATACTAGCCTCCATTCTCATTAGTTGACAGTGTTACGTGATAGCAAAAATGTGTGGGAAAGTTCAGCACGTTGTGAGGTAGGCTTAGATGCTCCGCGAACCGCTCGCTCAGAGTTTTTCTCTGCACAATGGAATGTGGTGTTTCGAGAAATGAGTATGTCGGAAAATAAATATGTCGACATTACTAGGAGCCCCATAACATAAGCCTCACTCGATGCAGTTTCGGATCTTGCACTACCAACCTTTCTGTTACGTTTTTAAGGGTCATTGCTTGGCCTTAAAGCAGAAGCGCTTATCTGGTGGAATTGGATCCTTGATAAAGAGTCCGTCGATAATGAATCCTTTTGGCTACTAAAGTGTTCTCAGTTACTGATATATAGTCCTTCGATAATGAATCCTTTGGTTCCTCTGGTAAAGAGTTCTAGTTCTTTGTAAAGAGTCCTACGGCATCCTATGTCCGTCATCAGTGAGCGCCGTTGTAATTATGGCCAATATGGGGGGGGGTAAATATTCTATCAATCACGCAGTATTGCTAGTGATTGGCTAAATAGAGTGGTGGAATTAAAGCACACCTTATATACACAAATATCCGAACACTTTATTTTTGGGGAAGGGATGTCTTAGTCCTCTGTAAGAGATACAGTCTGCCGACAGGGTGATTCATAAAGAGGCGATTTAGGTTAGTTGTTAATACACCTAGTAATCAAAAGGTTCGGGTTCGATACCAGTCCTTTGCGTTGGGTAATCTGATCCGTGTAGTAAAATAGGTAGGTGTAACACTCACCTCAACAAAAAATCCTCCTTGTCTAGAGCTAGCAAAAGCGGATAGATTCCTCACTGTTCGGCTGATGTTGACTATAGTTAACTTCACCAATTTAAGTTTTATATCCTTGATATTATATAGTTTTTTAATTCGGCATGCAGTAAACCCAGAAGTTTTAAGCTCTAAGATCGGTTTTGGGCCCTCCGTCTTTTAAGGGCTCTGAAGCTTAAATTCACTAGTTTCAACTCAGTATTATCGATCATGTAAAGTGTCAAAATTTCAAATACCATTATAAGAATTAGCGAGGTGTTAAATCGTAGCTTACACCCGTAGTCATATAATGCATTAGTTTTATCCAAAAGTGGGTAACCTAACACAGAATTTTGCTAGAAATAGGGCAAGTCAATTAATACAATATAAAATTTAATTAAGATCATACACATCCCCTCTTTAATGTAATGAGGGAGACAATTTTATGTTATCTCCCAATACTATTTCAAAAGACTGTTATATATCGGTTGGGAGATGCTCTTGTCTAGCTTGAGCCAGTTCTCCATGTGAAACTTGCAAACGATTTTGAGAAATCAAATGTATTTAGAAAGTAGGTTGTTGGTCACTGTCTTCATTTAATCATTGCGCAGATCAATCGCCCGCCATAGATTCAATGCCTTATAATATATAATTCTTTCTAATCACGAGTAAATTGAATGTAAGAATTTGGAGAATTAATCACTGAGACATCCAGACACATTTTGACTTTCAATAGAACTCTTCGTGATATACATACATAAGTTTTTTCTTCTTTCTTACATTTTTCTTTCCGTATTCCTTCTTTCTCTCTGTTCGACTTTCGTTCTCTTCTTCTTCCTTCTTTTAACTTTCTCTGTTTATATTGTCTTTGTATTTCTCCCTTTTCTATGCCACTATTTTCTAAATATTCCATTCTCTTCTTTATTTTTAAAAATGTTTCGCTCTCTGTTTCCTTCTTCATTTCTTCGTTCTGTCTTTTTCTTTCTTTTGCTTTCTTCTTCTCCTCTTCTCTTAGGTTGCTTTGTTTTTAATCTTTCTGATTATTTTTTCTATATAACTATTTTTTAGAATATTTCATCCTCTTTTTTTTCTCTCTTTCTTCTTCTTTCTTTCTTTCTTCCTTGTCTTTTTATTTTTTATTTATTTTCTTTATATTTCTTTCCTTCTATTTTTTATCAGTCCCCTTTTTTCAATCTTCTTTTCGTTCATTTTCTTCGGCTATGGCTCTTTCTTTCGCTTTTTTCATCCTTTAACTTTTCCTTTCTTTCTTTTTCACTTTTGGGGTCATTTTTCATCCTTTCATTTTTCCTTTCTTTCTTTTAATTTTTCTTCTTCACTTTTTTCCTTCTTTTTTAGTTTTTTTCCCCTTTTCTATTTTCCCTTTTTTTCTTTTTTTAAATTTTTTTTTTATTTTGTTGTTTGACTGTTTTCTTTTTTCCTTCGCTTTGTTTTCTTTCGTTAGCTTTTTACTTTATGTAACTGTTTTCTTTCTTTCTTTGTTTCTTTCTTCCTTTCGCTTTTATCTTTCTTTCACCTTTGTTCCTTTTTCTTCTTCGTTTTCTTTCTTTCACTTTTTCTTTTCCTTTTGTTTGTTTCTTTCTTTCTTTCGCTATTTTCCCCCTCTTTCTTTTACTTTTTTTTCTTTATTTTTAATAGCTTTTTCTTTTTCTTTCCTTACATATTCCATTCTCTCGTTGGATTATATTTCTCTCTTTTATTATTTTTTATTATTATTTCTATCATTTTATGTGTTATGCGTTATTATTTTACCTTTCTTTCTTTCTTTCTTTTCTTTTAGTTTCCATATAAACTTAAAATTCCCATAAGAAATTCTGTCAAATACGAATATTGTAAATTTGGAATTTTCCTTCTCCTTCTTAATTCTTCCCCTTTTTATTTATTAATTTTTATTTTATATTTCCTTCCATTCCAACGTTCTTAGTAATTCCTTTCTTTATTTTTCACTTCTTTTCTTTTAAATTATTTCAAATATTCGTTTTCACATTCGTTCTTCCAACAATTAAACTATTTTCATTAAATTCCCATTTTTTTGCATTTTTTTCTTCCTTTTCCTCATTCTTTTATTTAAATATATTGCATATTAACCACTTATTCATTATTTTTTTAATATTTCTTATGACCGTTCATCTCTTTTATATTTCATTTTTATTCTGCCCGACAAGAAACAATTTTCGTGTCAAGTTTACAGCCTACAATAAGAAAAAAGAAAAAAAAGTGAAAAAAAAGAAAAGAAAGAAGACAACAATTGGCGAACTGATTAAAGTATTCAATTAGAAATACGGAATGAAAGCACGACGCTTCGCATAAGGAAAATGTAAATTACGGCGAATCCTTTAAAATAACACATTCAATTATATTGAAATGGAGACGATCAAACGAAGAACGGCAAGCTGAGCGCTATCAGCCAGCACAGGGCGATTAACTTCTTTTTAGAAACGTTTTACTATGTAATCAATTAGCATGATTTTAGAGAAAATGAAAATAATACTGACTTTGATTTTCGATTATCTGAAGTTCGTTGTCTGGTATTATATATATATATATATATTATATATTATAATAATTATTATAATATTAATATCTATATATATAATGTTGTTCTGGTTCAACGGTAAAAATGTAATATTTTATAAAAAAAGAAGGTCCGCAAAATGTATCGTTCTCAGAAAAATGTTTTATTCTTTTTATTTCACATACGCACACGTGTTTCAGATGAATTCTGCTATCTTCTTCAGGCTTTGATCAATAGCATATATATATATATATATATATATATATAATAATATATATATATATATATATATATTATATAATTATATAGACATAGGTTGTGTGTGTTCTTAATTTTTCTTGTTATCGATAATGTGAATATGATAATGCGGAAAAATTACAGAAACACGCACAACGTATGTATATATAATATATGTGTATATGTGTATCATATATTAATATATATACTATATATATATAATATATATATAATATAGTATATATGTTATATCAATATATGTATTATAAAGGGGGAGGAGACAGAGGAGACAGACAAACAGACAGACAGACAGAGACAGACAGACAGACAGACATAGAAAAGAGAAGAGAGAGAGAGAGAGAGAGAGAGAGAGAGAGAGAGAGAAGAGTGAGTGAGACAGAGATAGAACAAAAGATAGCTATGATTTGCTATATTATCCTTCTATATATATATTATATATATATATATATATATATATCATTGTGATGCGTGTATCTATATTTTATAATAAAGTGCTCAATATCATGATGGATCATTATAGGCTAGTGTGAACAAGAAGTAATGACGAATTGTTTACTGATAGGTTTCTTGTCTACTACATTATCAAACAAATGGTTCGAAATAACAAAGCTCGTATTTTCATGTACATGCTAGCCTACGCTTATATAATAATATATATAATATATATATATATATATATATATATATGGGGAGAGAAGACAAACAGACGACTGACAGATAGGAGATAGAGACAGATTTCGTGAAATTCTTACAAGACGTGCTGTATCAAGTGCTGGCTATACGGTAGCACTACTTGAAATCTATCGATGCGCTTTGAGGAAAATATAGATGGAGCTATACATATTGTTCTGCGTACTGTCTTGCACAAATGTTGAAAGTGGCACGCCACAGAAAGCAGCTGTAATCGGCCACCTCGTCTCCTAATCACAAAACCCTCCGAAGGAGACGAACAAGACATGCTACGATACTCTGACGACATGCAAGTAGACCATAAACTGCCGGTTCCCTGCTAAACATCTACGCATGAACACTCAGTGTTGGTCGAACAAGCACAAAATATACATAAATCAGCTCCGTGCAGATTCTGGAAGCTGCGCGGAGTACCTGCAGTGGCAAATTTAACGTAGGTAAAGTTAGCGGAAAGGAGACGTTGGATTATTCGTGCTGCCAACAGGAACAATGGCGATGATGAGATGATGATGATGATGGATGATGATGATCGATGATGATTTATAGATACTATATTTTTTTTCTGTTTTGTGGATTCATCTTTTACTAATCTACGATTCACATTTACAAAAAAAAGATGTATTGCCGTTGTTAAAAACTTCTGTGGACCACTCTCAAACAACAGAAATAGTTAAGTAATTTTCAAGTCGATCAAGGAAACGATTTTTCTTTGACAGTCGAGCCAATCACCACTGGCGGGGTGTGGGGCAGTTAGCGCGTAACCCTGAAATTATGGTAACTTACCTACTCTAGCTGTAATCAATGACTTACCTCTACTATTTTTAACTCAACCAAGTCTCATGGCCTGAAATTATCGCCCTTCACGTGCGGTATATTACTAACTAGCCCGCAAAAGTATTGCCAAATAAAAAGCAATCTGCTTCTAGTTTTGGCTTAGTTTCTTGTAACTGATTTCAGCGGGTTATTCAGTCCAACCAATAACTAGGGGGTTGTTCATACCTTTCCCAATTATTAGTTTCGGAATTGAAATTGCCACATAATAGTGCGTCAAGTTCGAACTCTTACTAGATATCATCGTCCCAGTAATGTCTGCCATTACATACTGGACCAAGACATTGTTAAGGGAAAACTGAGTAATTTATAGATACTGTTCGTCCCGACAAATGTCTCCGTTTCAATTTTTTTAATCCATGGCCCAACGT
>CM042143.1:70063597-70073597 GCA_023376005.1 Doryteuthis pealeii
TAGAGAGAGGAGAAGCAATAATCAGAAGAGAACATGAGGCAGACGTCAGAGAGAGAGGAGGAACATACAAAGATTTTAAAGGTCGCGCTAGTTTCGTAATGTTTTCATCATAACAGGTGTTTATGCCAAAATATTATTCTTGAAATAATTCAATGGCGCTAAATAATGGTTTTCTTGAGGGCGACAGAAAATTTCAATGAAGGTTCTCAATATCAATATCGCATCGTTGTTCAGGAAAAAACTTTAATTTTGTATCACCGGGTCTTAAATTGCGTTTATTATTCTATATTCTTTAGTCATATGACATTTATAAACACACACACACACACACATCCATCACACCACACACACACACAAATATATATTAATATTATGTATGTATAAGTCACCACAAGACACATGTTTCGGTGTTTAACGCCTCTTCAGTGTGGCCTAGACACACAACTATCCTTGCTAGGGTCGAAACTCCGACTGACTGTTTTGATAGCCTGCATTCTTATCCTCCGGCCACTGACAGCTTGCTTGAGCGGGGTGGTGTTTTAAACTATTAATAACATAGTTTGTTATATATTTACGATCACGAGAGATCTAATTGTGAGCAAACCGATGAATTGCTTATATGCCTTAGTAGCAAAGTTATATTTAAAAATCACCCCTTAGAGAAGCTGCATTCCAAATTTATGGGAGCAATTATATATATATTTAATATATAAGAACGCTAAATGAGTCAGACACTATTATCAAGGTTTCACCTATGGTTCATCGGATAAATTCTGATTGAGCAGGTGGCCTACAGCATCTTTGATTAATGGAGTGGTTATATCCAAGTGGGTAAACATTATCATACAAAATGTTACGTGTATACATAAGAATCAAAAACTAATAGCTAAGAACACAAGGGACATATTTATCAAAACACCACCTTTATTCAAAGAAAAAAATTACCCAACTCCTCCGTACAAATAGGATGCGACCACAAACTCAGTTTTCTTAAGCAAAGTTTAACAGCTTTGAACTAAGAAGGTTTCCTTCTTCTAACATGGTTGTATAACCAATTTTATGAAACCAGTCTGCCTTAATAAATAACCCATAGAGGATGGAGAATAGTTGGATGCATTACATTTCCCAAAGGGTATGTAGTATTTAAGGCGAAATGTAAACAACCTTGTATGGATTTAGACTCGTCTCACTGTGTCCACTTCCGATGGACGTACCATTAACAAAACACCGTGTCTCTATACTGTGGACAAGGTATATCTCTCATATTGAATTACACTGTATTATAAAAGGACACTAACCTCTAACTTAAAGAAAAGCAATGCATAGGGATTTATTTTTTTAAAGCCGAGCGTATCTTGAAGGAAATGTAATTGAAAGCCGATAAGGAATTCTCATTGTTTGATAAGTTTATTCAAACAATATTTGGGATTATTCCCATTTAAATATCCCATTCTATTTGTTTCTTCGCTACGGAATTTTTTTCACAGCACATTTGCCTGGAAGGAATGAATTTGTCTTCGCAGAATGGTCCCCTTCCCCATTTTACCGTTCTCACAACCGCTTCTTACTCTTTGACTGCTCCTCAGAATTAATGCCAAATTCTCATTTAAATGATGAATACTTTTCGATAGTCCATTTGGGAAAAAATGTTTTTAAATCTCTGGCAGAGAGCTGCTAAACCGCCATCGAAATTTGAAAATTTACGCAGAACAGGCATTGGCATTAAAATTCCAGTTTTCAAGAGATGCCTGAGCGTTATTAGACTTTAAATTCGATGCATTTTAAGATATTTTTTTTACGAATTTTCATTAAACATTTCAAAAGCCAAAAGGGCCGGCGCTTCTTAACCACACCATCAACCGGTCAGGAGTTGAAAATGACAAAAAAAAAAAGGAAATTCCATGTATAAAGCAAACGGGAAGAATATTACTGAATGATTCCAGCAATAGTAAAAAAAATATTATATTTAAATCTGAATTTATTAAAGAAAACACCAAAACACTTGTTGCCTATGGGCTTATATAGTTATGTATTTACCGTTCGCCTTATGTCCCGGGGTTCAAATCCAAGAAACAGAAATCAAAGGGCTTGTTGAGATCAAGCCGATTGAAAGCACGCATGCTCCACAAGCCTGTTTAGTCTAATTATGGGCCAAAGTGTGGAGTTTGCCACATGACCTGGACTGTGCCAGCCCCCAGGAATTCCGTCCTAAACCTTACCTCTGCGGCGCATTAGGGGTCTTACCCCTCTGCCGATGTGCAGCCAGGGTATCACATGAATATATAATAAATCGCTTAGTAAATAATTATCATCAGCATGAATCATCTTGTATTGCACTGACAGCTCTGTCCTGTCTATTATTTACCCATAGACGAAGAGAGAAATAGTTATTCATCATTTTTCAAAGGGTATTAGCGTTATTCAAAAAATGCAAAGTTCCGTCCAGATTTCAACTCATATTCCGAGTTCCATTACATTCGACGAAATAACCATTACAACCACATGTCGTTTTTTGTTGTTATTTTCTATTGGACAAAAAATAGAAATCAAATGTTCATTATTTTTATGTAAGTAAATACTATAAATATTTTAATTTGTCAGTGTATGTGTATAACATGTGCTGTTATAATAATAGTAATTGTGGCGCTTGAAGGGAAATGAGGAAGGGGTTTGATATTTTTTAAATGACTTTCCAGCGCTGAAAACACTTCGTGACAGATGAAGTAGAAAACAGAAATGGGAAAATAAAAACTGTATGGATACTTCAGAAAAGAAACTTGCGAGAATTTTCAGTCTAGCTGATCTGGACAAGTCTATTAGATAAGAAAAGAACCATCAAAAGAAAAATCTGATTTCTTTTAGAGCAGCAGAGATATATCTATATAAGCCCCAACTGATCAAAATGGAAATTTTTAATAATCTGTGCACTGATGGAGAAGTAAGGACAACTTATAGGCGACATCCTCCTATGGAAATCATACATATAGACATACCAGTGTTAGACACCAGCAAAGACAACCATTTATTAGCTTTGTGGTGGATCATGGGAGGTTGGTCGTCTACGAGTACTTACTGAGTGCAATGACTATAGGGCAGAGGCGAGAGAGTTGGAAAACTCAAATGGAATCTGTATTGACACTTATTGATTAGTAATATCATAAGCAATTAAATATACATAAACAATTTTAAATTAATTGGTTGCTTCCAAAGACTATGATCAGCGTAATCCAATAATTAAACGGAATCAAGTAGACGTATATTAATTTAGTCACAAGAAGCTAAAAGATAGATTTTTTCGTAGAGGATACAGACCAAAGGATAAGTGTGTTGTAATTATGTTAACGTAGATTTTATGATAAAATTTAACTCACATAGCAACACTATACACCATTCCTGCTGGGGCGGTAGAATACTCCGACCGTACCTCTTTAAAAGGCGTCGGCGTGGCCTAAAGTCGGTATCACGTAATCAGCGAGGGTGTCTATGCCTTTTTCACTAGGGCTAGACCAAGGAGATTGTTTTTTGCGTCTGAGGTGGAGCGCCCCACCTACCATCAGCTCCTTACTTAACCGTACAGAACCCTGTGCTACTCATACGCTGAGTTGGCGAGTGCTGGTATCGAATTAGGAACCTTGTGCTTTCTACCAGAGCGCTCTACCGACTGAGCTAACGGACCCTCCAATTGGGCACCTGTTGCCGTGAGTGGTGGCCGTGATGCTGAATGATTGAAATTATGTGTTTTCTGACAAATCCATAACATGCAGACATTAAACTTTCGGCTCTTTACAATGGGCGTCAAAGAGGCCCCATCTGATCAATTCAGTTGATCAACGTTAGCCTTAGCACTTGTGATTGTTCCGACTATATTGCTCTTATAGTAAACCCACAACCTTTTTTTATCAATTATATGTGGCAGAAGGTGGTGGCTGATGGTAGTCGTGTCCTGAGTAAGAAGTTAAAAACGCAATCTAGTGGTGAATTTCCAATTCTGGAGGTCTGGGGAATGTGGAGTACGCCCTTTATCGCCATTAACTCCCTGGTCCACTCTGATATGCAAGATAATTATCTTCTTGTTTTGTTCGGTCCATTTCACTGCACGTGACACCCAGGCAAGGAATGAGTCAACTTGCGTAAGTATTCTTACTTTTATTTTAAAAATAACGGGGTGTTGTCACTTGTTCTTCCTGTTTCGCGGCAACTGGCTTCAAGTGAACTCATAGAATCAAAACTATGTAGTTTGCTCTAATACACAACTAATAAAATCGAAAAAAGGAGGAAAAGTTCTATGCTGACACAACCTTCTTGTCTTCTCGGAATTCCTGCTGCTAATAAGATTAAACTAGCGCCAAACACGCACCATGTGATTTACCAAGTGTCCTGACGGTGCTTGTACCCATCGCATAGGATGGCCGAACAAAACAAGGGAGATAATTATCTTGCATTTACAGAGAAGATTATTCAGCTTTCGTTCCCATCTATGGACGCCTAACAGGTACTAACAAGCAATAAATTTTTTACACTCCATTTTTTAATATCATTTGATAAAAAGGAGTTTAAAAGATGAGTTAGAATTTAATTTTCCTTGATAATATGTGTTATCTCTTAATTGCGTACTGTCTAAAAGTATAAAAATTCAGCATTTTTCCTTTCATATTGTTTTCCTTACCCCTGCATTTAATCATTTCTTTAACCTTTTTCAAATCCAACACTCACACAAACACATATGAACACGGCACACACAACACATAACACGCCACATACTAAGCACACATGCACACTCACACAGAGCAACAAATAACGATAATAATAAGAAACAAAATAAGGCAGTGTCTGGAGAACAACACACACACACACAAACACAACACCACCACACAAAACCCTCTTAAAGACTAATTTAACAGAGGTTGTAAATTATATTATTGGTAAAAAGTTAATTTCAATTTCTAACCATGTTTTAAATGCCAACACACACATACACACACACACACACACACAAAAACACATATGGACATGGCACACAAACATATCAAACACATACACATGTAGCATAACGCTATAAGAACGGTGTTTGTTCATAGGGCACTTAAATTGTAGTAGTAGCCACCGTTAGTAGTAGTAATAGTCGGGTAGTCAGAAAAAAACATACACTCAAGTTGGTATATCACAAGGGGCTGTGTATTTTATTTCTAGGCCTCATGAATGAGAGAGAGAGAGAGTATCGTCAAATTTATTCTATCTAACTCTAACAATAGTATCCTGTATGTATTTCTGTCCCACAGCCCATACGAGGGACCGGGAAACAAAGCGTCTGACACCCTCTAGAGCACGGGTAAAAGAGAACAGATTTTCTACTCTCACCGTTTCTCGTTCAGGCGTCAATTCCCGTTTCGGGTCAAATCCAGAACTTCCGTTATTTTTAAATCTATTTCCATTTCAAGCAGATGAAGTAATAAAAAAAGAAAAAAAATCAGTCGTGTCTGGAGAACACACACATATATAAAACACAAATAAATAAACAAACTTGTTAGCACACCTTGTAAAAAAATAGGCCATACCTGGAATGATAGTAAGTCCTTGTTGGACAGACACACACATAAACACACATAAATACACACACATAGACTTACACATACACACACGCAGAGAATTTGGAAGATATCACTAGGCATACCAGATAAAAACAGGTGAATTTGTAAATATTCATTTGCATAAGTTCTGAATAAAACAACATATATTTATACTAACATTATATATACATAAACCAATAGTTTAGCTCGCGGGCTAATCCCGTTGAATGCATCACTTCCCGCTAGAGCATCGAAGTTAAGTGGACACTTAATCAACAGCAGGTACTGTAAGTAAACTGAATATCAAAATGACACTATTCGACATTAAATTACTCAAAGAGTGTGATATCCTGTAAAATAAATCAACCAACAAACCAACAAATATCTTATAAATTCTTGTAAATTCTCTATCAGTTAACCATAACTGAATGTTTCTAAAATGTTCATAAAAATAGATCACTCTTTAAAGGATCTTTACATGACGCCAATCAGAAACTTGAGAAGATTTATTTTTAGCTGAGAACGAGCATTTTGGACTAAAACAAGGGGTCCGGTTTCGAATCAAGCCTCAAAATGATTTTTAGAATTTTGGATAAAGTATTTATTTACCCAACCCGTCCGATACCTGTAAAAGGGTGGTTTGGACTAAGCCAAGCGTATATATGTATTTACCCAACCCATCCGCTACCGGTAGAATGTGAGATAAGATCGTAAGTATGTGGTATCCAACAACGACTATCCAGGATGTCAAAGACCCTGCACTGTTAAAAACTTATTCATAGAATGTGGAGTTTACGCTCATATCAGAAAACAGTTTTTCAATGCAATTAACATGAAAGACCTGCTTGAAAATGTTAACATAGTTGACATCTTATCGTTCTTGAGAGAAATAAACGTAAATTCTGTAAAGAAAAATAGGACTTTTCCATGTAATTAAAACGTACTAGGAAATATCACTTGCTGTTCAGGGATATGAAAAATAAGTGTTACATATTGATAACATTAGATAAAAGCATATAAGTGCTTTCAATTTAAATAAAAAAAGGCCGAACTTGTCATTAGATAACACAACAAGGGATGACATGCGCTACAACACTCACCCAAAACAATTTCTTCCTATAGCATTTCTTCCCTTTGTGTACTTTAAATTATCAATTATATTGTTTTCTAATAAGACCCTGACATATTTTCATCGCAAATTGTATTAATATTAATGTATAGATTGAATATATTTAAACATGTTTTTGTTAAATATCGAAACGTCAACCAAGAATAAAAGATGCTTTGTCAAACTGCAAAGACAAAAATGATTTCATTCCCGGGTAGATATTTTCCATTATCCAACCAAGAGGAAAATCCTATTATTACTGAATAGAATATGTTTAATGTCTTCAGTTAAATATTCATTTCATGTAAATGCAGTGCGAACCAATTAAATTCCAGTCGTCACGAATATATAACATATCAGTTGAACATTACGATTAGAAGAGGTTATATAATAACAGCTCGGAAGATTGAATTCAACGAAAAAAGCATAAAAATAGCATTTAACATGAAACACATTTCTAATGCTAAATATTTCTAGGACAATACGCAAAGGATAACGTTTCCTATAAAACTTTAAGGAAGGGAATTGGTAATACATACACGCATGAACATTAGGGAGCGCCCGTTTGAAATGGTTATGGTCATAAGAAACGAAGACAGCGACATGAGTTCAATTCCTCAAAAACGAGACTGTCTGCATTTTTAAATTCTTGTATCACCGAGGTGAAATGATACATAGAAAAACTGAGTGCTTAATATATTTTATTCAGGCACCAGTATCCGGTGCTCACCGACATAGTAAAAACACAGAACAATAAATTACTAAACAATTAACAAGACAACTTACAAGAAATAAAGGAGGGTCAAATACGGTATAGCCAAACGCAGTAAGATCAGACTGAATATTAATCAACTTATTAATAAACTGTTGAAGTCCTTAATCGTAGACTATATAAGTCTAAAGGTCAGGCAATCTGGAAAAGTGCTGAAGGGGTGTTAGTTACTCTACAATATACATAATTCTTATATCCTTGAGAGAGTTATGAACACACCTATTCTCCACCTGCTATTTGTAAATAATAGGGCAGAATGGGTTATTTATCATTATTATTGCAACCGGTCAAAGAGAAGAAAAACTGGGAATTCAAAACTGTTACACTCTGCTTAAAAATGATATTGTGTCACATCCTGCTTGTGATAGGGGTTAATATAAGAATGCATACAAGAATAAATATTATTGAGTAAGAGATTATAACGTATTGATCTAAGTTCTGTATTTCACAAAAGCCGGAAGGTACTGGAATCAAACACAAATGAATATAATTATAAAAATACGTTTTAAGACAGGGACTCAAAATCACAATAAATTAAACAAACACACAAACATTTACATGTATAAATTAAATAATATATATATATATATTATATATATAATATAATATATATATATAATATATATATATATATAATAAGAAGTTTGGTATGTACGCGTCGACTTATAACTCCCCAAAAAGACGTCATTCAGATTCGAAATCTTGCATACACCTTAATTTCCTTCTAACTAAGAGATGCACTAAATTTGTTTATTGACTTTTCTAATTAAGGGATATCATTAATTAATCAAACAATTTTTGGAAATCATCGTATAGCTGCTGCTGCTACTTTTGTATCAGAAGGAGTTTTCGAAAATCCTTTGATTTTGCTACAACCATGACTTCGAGTTTGACCTTCTTAATAGGAGTTGTTCTATTTCTACTAAAAAGCCAACATTATTTTGAGTGCAATTGTTTTGTAATTTAGTACGAACTGTTAATTTTTGTTGTTGTTTGTTGCAGTTGAAATAAATCATTACAAGAAGTAAATAAAAATGTATGTATGAAGTATTTTTAGGATAGTTCTCATTATCACTTACAGAACTATTATATAATAATAATAAACACATATATTAGTTTGTATATATATATATATATATATATATATATATATATTATATATATTATATATATTATAGGGATATTTCATATGTGACATTAGGTTTCATGCTCGTCTTTTTCGGAAATCATTAGACAGAATAGAGAAAATATTGAGTATCATAATGTTATATATATATAATATATATATATATATATATATATATATATATTTGTATATGTATAAGTATTAACTTACCGGTGGGTATAAGAACGATCGTTGGAAGCGCCAATAGAGGTTAAGGTTGAGAAAAAACAAATACAAAGTGCTCAATACAATGTAGAGCATAAATTTATTTAAAAATGGAAATGAGTAACCTACTCGAGTTTCATCGATAGATTCTTCAGGGTTACTTTTAAATTAATCGAGTTTACGATTAATCTTTGGTGTTATAAAGGGCATGTTTATAACATGTTTATAACACCAAAGATTAATCGTAAACTTGATTAATTTAAAAGTAACCCTGAAGAATCTATCGATGAAACTCGAGTAGGTTACTCATTTCCATTCTTAAATAAATTAAATAATATATATAATATATATATATATATATATATATAATGTGGTGTGTGTGTGTTGTGTGTCTGTGTGTGTGGAAACCCGATTGATTTATCATGACAGACTTCTTAACCACTTGGTCATCAGCACCGACAGGAGTTAACTGATAAATACATAGATATGTATATATTTAAAGGCTGCCAATATATATATATATATATATATATATATATATATATATATAAAGGTATATATATATAAGAGAGAGAGGAGAGAGAGAGAGAGAAGAGTGAGAGTGTGTGTGTGTGTGTGTGAGAGAGAGAGAGAGAGAGAGAGAGGGGGGGAATGAGAGAGATAATGTGTGTTTGTCCACGCACGTGCGTACGTTTATTATTATAATTTTACTTCATGCAAACGTCAAAAAAGTTAAAACAGATAAATAACAGAGCGAAAATAAAAACATTCCTATTAAGAAAAAATAAAGCTATATAATCAAATAGAAACAGATAGATGCTATGAATTTCTTTCTTATGCATGCATTTTTTTGTTTGTGTTCTTTTTTTTTGGGGGGGGGTGTTTTTGTTTTGTTGTTATTTTTTTTATTTCTTTATTTTTTTTTTTTTTTTGGTTTGTCTCATTTTGGCCGACATTTTACAAGTACTGCAAAAGCCAAAAACAAATACAAAAACAAAAACAAAAAGAAAAAACAATAATAATAAAAAAAAAAAAAACTCCAAACAGGTCCTCACATTATATTTTACCTTTTATTTTTTTTAAATTTTCTCATTCTCTTCCTCCCCAATGAAATTAGCCATTTCTAAAAATTGCCCGCTGCGCATTTCATGCTAATTAGCATTTGCTCAGTCTGAAATTAGGGAAGTACATTGGCATCTATCGTAAAATCGTGATAAGATCTT
>CM042143.1:70081097-70101097 GCA_023376005.1 Doryteuthis pealeii
TCAGAAACTTATTTGAAGTTGTGTGGTAGTAGTTCTGTTTATTTACCTCGCATTCTTACATCACCCCCTGGGGAGATTTTCAGTTTGGCAAACATGAAAAAATCGAACGGATATCGGTCTGTTAGTATGATCTGAGGTCTGCACTTTCACAGCCCGATTCTTCGCCTAAAACAGTTTATTAAATATATAGAAATGCGATTCTGTATTTTATTTTCAAATTGGCATATACTCATGTAAAGCGTCAAATTCGATACATTTTTATCTTAGCTCAGTAAGTAGAGCATCTGCCATGGAGTCTACAAGTTTCTTGTTTTGACACTGGCCCTCGCCAACTCCGAACATGAGCAGATCATCTTGGATCTGTGTGGTAAATTAGAGGACTGATAGCAGGTGTGTCACTTCTCCATCGAACGCACAATCTATCTTCTTGGTCTAGCGCTAGTAAAATGGGGGTCGACTCCTTCGCTCTCCAGCTGATAATCACAATAAGTCACTCTGCCGAATTATAAAGAGTTTAAAGATATATCTCTATGTGAAAGTAGGGTAATTTCATGTCAAATCATCTGCTAAATATCGGCATAACTCCGCCAATCTTTGAAATTTGAAGCTCGAATTTTGGGGATTGTCTAACTTTATCATAATCCTAACTTGGACAAATTTTCCGAAAAATTTAAGGGGGTGGGTGAAATTTTTACTTATTTCTGGATGATTTGGCATACTCAGCAGACGTTTCAGCAATTATAAATTGTTTAAAGATCTCGGGAAT
Organism: Doryteuthis pealeii; assembly: GCA_023376005.1. Lineage (NCBI taxonomy): Eukaryota > Metazoa > Mollusca > Cephalopoda > Myopsida > Loliginidae > Doryteuthis > Doryteuthis pealeii. The sequence continues at coordinate 70,081,864 of CM042143.1, forward strand.
ATCTCCATTAGAATAATCTCATTAGAAATGATATCACTAGAATATCGACAACGGCTTCATTAGAATCATATCTTTAAAATATCATGAAAAATATATCATTAGAATATTGAGAATGGATTCATTGCAACGACATCATTAAAAATATCATTACTAATAGTATCGTTAGAATATCCAGTATGGTTTCATTAAAATTGTATCATTAAAAATATCATTAAAATTATATCCTTAAAATTATATCATTAAAATATCGATACTGGCTTTATTGAAATAATATCATTAACATATCGTTAAAAATAATATTACTAAAATATCAATAATGGCTTCATTACAAAGATATCATTAAAATATTAAAACTAATATTACAGTATCGTAAATGGCTTCGAAATGATATTGTATTTACGTATTAAAGTGATGATATCTATCGATCTACTATGTATATTTCTAAGCTGTGCACAGATCTCAATTTAAAATTCAAATATTAAAATTAAAAGAGGAAACAAAGCTTCTGTTTTTATATGTTTCATCGCACTTCTTATTTCTTTCATTTTGATTATAATTGGATTTTACTGCAAGTGTAGAGATGGTCGATCTACGGTTATTATCAGCATAAACCTGAGATCTGAAATAAATCAGAGGTTCTCGGCATGACTCGAACTCGCATCTCTTTTTACCCGAGGATGCCCTTTTTATTTGATCTTCTATAACCGATAGCTCTAGTGACTCAAACGGAAGAGCAGGTGGCTTACACAGACAGGCTTCCCAAGATAAAAGGAAAGTGGTTTCGGGTTCTGCCAAGGGTATATTATTTGATTCTGGTCAAGATGTTTTATAAGTGAAGACATAGTGATAGTACTTCACTAACATCCAGAATAATAAATCGTTTGAAATAGAATTAAAAAAATGCTACTTAATATGCAAAGTAAATGAAAATAAAAACATTAAAAAACTTATATACTTATTTGCTTAAAGGAGCTTTTACTCTTCAGTTCATTTAATAAGTTCTCCCACTTGAAAAGGATAACAACATCTATGGCTTCGCATGCACACCCTGATGTGTTAGTCTGGCAAATGCGGTTACCTTCTAATATCAGATAAGATTTGCTATTTGATTTCATGCCAACCGTGTTCCTCAAGCTGTTAGACACTCTGGAAGATTTCAGGCGACAACATCTCAGTCTAATTTATCCGATCAAGAATCTAACATTAACAGATACAGAAACGTGAAACGCCTACAATGTTTCGTCACAATACGTTCAATTTATCTTAGCACGTCATAGATGCTCGATTGAAATTTGCTTATCACACAATTATTTTAAATGATAAATACGATTTTCTCGTGAACAGTGTTGACCCATGGCTAATATTTATGTGTATCTTATTAGAATGGAGATTTTGTGTTGGTCTGCCAGTAACCGAAACTATATTACTACTCTAAGTCAAAATGTCCTTATTTATTTATGTTCACCATGATTTTATTTTTCATTTAAACCTCAATTATTTTTTGCATTATTAATACTGTTGACCATATCTATATACTAATAAGATGCAAATGTATTTATATATATACAACAAAATAACGATTTACAGTGTGAACGGGAAGGCTAATTTGCATATTAATATTAAAAATATGATTCTAATAAATATGGGCTTAGTTTTATTGATTTCTAATTGTTTAGTTTTATCTTAATGAATATGAGCAAAAATCTTGAGGATAAATCTTAAAAGAAATCCATTATTGGGACAAAATTTTATTCTTTACTTCCTATTTTAATTAATAATTGAATTAGGAAAATTAGCAATGAAAGACGGGAAAAATAAGTTTCAGTCGTTCTATTTTTTTAATTATAACTTTGATTCTGTTTTAAATCTTTTTATCTGCTTTAGCCTTTCTAATTAATGCATTAACAAGAAAAATAACTGTAATGTTATTCTTTTAATTTTTCTTATTTTCCTATTTAGTTAAATTATGAAAATTTAGCAATGAAAGACGGGAGCGATTGGAAGACTGTTGTATTTTTCGATAATACACCCTTCTGTTTAAATCTTTTCATCTGCATTTTTATTTAGTTTCATTAGCCTTTATAATTTAAGATGGTATTTTATTACATTAAAACTTACATACTTGCACCCGGAAGGTGTATATATTTGCTAGTATCACTAAAAACGCGTATTTGTATATATGAGTATTTGATTGATTGATTGATTGATTTTAACAGAATATCATGTCGTCTCCGGATATCTTATGCATATAAGTTAGTGAATACCGTTCAATGTACAATCATATTCACATATTGGTGGAATTATTTCATCGGAGACTTTTTTGTCCACAGCCCTATTGAATAGGAATATATTTAAACAGATCTATGGGTCATACACATTTGTTTAAAATTATTCCTATTCGATAGGAATATTTGAAACCATATAACGGTAAAATATTTGTATTAAGAATAGGTATTTGAAGCTATAATTGTTTGCTAAGGACTATTATTAGTTACTTGAAACCATATAACTGTGTAAATAAATGAATATTATTAAATAGAAAAAATATTTGAAACCAGATAAATATTAGTATAAGATAAGAGTACTTGGAACTATACAACTGTTTTCAAATTATTTGCATTAAGAATAAAATAAGAATAAGAATAAGAATAAGAATAAGAATAAGAATAAGAATGAAATTTATTGCGTACAGTGCTCAGGAGCACCACAACCCATCAAATAATCATGTATAGTAGATAGAATAATGTCAGGAACATAAATGGCCTGAGGTAATAATATAAATGTATGTGTACGTGTGTATGAATTGTGAGGGCTTTTGATGAGAATGAACCCTGATTGATGCAAAAAGTCTTAAAATGGTAACTTTGATAGAGCTTGAGAAAATTTAAAAAGTTCAAGGACATTTTCATTTTGAGAAAATAAAATACAATTATTCACCAGCAAGCAAAATTATTTATAATAGCGCTCAACAAACCAAGTTATTCTTTATCAGCAAAACAAATAAAACAGATGGGGATTTTTTTTCTATCTCAGTAATTTGTCGCAATTTATTTTTAAAGTTTTATATGAAATTTAATCAGATGCGTTAAGCAAGATTAGGTAATTTGATTAATTAATTTTATTAATGTCAAAATTAAGTTTAGAAACGCACGGCAGTTATTTTGACTACACTGTTAGGCCGTATGCTAAAACACATAAAAACGCACGTGCGTGGAACGGCAATCAATTGTTTATATATATATATATATATATATATATATATATATATATATATATATATATATATATATATAATTGTTTTTATATATATATATATATATATATGTGTGTGTGTGTGTGTGTCTGTGTGTGAGTGTGTGTGAATAATCGGTTACTTTTATATATATATATATATATATATATATATATATATATATATATGTATCGTCTAGTGTACACAGACGACCACTTTTCCATCCCAAATCACCCCAAATCCACTCCATGACCCACTAACACAATCACTACCGCAACATCTCATAAAAGATTCCTGCTACACACACACGCACGCACACACACACACACCACACACACACACACACACACACATATATATATATATATATATATATATATATATATATGAGAAGTAAACAGACAGACGATGTGTTTTGATATGGCTTTTTTTAAGCACATATTCTCAAATATATATATATATATATATATATATATATATAGCCATCAACGACATGTCTCAACTTATCAAGTCTCTTCAGTGTGGCCCTTCATTTGTAAGCTACCTACAGCCGGGATTGAAATCCGATCGGTTCAGTGTCAGACACCTTAACCGCTAGGTTATAGTTACCCACAGAATGCGAAGGGGATTTTAACTGTTTTAATACACACATGTATATATATATATATATATATAAAGGCAGCCATATAGTGTTCCATCCTCATATAGGAGAGCGTTGCGTTTACACTTTGGTTGGTGGTCGTCAGCGAAATTCCCCCCAAAGTGCTCAACCCCAGGGGGATGGGACCATATATAGTCAACCATAGACACGTGTTTCGACTTATCAAGTCACTTTAATATATATATATATATATATATATATATATATATATATATATATATATAGTGTTAACTTGACTTACAGTTGCCCCAACCTAGTTTTCCTAGTAACGAGCTGTCTCTCGTTGCATTTTTTGCTTTGTGATTTGTGCTAGGATTACGGTGCGAGCGAGCTTTAGATCTTTATGTCCATAAGTTCAAATTTCCATCATTGGAGTAAGAACTATATCCAAGTCCTGAAGATGGTCTAATAAGAGACCCAAACGTTGCACCGTCGACAATACATCAAGTTTCCATAAATCCCGTGTCTGTATACTTTTCTCCACATACTGTCAGATTAATCTCCTCACATTTCTACCACAAACATATATATATATATATATATATATATATAGCCAAATTATCCTCCACGGGAAGATTATCTTTTAGACGGAATATAAAGGTAAAAGAAAATCGGCGGAGTGGCTTATTGTCGGTAACAGACAAAGAGCGCGGGGTCTATACTCTATACGCTTGTTTTAGCCGAGGGAGATGGTCTTGATGAGGTGGAGCGTTACACATACCCATAATTCCCAGATCATTATCACACAGATTCTGCTACTCATGTACTGAGTTGGCGATGAACGGTATCGAATCCAAAATGTTGCGATTTCTATGTGGATGTTCTAATGACTGAGATAAACCGAGGTGTCGCTGAATGATTTCATAGTTTTCTTTCTGTCTCACAAGTTGCCGTATAAAAGTTAAAATAATCAGTCTGTCCTCAAATTTAGCCATAGCTGGGGGATATAGATTCATTCCATTCATTCGTTTGGTTTGTTTTGTTTTGTTTTACGGCATATCAACCTCAGTGGGTCATTTAATGTTTATAAAGTTTTTAAATAGCTTCATTCTTAACGGATATATATATTTTTTTATAACTACATTTTTCTATTTAACCCATAGATTGGACCCTAAGAGGTACTACCACTCCGGGTCAGAGTAGACCAAGGGGCAAAGCGGTGATCCACATTCTCGAAACCTCCAGAACTGAAACATCACCATCAGTTGCGGCAATCATAATTAGTGCTAGAGCTTGACATGACCAGCCGCTGGATCGGAGGGTGCCTCTCCGACTGTCCGTATCGCCTAAGTAAGAGTCTAAGAGTAGTGTTCTAAGTCATGGACTGCTCATCCACCAGGATTCCGTCCCTAAGCATCACGGGTCGCCACCCACGGCCAACAGGTGAATTAGCAGTACGTGAAATGCAAAAAGCCAAGATTTGAACTCGACTCGCCGATTATATTTTCTATAGTAATAACAGTTGTACCACAAGTAACCTACCTGACAATTGATTTTTACTTGCGAGTGTATGTATGCACATGAATTAATATAAGATCATATTACATATTTCTAATATATATATATATATATATATATATATATATATATATATATATATATGATAAATTTACAAATTTATGGGTATATATGTGTGTGAGATATGTATGTTTCTGTGAGTGTTTGAGTGAGAGTCAAAGTGTAATGTGTGTGTTTTTCCCGCACCAGCAACAAATATTAAACTGGCAAAGAGCCAAATAGACAAAGTTTTATGCAATATAAATTCAGATTCTCTATGTACTCTTATGGCTATCGAATTCTCAAGACTAAGCATTTGATCAAATCTGTGTACCATCTAATCAAAACGAAATGAAGTTGATAGTTTGAAATCTGGCGCAGACAGTGATACACTTTTTTCCTTAATTTACCATAGAATCTAAAAAAAATGGGTTTAAAAAAACTCTGCTATAGAGATACATGAGTTTATCAAGTGTGGTGCTGGATTCGATATCTAGAGTAAGACAATGAGATCAGCAAATAGACAACCCTGTTGGTTGAGGCTTTAGAATACACAGACTATACTTCTGCAGAGGGTAAGATTCCTCCCAATGGGGTCAGCTTTTGGTCGTGGTAGGCTACCCGTGGTGCTTAAGGATGGAACCCTAGTTCCATTAAGCTAGAAGGGCTGCCAGAGAAGTCTCGTCCAATCAATCGGCTAGTTACATGAAGCCATAGTACCTATATGAGTGAACGTTATGACAAAACCCAACTCTTTTTATCATATATGTGCTAGAAGGCTGGGTAAAACATATCGTGATGAAGACTTTTATTGTCACTCTGACTTCACTGGAGTATAGAACAAGTAGTTCTGGTGTGGGCAAAGAGTTAATCTTGGTATGGCTACCAGTCTAGGAAAAGGAAGACTCCAGCTGTTAAACCCCGCTTAAAAATTGCCCTTCTGTCGCATCCTGCTCTTGTGGAGATGGTAGTAAACACACACACACACACACACACACACACACACACACACACACATATATATATATATATATATATATATATATATATATATATTGTACGCATGTATGAATATGTGTATGTTAATGTTTAAATATAAGAAGCCCCAGATTTTGCCTATGCAATTAATGGGAAACTACCAAGACCTGTGAATATACTACAGTATTATAATTCAATTATTACACCGTTTTATATATTTATGCTATTGCAAATAGTTCAATATGTAAAAAGTATGATAATCTATATCACTTTTTTCTTTCTTTCCTTCTTTTCATCTTTTCCTAATGTTAGATTGAAATAGATTACCGTTATCACTTTCAGGTACTCACTCCCCCTATATATTTTTCTCCTAATCTCTTTCTTTCGTTCTTTCTTTCTTATTATAATTTTCTGTGTAGCCTATCCCTTTTCTTCTCTTTCTTTCTATATAATAAAAATTGAATGGTCCATTATTTATCTGAGGGGACAACACTCATAAAAATTTGGTGAATAAGAAATACCAGACAATCATGATATACATTCTCGCATTTTCATTTTTAATCAAAGGCTGTTACAAGACGATAACGGTCGTACAATTAAGGAACACCATCGGCATTGCAGTCTCTGAAAACTATATGTTTCTTGTGCCCCTGAATTTACAGCGCCTCTTGTGACTTTAAATTCCATTGTTGGAAAAACATTTTCAACCATTGATGTCGCATGTGAAGGCTCTCCATGAAGATGTTGATGTGCCGGTGCGTTGTTGCCGCTGCTTTCTTCTAGACGTCTTGGCTTGATGGTGTTGCGTCAGGGTGACTTTAGACATGAACAGTCAACTACGGAGAGCCTTCCGCCACCGAGGGCGGTCCTGAGCCAAATTTTCACAGCTGGAAGGAGTAATGCCAAAGCAGCTAATATCATTCTTGCAGATATCTTTAAAACGTCAAGGAATACAAGAATTAATATAGAGATAACCAGATGCTAAGTCAATCACAATTCGAACACAGTTCTTCTAAATTATTCTTCGGGATACTAAACATCCATTGCTTCCAATCAAAGGCGTGTAATCGATCAATTACGTAAAGCAATGAAAAGTTTTTTTTACAAGACCCATTTTTTAACATTGATATCTAAAAGAAAACTCGGCGATTATTCGATGATTTCCGAGCAGTAAACGGGCTGAGGCACTGGAAAAATCTCAATGGTTTCATGTAAAAGATATTAATAAAGTAATAAAACAGCGGCCTTTGATAAGAGAAGCGAATAACGTCAGAGGAGGCCAAAACAAATTATTCGATACGATTAAATGAGCAATGTAAATAAACCAGGCAAGCGGATAATAGAGTAACAAGGCACAGCTAAAAACTTTCTAAATATTTGGTGGTTTGAAAATGAATAATAAAAAAATCATCGTAGGAATAAAATCAAATATACAATGAAAATGAACAGAAGGTTGTGTATGGAAACGATCAGATAGATTGATATATTTGAGCTGAGTAAAGTACATATATAGATATAGAGATAGAAGCGGACATTGGAATAGATAGACATGTGTATGAGAAATTAGATATTTAGATAGATAGATGGATAGATAGATATATTTAGATGGATATATAGATAGATAGATAGGGGTTCATTGAAATAGATAAATAGATGGATATATATATATATATATATATATATATATATATATATATATATATATATGGACGGGTTGAAATATCTATATAGAATATATATAATATATATATTTACTAAGCCCTCATCCATGAACAGGACGCGGCACAAGGTCAATTTTAAGAGGATATTCAGGGGTTTGAATTCAGAGTTTTCCTTTTTCTACCATATATAAACTAGTATTGATAAGTAAACAGAGGCATATACATTTATAGATAGATATGCACAGATTCAAATAGATAAAGAAAATACGATATAAAAGTGATATATATATATATATATATATATATATATATATATATATATATACATACAATATATATATATACATATATACATACAATTATATATATATATATATATATATATATATATATATATATAATATATATATGAAGAGGATCAAATGAATTATTGGACTTAGCCATATAATTTGAGATAGATAGTTACATTTTATGATTAGATTGAAATAGATAGATAAATTTAAGAAGATAGATAGATAGATAGATAGATAGATAGATAGATAGATAGATAGAAATAATTATTGAACTGAGCTAGATGTATTGAGAAAGATTTGCAAATAAAGAGTCTATCGAGTTTCTAAACGATGAAAAAACTGGACAGCTCATGGAAGTATATATATATATATATATATATATATATATATATATATATATATATATATATATATATATATATATATATATATGTGTGTGTGTGTGTGTGTGTGTGTATATGTGTATATATATATGAACACATTGAAATAGATAAACACGTATATATATATATATATATATATATATATATGAACACATTGAAATAGAGAAACATGTATATATATATATATATATATACACACACACACACACACACACACAGACATATATATATATATATATATATATATATATATATATATGCGCGAGCGCGTGTGTGTTTGTTTATAACCTCCATTTAGATTTATGGAACCGTAGGATGGGACCCTAACATGTATTATCTTTATGGTCATAGTGGACTTGGGAGTATTGTCAAGGAAAATTTACTCCTAACTCACCAAAGCTCCAGAATCGGAACCTCACCACTAGATGCAGTTTAACATGATAACTAGTACACAACGGACCTAAATATAAACATATTTGACCCTTTGATGGGACCCTAATAGGGATTGCCACTGCGGGTCCTGGTGGACCTGGAATTAATGGCGAGAAAGGAGTACTTAATATTCCCTAAATCCCAAGAATTGGAACCTTACAACCAGACGCAATTTAGCGTCTTCCCGGAACACTAGAAACATCAGCCACTGTCTTCAATCACATATATGATTAAAAAAATGAGGCTCGCCATTAGATCAATAGGGCCGGGACACTCATATAGGTGCTAGGGATTGACGTGACTAGCCGAGTGATCTGAGGTCGCCTCTTCGACTGACTGTCTAGCCAAATTAAGTACGAAATTGCATATCATGGACTGCTCAGTCAACAGGATTCCGCATTTAAGCATCATGGGTCGGCACCTACGACCAACGGGTAACCCCATGGCGGGATAGTTGTTGTCTGCGTATTCTATAGCCCAATATTCTGTCAAAACCATTTCGGAGTTACACTTTTGTATATACAATTTCTCTTAATCTTTTTAGATGAGGCTTTATAATTAGTATTATTTGGATTATTCGGACTATTGTCTTCATCTTTATTGTTATCTGTACGATGTTTCGGTCGATGTGCTCTCCGGCCTTTTTCGGCTATTTATTGTCGGACTCGAGAGCCTTCTCGAACACGATAACCTTCTTTTCGAACTCGGAAACCTTCTTGTCGTAATCGGGAACCTTCTTGTCGTAATTGGGAGCCATAATTTGAACCCAACCTTTTATTCAATCCACCGGGGTATCCTGTTCCCATTCCGCTAACCATAGCCGGGTTGTGAAGGTGTTAAGCTGTGTTAATTATTATTGTATATTACTGTCGCCTTCGACCAGGATTGAAACTGCAGCCAAGAGATAAGTGTCACTTAGAACTGTCTTAAAAAACGCGTTTCACCACTACGCTATGTGTCCGTTGTGCAAATCTTATTATAATGGAGATTGTGGGCTTGTCTCTATGTAACCGAAACTATATTACTATAAAGTCACAATTCCCTTTGTTATTTACACCACATTCTCCATGATTTTATTTTTTTTTATTTAAACATCAATTATTAGTAAAATTGTTTTACATCATTAAGACTGTTAACCATATCTACATGCTAATAACATGCAATTGTATTTATATACACAACAAAATAGCGGTTCACAGTGTGAATGGGAAGGCTAATTTGCATATTGATCTTAAAAAATTGATTTTAATATATATTTAGTATTATTGATTTCTAATTTTTTGGTTTTATCTTATTGAATATGAGCAAAAATCTCGGGGATAAATCTTAAAAGAAATCGATTAACAAGAAGAAATATCTGTAATATTATTCTTCACTTCCTATTTTAACTAAATAGTTAAATTAGGAAAATTTACCACTGAAAGACGGGAGTAATGGAAAATGATGGAAGAGTTAGTTTCAAAGTTTTCAATTTTCCGATTATACCCCCTCTGTTCCAAATATTTTTATCTGAATTCTTATTCAGTTTCATTAGCCTTTCTAATTTAACATATTTTATTATATTAAAACTTAAATACTTGCACCCGGAGAGTGCATATATTTGCTAGTAACAATAACGATAAGAACGATAGTCCGAATAATCCAAATAATACTTTTGTATATAGTCCTTTATTTTCCCGCCTTGTAGTCAAAGATTCTGAGTTCCTCTTTAATCCTGTTTTCCGGAGAATCTTACAAGAGGAAATTACCAGGTCTGTATTCCACTAGGTTTCTGCAACATAGTTTGGTTCAAGTAATTTCATTGTTATCCTTGAGGAATTCCTAGATTAATTTTTCTTTAATCTCTATTTGCTTGATGGTATCTGCTTCTTAGATCCCAAGGTATTTGTGCTTTCTTTTCGCCCCTGGCGTTCTGATGTTTTCTTGATTGTGTTGTTTTGTTCTTCAGCGTTTTTTTCTCTTTTTAGTTATGCGTAGCATTGCACAATTCTTTTTAGCGAAATTATATCTTGGCTGAAGATTGTAACAGTTTAAACATATTAGGGTTTCCGGTTATTATTATTATTATTATTATTATTATTACACCTTTTGAGTTTTTCACATCAGCGTTAGATGATGGTATTTCACTGGAGGCTGAGTGACAACAAGTCTTCTCAGGTCTCCAGGACTCTTCTGAGTATTCTAGCCGATTGCAGCAGTACTGTAGTCTGGATGGTCTCATTTCTTCTTCTGATTTCCAGATCCTCCAGTAGTTTTTCCAAGTTTATTGGGACCGTTCCAAGTGCACCAACTATAATTGGTATCATTTTCACTCTCATATTCCACAGCTTTTTCAATTCTCTGGCAAGGTCCAGGTTTTTATCCATCTTTTGATTTTCCTTCAGCTTCACCCTGTGATCTGCTGGAACCGCAAAGTCCACCAGTTGACTCGTTCTCTTTTTTTGTTTTGTTAATTAAACTTAGGTCTGGTCTCCTGGCTGGGATAGGGTTATGCGTCTTTATCTCAAAGTCCCAGATAATGTTATGCGTTTCATTCTCAAGAACAGATTCTGGTTTATGCATATACCATTTTGTTGTATGGTCAAAATTTAATTGTTTGCATAATTCCCAGTGTATTATTATTATTATTATTATTATTATTATTATTGACCAAAGATATGACCCTAACAGAGTCAGTGGAACTGAGAATACTGGCAATGAAAGGGTATTCCACATTCCCTAGAGCCCCAGAATGTCTACATCACCACTCAGTGCAGGTTAGCGTCATAACCAGGACATGGACTCTCCAGATTACAAACTAACGACATTGAACATGTGATATTATTGATTGGGGTACGCAGAGACACCTAAAGTGTGAAACTGAATCATTCATAATAGTAGCTCTAAAGAAGGGGACAAGAACATATTTGGTAAATGCTTATATAGTTTAGACTCAAGAGAATAGCAATATCGTCTATGTAGAAAGAGAGAAAGAGAGATAGAGAGAGAGAGGGAGAGAGGGGAGAGATTCATTGTTTAATGTAATATGGACTTTCTTCACTTATTTAATGCCAAAGCTATTCTTATAGAAGAACAGCAGAGCTACTATTTAATAATAATACTGGAAGTCAGAGGAACAATTGAGACAATTCGTACAACAGCATTGTCGCAATCAGCTGGAATACTCTCGAGAGTCCTGGAACCCTGAGGAGTTGTTGTGACTCAAACTCCAGGGAAAACCATCAGTTAATGGTGGTATGAAAAACTACTACTACTACTACTACTACTACTAATAATAATAATAATAATAATAGAAATGGATTTCGAAATGAATAGAATATAGGAAATTAAGTCTCAAATATTACCAGAGAACATCGGAGCCTCTGGCTAAATGAACAGAAATTAATATGATAGTTTAATAACTATCTTAGGCAATATCAACATTCTCCCTGGTCAAAAAAATGTGGTATTCTGGATATCTCAAACAGCAAAAAAATTAATCTCCTAAAGCTCCTAATGGCTTTGGTTGTAACTGTCTATACAGGAGGCAAAATAAGAAACACAACAACAATGTGAGCAAAATGAACTCATCATATTCATGCCTAAATAATCATAATTTACTTCTCTGTCACATACACACGCACACATACAAAAACACACATACACACACATACTCTCTCTCCTTTTCTCTCTGTGTCCTTCCCCTCCTTCTCTCTCTCACTATCACCTCTCTCTCTCTCTATATATATATATATATATATATATATATATATATATATATATATGGAAGTTCAAAAGCATAGTATCTTCCTCTTTCTCTCTCTTTCTCCCTCTTTCTCTCAATATATATATATATGCGTGTGTGTGTGTGTGTGTGTGTGTGTGTGTGTGTGTGTATTTGTTTTTTGTTTTCTTTTAGAGAGGATGACTGAAATAGGAAAACACAAAAAAATCGAGCGAGTCAAAAGTTTGACTGCCTAGAAAAAAAGAAAAAAACGAATAACTCAGAATAAAGAATATATAAAAGTGATAAATATATATGTAGAGCTGGTTTAGTTATCTGCTAATAATCTCATATATATATATATATCTATATATAGATAGATAGATAGATAAAAGGCGGATTACCGGTGAATATGGGCAGTTTGTTGGAGGTGCACAAAATCCAGGGGTTAAGTCAGCGATATAACAAATACAAAGTAGAGCAAATTTATTAAAGAAATGGGTACAATAGAAACCTACTCGAGTTTCACCCTTAGGATCTTCAGGGTTAAATCCACTGAATTAATCGGTACCTCGATTAATTCAGTGGATTTAACCCTGAAGATCCTAATGGTGAAACTCGCGTAGGTTTCTATTGTATCCATTTCTTTAATATATATATATATATATATATATATATATATATATATATATATATATATTACTCTCTCTTCTCTCTATCTCCATTTCTATCTCTATCTTGCTTTCTTTTTTCTTTCATTCAAATCAAATATTGATCCAACGTTTATCTCTCTCTCCCTCTCCCTCTCCCTCCCCCCCCTCTCTCTCTCTATATATATATATATATATATATATATATATATATATATATATATATCACGCAAACACACGGGTTGAAAATGTATAAGAAATACAAAAAAAAAAAAGCAAGATCAAAACAATTGGAAAATGCAAAGAACATCCCACTATATAAAAACTAATATATCAATGGTTATCAAAAGTTTGCTCAAATAAGAAAAAAAAGGAGTAAGAACCAACAGATGAATAAATAAAAAATAAAGGTAACTTAAGTATACGTAATTCAGTTCCAAGTGATAATTTAACAGCTCGTCCGATGTCGGAGTTGAAGTTTATATACTTGTTAGTGTTGCTGCGTATCTATTATCTAATATTTCTTCAGTAAGATTTTGAAAGCTTTGAGAAATTTTTCAATTGAAGAAATGTTTATATGCACACATTGTAGGCATTAATATGACTATATGTAAGTTAGTATATGACTGTACACGGATTCGTGCGGTGGATTGTTTGTTGCTTGTGTAGACCATTTGAAAAAAAAAGGCATGATTCATATAATTTTCATCGGAAGTCTCTATGCGAAAAAACTCATTAAGTAAATATATGTATTGACTGGTTACTTGCAACTGTTTCTCGAAACTAACACTGATGTAAACATAAAACACTTTATTTCTTTGCACTCTTACATCTGTAAAAATTACATTCACTATCAATTACGAATATTGATCTTCTACTTTATATTGTAGTTAACTTTTTTAAAAATTCAGTTTCGACATGGAATCTCATTAAACTCATATGCATAAAGTACAATAGTTTCATGAATAAAAATCCCATACGTATATATATATATATATATATATATATATATATATATATATATATATTATATTCTTAGTCCCGTTAGGGTGTGTGTGTTTATTTGTAGGTGTGTGTGTGTTACTGACTTTTATCCTTCTTTTCACATAAGACATGTAAAAGGATATTAAAATAACATTCTGGATTTTACTGAAACGTGTACTCATGAAAAAATGTATCAATTTACACATACACGCATACACACACAATCACATGTACGCACACACACACAAACTCACCCAAACACACACACACACAACACACACACATATATATATATAGATAGATAGATAGATAGATAGATAGATAATATTGACAATATAGCTTGCTATATTCATAAATAAACGGAGCTCAATACCATTGATTTTGCTAATATATCTAAGTCGGGATTTTCAAATCAAGTCATTATATTTATTAATGTATTCATATCTATCTATCCCATTTCAATTTCATATTGAATGAATATCTATATATATATATATATATATATCCCTCTCTTTCTATCCTACTCTCTTTGTTTGGTGTGTGCGAATTTGCATATATTGGTAGACAGAAAAATAAAACGTCTACTACTTACCTTCCTATATGCACTATTATATACATATTGATAAATCTAGATATCCTCACAAACCCGTATTTTTATTTGTGAGCACTCTATCTAATATTATGTATAATATATATATATATATATTATAATGATTGAATAAGAAAACATGGCACCAATCATGTAAGACACGTCTATATTCATGGAAAAACCCAAATAATATATTATATATTTAAAAAGGCATCCCTACTACACACGCGTATATATATATATAATATATATATATATATATATATATATATATAATATATAAGGCGTCTCAAAAAAGTACCGAGAATTTTTGTATTTTTCGACACACCTTTATTCTGAAAAAAAAAAGTTCCATTAATCATTTTTTTCAGAATGGTGTGTCAAAAAGTACCAAGTTTAACGCTGTATTTACCAAGATAGAAATGAAGAATGAATGGAACGTTATGGACCGGGTACTTTAGTATATATATATATATATATATATATATATATATATATATATATACTATAAAGTTCTATTAATTCTTCATTTCTATCTTGGTAAATGCAGCTTTAAACTTAGTACTTTTTTTACACACATTGTATTCTGAAAAATATTAATGAATGGAACGTTATTTGTCTTCAGAATACAAGATGTGTCAAAAAGTACAAAATATCTCGATACTTTTTTAGACACCTTGTTTATCTGAGGAGATTACTAAATACATCTATTTAAATGGGGATAGAGTGCACTGAAAAAAGGTTTCGAATTTGTCTTGCCTTAAAATCAGATTTCTAATGTCTGATTACACAAATACCTATTTATGAATAATATACAATGTATTTACACAACTCTTAATTCATTTACCAGTGTAAGATGTAAAGTGGTAATATGCTTGAAGATACAAACTCCGAGAAAGGTTTGATAAACAAAACATTTAATACGTATACAGCACATGGAGGAAAGGGTACATAATACAAGGTGTACGTAAATAAAGATAAAGACATATTCATGAATGGTAAAAAGATAAACATAAAAGTACAGACATGAGACTAAGAATAGTCCATGCTGTGTGAATCACTTACAGTAATGTAAGGGGGGCCAAAAACCCCAACGAGAAGGGGTAGACCGTGTCTACCCAATGTGTCTCGTAGTTTGAGGAACAGGAAAAGAAAAGAAGAGACGTTTGAACCAGGCGCTTAAATACTATAGCCCCTGGTGAGAACAAGCGACAACTCAGTGGGAAGATAATCCCTACACAGTATAAACACACGCTCACCTTTGCGCGCACTTAAACAAATAAACATACTGTTATATGTGATATACCCTATAGACTAAAGGAATGCGCCGACGGTTACTATAAGTAAAAGGAACAATTATGGCTTGAAGGGTAAGCCAATGCGAGTCAGCTCATAACTCTATTGTCGGACGTAATTCCCACTTCTCTGTACTGTAATTGTCTACTCTTTTGTTAATACATTTTCCTACATTTGTTACCCTCGTTTTGTTCTTATTTGACCCCTTAAAACCCCACAACACATACAGATACACATCACGTATAAGTTAAATATGTATATATTTAGATATATACATATATATGTTTATATATGTATTTTTTGTGTGCATGTCATTGTGTGTATGTGTGTGTGTGTGTGTGTGTGTGTTTCCACGCATCATATATAACTTATACATGCGTATACACACAATGACATTATACATGTATATATCTAAATATATCCATATATAAGACTTTCTTGCGTGTGTGTGTGTGTGTGTGTGTGTGTGTTTCCAGGTGCGAAAACATTAAATCTTTTACTTTAAAACTAATATATATGCCATGCATTTAAAAACTAAAGAAACACTGCCACGAATATTAAATAGAATAATTCTCAATGAGAAATTAACATAGAGCCAATAGGTAATTATATAGGTCATGCCATTTTCATAAATTTATATAAGAGGTATACGTAAAACCCACATATATATATATATATATATATATATATATAATATATATATATATATATATATATACACTTGTGTGTGTATTTGTGTAAAACGATGTAAATTTCATCCGTAGCCTGTTACAATAATTAGCTCAATTTTCAATTGTCATGTGCATTGTATAATATACAATACATGGGATTAATGGTGAAGCGTTAGTCCATGTGCCTATACCAATAGACTATCAGAAATAAATATGTAGTGCAAAATGAGTACATTACCATTATTAGATTCTGTTTACTTCTTGACATAATTCATGCATATATATATATATATATATATATATATATATATATATATATATATATATACCATACTGTACAACCATACAGTATGCTCATGTAGGTGCAATCATATATACATATAAAATGATTTTTATAAATCCCTAAAAAAAGCTCAATGTATAATAATCAATACATTAAATTATGTCTGTAAATTATGCACATCCGGTTTATAAGAGAGCTTTGTTATTTAAGCTTAATTTAGGACCGACAGTTAACATTTATCTCAGAGAGCTCAACCAACGCGCACACACACACACACACACACACACACACACATATATATATATATATATATATATATATATATATATATATACATATATATATTATATTATTATTATTATTATATTAGCAGATTTTCTTTAAAAAATATTGGAATATTTCTTTATAATTTTCAAATGTAAACGTTCAAGTTGTTTTTTGTTCATCGGGATCAAGATGGCTGATAAAATGTCCCATATATTTGCCCAAGCGCTTTTAACTGGTCGTTTTTGGGGGGATTATTGGTTGTCCTGATTCTTTGGCGCGAGTTTTTTTTTTGTATCATTTTAGAATTTGCTTTACTGCTTCATTGAGTCTATTAGAGGACGGTTGCAAGGTTTATGCGTTAGTTATTAAAGATGTTTAGTATATTGTTGCCGGTGTGGAATGCTTTTTATTTAGTATTATTTGGACTATTTTCCTCATCTTCATTGTTATCTATACAGAGTTTCAGCTGATGTGCCTCCGGCCTTCTTCAGGTATTTCTTGTCGGACTCGGGAACCTTCCTTTCGAACTCTGGAACCTTCTTGTCGTAATCGGAAGCCTTCACGGAACTTTGAACATTATTCAGTCACGGGGGTTTCCGGTTCTCATTCCGTTAACCATAGCTAGAGTACAGGTGTTAAACTGTGTTAATTATTATTCTATGTTACTGCCCCCCCTGCCATGATTGAACCTGCAGTCTAGAGATCACTGTCACTTAGATCTGTCAACCTAACGCCTTTATCCACTACACTATGTGTCCAATTGAAGAAGGCCGGAACGCACATCGACCGAAACGTTGTATAGAAAAAATGAAGGTGAGGACAATAGTCCGAAAAATACAAATAATACTAATTATCAAGCCTTATCTCAAAAATTCAAAGAAATGCTATTTATTTATGTTAGTTTTTTTATGTGATGCAGATTGCAGCAGGAATGTGTAGGCGATTTTATTTTTAGTCTTTTACAATATTGTTTATACAATATTTTATTATTCCTAATTGGATAAAAAACACAAACTTGTACAGGGTCATTTGATAAATGAGTATATTGTTTTAAAAAATAGGAATTTTTTTTTTTCAAAATTCTTTTCAATACATGTAAAAGCTGCATTTTTTTAAGTTGGTTTATAGCAAAAATTTATCGCATTCTCGCAAGTCTATTCAAAACGTGTGAAAATCAAAAAGGGCTCCAGACTTGAACAGTTATCTGCTATTAAATCGTAGTTGGCTGAAAATTGCAGACTATCTAATACTTACAGAGAAATGTATAATGCCTCCGGAGAACGATGTTTTAGGTCAAAAACAGATTCACAAATTGACCCTTACACACACAGATATATACAAGGTGTGTCAAAAAAGTATCGATATATTTGTACTTTTTGACACACCTAATATTCTGAGCAAAATAACGTTCCATTCATTCTTCAATTCTATTTTGGTAAATATATCTTTTAACTTGGTACTTTTTAGACACATCTTGTATTCTGAACAATAATGAATGGAACGTTGTTTTTAAGAATACAAGGTGTGTCAAAAAGTACAAAAATTATCGATACTCTTTTGACAGACACAAACATATATATATATATATATGTGTGTATGTGTGTGTGTGTGTGTGTGTGTGTGTGTTTGTGTGTGTGATTTTGTGAGAATAAAT
>CM042143.1:70106097-70148597 GCA_023376005.1 Doryteuthis pealeii
CACATTTTTTAATCATTATTCTTTCATCAGCAAGGGGGACCTAATGTGGATTGTTGCTAAAGTTCTAGACTGCGACATCATAGTAAGTGAGTTCAAACTTCAGTCGCGCTATTATGATCAGTTTCGGACATACCCTTCTGTGTCATATCTTTGATAATAGAGATTGTGAGTTTTTTCTGGCTGTAACCAAAACTATATCACTACTCAAGTCACAATTTCCTTTGTTATTTACGTCAACTTCTCCATGATTTTATTTTTTTTATTTAAATTTCGACCTCACTTATTAATAAGATTGTTTTACATTATTAATACTGTCGACCTTATCTAAATACTAATAACATGCAATTGCCTTTATATATACAACAAAATAGCAATTTAGTGTGAACCGGAAGGCTAATTTGCATACCATATTAAAAGTCTGATTTTAATACATATGTACTTAGTATTATTGATTTTAATTGTTTGTTATAATCTTAATCATGCGTTAAAAACTACATTTACTGTTCTTTTAAAAGGATTGATTTTTCATTTACTATGTAAGTAGTGGATCGTTTCACATAATTAACTGAACTGCTTAGCACTCATACATTAAGTTATTATCCTTATTTTCTCCTCCATCTATGGGTAAATAGTAGACCAAACTGGGCTCTTTATACTGGTTAGGCAAGCGGTCTAGGAGAAAGAAAACTCTGATTTCAAACGTGGATAACCCTGATTAAAATTCGACCTTGTGTCACATTCTAGATTAAGTAGAGGATTTTGTAAACACCCCGAATGACATATATAACTGTTCAGTAAATATTTGTTGAATCTATCTATCTATCTATCTATCTATCAATCCATCTCTCTCTCTCTCTCTCTCTCTCTATATATATATATATATATATATATATATATATATATATATATATATATATATATATATATATATATATGTTGTGCAACCTATTTCTAAATACATTTATACAAATAGATCATTCTTATATTGAATTTGTGAAAGCTTATGTATAAACTTTTACACTATAAATATTCATATATATAAAACACGTATATATTCATATACATTTATCCTCACTTATGTAATATTGGTTTCTTTCTATATATATATATATATATATATATATATATATATATATATATATATATATTGTGTGTCTACTATATCCATCCATATTTCTCCTCTTATACGATGTTATTTTTATGGGCACTATATATATATATATATATATATATATATATATATA
Source organism: Doryteuthis pealeii (assembly GCA_023376005.1). Lineage (NCBI taxonomy): Eukaryota > Metazoa > Mollusca > Cephalopoda > Myopsida > Loliginidae > Doryteuthis > Doryteuthis pealeii. The sequence continues at coordinate 70,107,342 of CM042143.1, forward strand.
TATATATGTGTGTGTGTGTGTGTGTGTGTGTGTGTGTGTGTGAGTTTGTCAGCACGCGTGTGTATGTGTATGCTTAAGTGCCAATCAACTATATATATATATATATATGTGTGTGTGTGTGTGTGTGTGTGTGTGTGTGTATGTGAATGTATAAGTATGTGTGCCTTTGTATTTCTATATGTTTCTATACTTATGCATTCGTCAATGTTTGTATCTGACGTATAAGAGACAAGCGTAAAAAAAGAAATATTTTTTCTTGATACATCGCCAGCAATATTCTAGTCCAGACGACTGGTTTAATCTTATTAATATCGACGTAAAAAAGCTCTTATTCGTCCTAGCTTCACTATGAGTTTGTCTTTGAATGAAATCTACTCGTATGTCCAGTCCTATAAACACTCTTCGAACTGTAGTACAGATTTCAAACACGAGGCTAATCCAAAAAGTAAGGTCTGAAAAGAGCTGGGGACGCAAGGAAACTGTTCGTGTGGCTATTGGCAACATTTTTGTGTTTGTTGTGCATGTGCCTGCCTCTGCTTGCGTCTCGCTACCATGCCCAGTCTTGGCCTAGTATTCGTTTCTGATGGAGCTCCCGATTAATGCTAACACCAAGTATGAAGTTCGCGCGGTCATTCTGTTTTTAACGCAAAAGGAAGTAAACAGACTGAAATTCATCGACAATTAATTGAAGTGTATAGTGAGTCGGGCATAGATGTAAAAAAAGGCCCGCAAGTGGTATATGGATTTTACAACAACGACATAGTTTGACGATTCTTAAACATGGTGGCGTGCTAGTGTGACAGTGACATACAAAATGCATCGAGGGAAATTGCGATTATATGGAAAAATAAACTGATGTTCAAACTTCGAAATGGTTTAAACATCATCGAAAATAAACAATAAACGTTTCTATGATTTCTAAATATTTGGAAACCTTGTATTTGAGATCACCCTCGTATTTTATTAGCACTAACAAATTTTTACTCTTTTTCTCCCGTATACAAGGGACACTATCAAGAATAAAATAAAACGGTAAATTCACAAATCAGATTGTCGCTTGTGGACTTCAGACACATCGATACACACTGATAAGTGAATGTGTCTGTGTCTATGTGTGTGGCTCTGGTGTGTGTGTGTGTGCGTGTGTGTGTGTGTGTGTGTGTGTGTGTGTGTGAGTGTGTGAGTGACAGACAGACAGACAGAGTCAAAGTGAAAAAAACAGAGGCAAATAGACAAAGAGAGAAGTAGACCAATGAGTTAGTAGAAACACCTTCTTCTTCTTCTTCTTCTTCTTCTTCTTCTTCTTCTTCTTCTTCTTCTTCTTCTTTTACATTTATCTTTCTTTTATTTTCTTAATCTTTCTTTGTCTATTCTTTTCCTCCGCGTCCTACCCTCCATTCTTCTATCTTGTCTTCTCCATGTCCTATATTACAAGATATGGACTTCCCCAAAACTTCTTCTTCTTCTTCTTCTTCTTCTTCTTCTTCTTCTTCTTATTATTATTATTATTATTATTATTCGTTTCTTAAATTACCAGATAACCATCTTTATTTATAACTCTGCCTCTTCTTTCTCCAATTCCACTTCTTTCTCTCTTTCTTTCCTCATATCCTCATGATTTCCGGAAAATCAGCTGCAAATAAATTCGGTGTAAAGTATGTTAAGATTTTAAGTCTGTCAAGAGACAATCTGAATAATATGCATATTACACAAACGGGAGAATGTGTCATTTCCATACTGTTTGTACTTTACATACTCTGCTGGTTTAAGCCGGATAACGAAAGAAACAACAAATATTGAAGTTTTCGTGCCGGAGGGCCAGTCTATTGTTTTTGACTGAAGAGGAGCTGCTATTGTTTCATGCAGAACCAGTTTATTGAGTCCCGACGGGAACCTTCATTCATCACAAGTATTATTAAAAGAGTCTCAAGTAGTGATATGGTAAAAGAATGGAGACAAAAAAGAATATCGTGCAAACGATAAGACTTTCACATATATATTGACGATAATACTAATATTACTATTAACACCACCACGATCAACACTGCTACTATGTCTACTACTTATAGTAATAGTATCAGTAGTCCGTTCCCAAGATGATGGAAAAGAGACTGGGTGAACTGGAGACTGGAAGAAGAACAGAGAGAATCAAGACCACGGCTCTGCTAACTTAAGGTTGGATACTTAGCCGAATCCTGGAGATCTGAGGAGACTTTTTGTCACTTAGACTCTAATAAGACACCCTGAGTGTTTAAACGTGTGAGTAATAATAATAATAATAATAATAATAATAATATAATAATAATAATAATAATAATAATAATAATAATAAGAAGAAGAAGAAGAAGAAGAAGAAGAAGAAGAAGAAGAAGAAGAAGAAGAAGAAGAAGAAGAAGAAAGAAAAAACGAAAAAAAGAAAGAACTTGTCAACTGGTGGATTTTTCAGTTCCAGCAGATGACAGGGTGAAAATGAAGGAAAACGAAAAATGGACAAATACCTGGACCTTGACAGAGAACTGAAAAAGTTATGGAATATGAAAGTCAAAGTGATACAAATTGTAGTTGGTGCACTTGGAACGGTCCCAAAAAGCTTGAAAAAAAGACTGGAAAATCTGGAAATCAGAGGAAGAATTGAGACCATCCAGAATACTGCATTGCTGCAATCTGCCAGAATACTCAGAAAAGTCCTGGAGACCTGAGGAGACTTGCTGTCACTCAGACTCCAGTGAAATACCATCAGCTAACGCTGATGTGAAAAATCAATAATTATAATAATAATAATAACGCTTGAACCTACCTACGTGTGTCACACTTTAACTGCCCTCAATCCGTATAAGCTTCCTCATTGGAGAGTTGATGGGGTGAGGACTTCGGGTAGGAAGATGGTTGGGTTAAAGTGTGACACACGGAGATACAACAGAGAGAGAGAGCGATAGCGAGAACGTGGGCTGAAGTGATAATACTAATCTATTTCAATGAAAAGGAAAGGAGAGTAGACAGGGGCAAACAGACAGAGAGAGAAGAGAGAGAGAGAGAGAGAGAGAGAGAGAGAGAGAGAGATGGGTGTGTGTGTGTGTTAAATTATGATTATTATATTTATATTGAACATTTGTAATATTTAAATATCGATACACGTTCATCTGAATTTCAGACACGTAAAACTCAAATTTGTGAGTATTTACACAGTTTTATTTTATTTATAACTGAAATCTATTACTATTGCTCTACATAGAATACGATATTATATAGGTATACAACTGGTTTTTGCGGTAAATGTTCTCTCTCCCTCCTCCCCACCTCTCTCTCTCTCTCTCTCTCTTTTCTCTCTCTCTCTCTCTTTCTCTCTCTCTCTCTCTCTCTCTCTCTCTCAATATATATATATATATATATATATATATATTATATATATATATATATCAGGCAGAATAAGGAATGAAAGAACAGAACTCCGACAAAAATGTGTAGTATATTTCGCTGGAAATTTAAGTTCCGCTTCCTCAAGCCTTATAGTTCCAGCGAAATATACTACACATTTTTGTCGGAGTTCTGTTCTTTCATTCCTTATTTTACCTCATTCTGTCGGATTCATTTCAATCCCAGTTTCCTCATATATATATATATATATATATATATATATATATATATATATATACAAGGATCATTTTGGTTGAGTAGATAATACGTGTTATAATACAACACACACACGCACACACACTTTATCTAAATCTCGAAAACTTTTGTGTGAGTGAGTGTGTGTGTTTGTGTGGGGGCGTGGAGGTGGGGGCGGGGTGCATTTAGACTGCATTCCTTCTTTTAAACAAGTTTGGCTTTCATATTTTGCTTTTCATATTTTGCTTGTAATCCTTTCAAGTTTTTGAATAGATCTTATAATGTTTAGCCGAAATTGGCTATCAAATTCATCATTGATTATAGTTATATATTCTCTCGTTCTTTCGGTCCTATCATGGATTATCTTTGGCGCCTGTATGTATATTTGGGTGTTTTATTTAAAATTGTGTGAGGAAATGTTTAGTAGCGTTTGGTTTTTGAAATGTGATTCTATAAATAACAGTTGCTAAAGATATTTAAGTACATTAGTAGGGGATTAAAAATTAATTCCATAAATGTTGGGATTTTTTACTTGAAATATGTGGGGCTTCAAAATCTGTTATCTCTGTTATTTTCATGTCTTCATATTGTTCTGTTATCTATACGAATTTTGTGAAATTGGAATCTAGGGCAGGAATGTTTATAAAATTTCTAGCATATATATATATATATTATATATATATATATATATATATATTGTGTGTGTGTGTGTGTGTGTGTACGCGCACGCTATATATATATATATATATATATATATATATATATATATATTTATATATATTTATATATTCATTCAGATATACATATTTTATAATATTATATGTTTATTTAAATATTCATATATACATATATATGTGTGTGTGTGAGTGTGTGTGTGTACATTTAGACATAAATATGTATTTATATTCTTATATATCTTATTATAATGGAGATTGTGTGTTTTTCTGTCTGTAACCGAAACTATATTACTACTCAAGTCACAATTCCCTTAATTATTTACGTCAAATTCTCCATGATTTCATTCTTTTAAACCTTCAGTTATTAATAAAAATTGTTTTACATTATTAATACTGTTGACCATATCTACGTACTAATAACATGCAAGTGTATTTATATATACAACAAAATAGCGGTTTACAGTTTGAATGAGAAGGCTAATTTGCATATTGATATTTAACATTTTATTTTAATAAATATGTGCTTGGTATTATTGATTTCTAATTGTTTGGTTTTATCTTAAGAAATATAAACAAAAATCTCGTGGATAAATCTTAAAAGAAATCTATTTACAAGAAGAAAAAACTGTAATATTATCCTTTACTTCCTATTTTAACTAAATAGTTAAATTAGGAAAATTTACCAATGAAAGAGGGGAGTAATGGAAAATGATGGAATAGTTAGTTTCAAAGTTGTTCTATTTTTCGATATATCTGTTGCAGATATTTTTATCTGCATTCTTAGTCAGTTTCATTAGCCTTTCTAATTTAATATGATATTTTATTATATCAAAACTCAAATACTTGCACCTGGAGGGTGCATATATTTGCTAGTATATATAAGTACTTATATATGTTTACATATATACAAAAACATATTTATACATACATATATACATATATATATATATATATATATATATATATATATATTCATACATACACACACACACACACACACACACACACACACACACATATATATATATATATATATATATATATATATATATATATTGACTAGTCCTTGAAAAAGTATAATAATAGGTGAAACTTTTACAGAGTCTGTATTGATTATTTAAATCTTCAATATGACGAACTGCATGTTTTGCTATTATTGAATAAAATATCGGTTTAATTTTAAGCGGTATTCTTAATTAGCGCACTTGAATTTTACATTGAAAGAGTCTCCATTTCTTATTTTCTGTAATCGGTTTAATAGTAAAATATCCCAGGCATTGTTCGTAAAATTTCGTTTCCCATTTGGCCATTATTTACACAAAAGGTGTCGAAATTTTATACACACGGCTAGAAGACGAACTCCTACATTACGGAAATAATTCAATTGAAATAAGACATAGGAATTATTAAGAAACATTGCACACTATAAGTGGTTATCTGGTGTCACCTGGATAGAGGGAGGGTAAAAAGGTTACTCTCGGAGATCCACTATTACAGAATTGAGAGTTGTATCCCTACGTATAAAGACTGTGCGTTGATCCGGTCCCGTGTACAGACACTCTGAAAAGATTTAAAAAATAATGTCTCCTATTTGAAATATTAATGCAAAAAAAGAAATAAAATGCATGCTGTATTATTAAAACTAGTACAAAATGAAAATGCCGTCCGGGCGATGTAAAAATAGATTTTTGAAACATATTGCCTGAGGGGTGGGAGTAAAACATTCAATGTAAGCGAATTTCTACCCTAAGTAAGTAAAATCATCAAATTCATTAAAGGATTAAAAAATAAAACAATTTGAAATGTAAACTTTAAATATGTATTAAAATAAAAAAACAATATATAGATATATAATACCAGCCATGTATTTATTAAAACTTGTTTCAAAAAACAATGAGGACTGTCTAATGTTACATGTTCAAATTTTCAGTGTATTTATTCTATGTTATGACGATTTTGGGTAATGTAACGTAAGCAATTACGTAATTTTTTTTACAGAAAAAACCGGAAGCGAATCTCCATTATTAATAGATTTTATTGTTTAATTATCTTTACGAATATAAATCAATTCTTCATTAGTTGTGCTCAAAAACCGGATCTGATGAGAGTGAATGTGTATATGTATATATTTACTTTGTCGTTAATTGTTTTATCTTCGTAGTTTCGTCCCGATATACATACATATATACATACCAACACACTAACTGCTCTTTATATATGTATAGATATTCATAGTATGTTCACATCTACATTTCTTCCCTAGTTGTTTCTTGAGGGATATTTTTGAACATAGTTCGAATGAATACGAATATTTTAAAATATATCAATTTTGGACCCAAAAATTTACCTCCCCTCCAATTCAGAGTTGATCAGAAATTGTACCCCAAACTCCCCAGATCTCCAAAACTAGTACCTCACCATCATATACTTTTTTGTGTTGTAACCAGAATACTTCATTTTCAGTGGGGTTATTAATCCTTTTTAGGGGATACACTCAGCGTATTACTATTTCTATTGTTTAAATAAACATATTTTTGATCAATTCTAGATCAACAATATATAATTTAAACTCAATTAAAAAATATACGCAATAGACAGACATGGGATTTATTTCTTTTTCAAGTTAAAAAAAAAAAACAATTTATCAAAAGAAATGTTTTTTATGGATTTTACTATTCTGGTTAAGCTTAGTTGGTAGACCTTTTACCCATTGCCTTCGATACCGGCAGCGTCAACTCAGCTCATGAGTAAAACAGCTTGAATCAGTGCGGAAAAGTGAGGAGCTGATGTTGTATGCGGCGCTCAATCTCAGACGAAAAAAACAATTTACTTGGTCCAACGCTAGTGAAAAGGGGATTTATTACCTCCCTTCCCGTTCGACAATAGACCACTCCGTCGAATTGACTTTTTTCATACTGTTCCTATATATGGTTAATAATCTTATCGTTTCAAGTAATTATTTCTATTTAATAACAGGCAATAGTTTACACACAGTTATGTGGTTTCAGGTAATTAATAATAATCCGTAGTTAACACTTATAGTTTAAGTAACTATTATTAATAGAAATAATTCATATGCAATTTTATATTTCAAGTAACTAATGATATTAATCTTTATCAAATAATATTGATTCAAGTAACCAATTTTATTAGAAATAATTTACAGTTATATGACATTTAGTAATCCTATCAAATACGATTTGTTTGAAAACATATCTATTTGACCTATGTGTATGACCATAACAGGTATATAAACTTAGCGTCCGTGTAGACCTGGGAGAAACGCAATTAAAGGGTACTCCACACTGTCTAGGACACTGGAACTAGACCCCACCATAGATGCAGTTTAGTGTCATACCCAAGATTCCCCCTTTGGTAAGAGGCTTATCTCTTGCTTGAGGTACAGTCAACGAAGTATTTGCCCAACCGGTTCGCCATGGGTAGGATGTGACACAACGTTAGAGTCAGCGTATCCTGATGTGTGAAGCGGCTAACATAAAAAAGAGATGTAGTAAAAGGAAGAAGATGAAGATGGCCAATAAGAACAATAACAAGAACAACAATGTATATTTTAAAAAGAAAGAATAAATACTTTGGATTTAATCTAAAAACTCTCAATTTAATTCCCAGTTAAAAGATACAAACTTCATTGTATTTGCTGACAGAAATGTCCTTGTTTGTAATGTCCTTACGCTATAAATGTCTTCATTGAAATAAATTTAGTTTCACTGGCCACTCCTAAATCGCGCACAATATTCTTACCACAAAGATTGACGTCCTTGTCTCCTGAAAGCTGATTGCCGAGGACATCCGGCTTATTCACTGAACAGAGATCGCTTTTCCATGAAAGAATTACCGCTTCTCCTGAGTACCGAGTCTGCTTAAAGTGGTCTTCAAGAGGGTTGCCTATGTTCAACATTGCCGGCGGAATTAGATTCTTGGAGGACCTACAGAAGAATTCGGAACAACAAAATAAATTCGATATACTTAACAGATTACCCTCTATTAACTGTGTTTGACTTTTGTCTATATATCTAAATATATAAAGGAGAGATTTTGGCATGTACGTGTCGACGTATAACTTCAAAACGAGTGGTCACTCAAATTTTAAATCTTGCATACACATTAATATTCTTCTAACTAAGAAAGACGCCAAATTTGATTACTGATTTTTACTGATTAAGGGTGTAATTAATTGATTAACCAAAATCCCCCAATTTGCGGAACTGTCCGTATACCAGCCCCTGCTGATAATAAAATATTGTATCTGCCTGCTTATTGTTATAGCGATATCAGCTGCGAGGTTTTGATTTTAGTGAATTAATTTGCAGTCTAAACCGTTCAGCTCGGAATATATCGCCTTTTTTTTGGTCCAATCTTTAACAATTTTCATATCGTTAGAAAGAAAAAAAAACTTTCTAAATATGTAATTTGTATGAGTTTTTATCAATTGAATCATTTTTTACCGCGAGTAAAAAAAAAAAAATTGGCTTCGGATAGCCACGCTGTCTGTTATTATCGCGATACAAGCAGTGTAGTCTATGCCGATAATACGAATAAGGTTTTTTTCCAGACTTAATTTGTCCATATTCTTAAATTGTACATTCATTTTAATTTTATTTTTTGTAATGCTTAAAAATTGAAGAAAATCAAAATTTACGCTTTACGGTAATTGTAAATAAAAAATATCATGAAAATCAGTTTACGTTACATATTTGTATAAATTAAACTAACATTTTCATTCGAATAAAATGACTTTTAATTCTTTAATTTACTTATTAATTTTTATTGTTAGAGTTTTAAAGGGTTAGAAATAACAATAAAATTAATGTCCTTAGAAACTGTTTTTCTTCTGGCTTCGGATAAAAACAATCAACGGTGACTAATACGGACAAAATCCTCTGGATTTAATCAACGACGTAATTTATTTCAAGTATTTCCGCAGTTATTGGATATGTAAGTACGAAAAATTGTGAATTTAGTAAATAAAAGTTGACATTTAAATTATTATTTAAAATACAATTTAAAATATTTCAGAATTTGTCTTACAAATTAAATATTGTTTTATGAATTTACTCTTTATTTTGACAATAATCATTGAACAATGTTTTCTATTTATAAGTCAATAAACATCGCTGAGAAAGTTAACTCTTATAGTTGATAGTGCAACTTTTCAGTTCTTAAAAATTGGCATGTTTAAATATCATAGATTTCATAGGTGACATTTGAACTTTTATGAAAATGGTTGTTTTGTAATTAATACTAATGCTAAAAAAGTCTTAATTTTTTAGAGAACTACTGAAAACGTTTTTAAACAATGTGTTTTTAAAATACTAAGCAAAAATAGACATTGCAATACGAAGAATTTCAGTAAAAAAAAGGCTAATAGTACACATGTGATTTATTTATAATACATTTAAAACGATTTTTTCGGTCAATATCTGATTTAATTAAATATTTCTGCTATGATAAATTAATATATAAAATTCATTTAAATATGAGTATCATGATGTTAAGTTTAAAATGCATATTATTAGATTAAAAAAACATATATTTTTAAAAACTACTTTATTATCAATAGTCGAATAATTTTTGCCGAAAACTCTATTGAAAATTTACCCCCCCCCACTTTTAAATTGAACAATATAATGTTTTATTTAATAAGATAATAGCCAATTAATTATTGAAATGTAGGTACTACCAATTTTCCCTTTGAAATTTACCCCCTCTATATTTAACACAATGAAACTTGCATAAATGTTAATATTATCTTGAAAATTTTTGATCCTTTAGAAAGAAGAAACATTTTAAAAATTCATGAAGATTTTTTAACAAATTTTCAGCTTACGGAAATAATAAAATTATAAACGAAAAATAAGGTTTTTGCACCGTTAAATCAATTGAAATTTAACGTAGCAAAAAAAAAAAAAAATATGAGTACATGCTTTTAAAAAATATTCTATGAAAAATCAATTCATGTAATTACTTACCTTTTGATAAAAATCAGTCTGAAATTGTTTTTTACTAAAATATATTAGGGGAATATTTTTTACGAGGTCTACCTACACTTTTTATTTTATGAAATATGAAAAATTGAACCGGCAAAAAACGATTTTTATGTTTCTTCTATAAAGAGTCTGAATAATTATATCAGTTGATTTTTATAAGTCTCAGTACAGAGCTTTTTAGTAAAAGAACCATGAATACAGAATTCTGCTACAAAAAATATCAACAAATAAACTGACCGTGTTGGAAATAAACGGATTGTTTTATCTATTTTTCACGATAACGATGAGTAATTGCTCCCCAATCGGATAATTTGATCTTTGAATTAACAGTTTTTCTTTTATAATAACTCTTTGTTTGTTATTTCGTTTTGCGAGATTTTTTAAAAATCAAAAATATTTGTTTCTTCCTTCAATATGGCCTAAACTGAATGCGTGACCTATTTTGCTGGTACCTAATTTAAATGCTTTTAAAAAACCTCGAAAAATCATTTTTTTAGTTCTTATTTTCATTTTATTTTCAGTTTTTCTGTACTTATTTTCTACCATAATATCATCCTTAATTTTTTTCTTCTATTCACACCTTCGGTCTTTGTCTTTTTATTCACACTGTAAATAGTTCCAAAATTATATAAACCCACCTATATTTTGAGCCTGCAAAATAGTTGGGAGCGGTCAAATGCCCTTATAAAAATCAGAATGTTTTGAAATAAAATAACTGATGCATTATAAAATCCATTCATTGATAAATCAACACTGAAAATTTATTAAAATCAGATAATTACATGATTTTTGGCAATTTTTCTGTGAAGGGGGGTTAAATTGTTTTGTAAAAACAAGGATTTTCAACTAAGTGGGTATACTTACAAGGACGTATATTACATTAAGTAAAATATTTTTGTTTATCTTATTTTCCTTTCCTTACGTGTGTCTAATTCGATTGTATTTAAATATATATTACATTGTTAAGATTTTATGTTCCTATTAGGTACATGACGTTATAAAATTTACAAAAAAAAAAAAAAAAAGAAGCAAAAACAAATATAGAAAAGAATACTTTCAATTTGTTTATAGTAATATGTAATAATTTTTAAATTTAAAACAGAAAATACAAATCCTGAAATATACAAATTCTCAATGATTTTATTTCAAGAATTATTTCCTCTTACCCCTCTCTAACTACTGTCTTCCACTTTCTCTTTCACCTCCTTCTGTTCCAAATTTGATTTTAGTCCGGTCATGGACCGGGTACTTTAGCTAGGATATATATATATATATATATATATATATATATATAAGGTGTTCAAAAAAGTATCGAGATTCTTTGTACTTTTTGACACAATTTGTATTCTGAAAAAATAAAGTTCTATTTATTCTTCATCTTGGTAAATGCAGCTTTAAACTTGGTACTTTTTTGACACACATCGTATTCTGAAAAATGTTAATGAATGGAACATTATTTTTCTTCAGAATACAAGGCGTGTCAAAAAGTACTAAAAAAACTCGATACTTTTTTGACACACATTGTATGTATATATATATATATATAGTCTCAAATTATCATGCCTTATGGTGATATTTTTTACGTGCGTGCGCACGCGCGTACACACACACTCACACACACACACACACCATTTATCAAGAAGAACACGTATCCTCTGGAACTTCTTGGTAACTAACTTTTTTGAAAATCACATAGGCGAGAAACTGTTAGTTACCAAGCACTGTTGACTGATATAATAAGAGAGAAATAGAGAGAGAGAGAGAGAGAGAGAGGGGAGAGATGGAGTGAGAGGGAGACATATATATAGACATGTATTCAGACAAGCAGCCACACGCACCAATATATACACACAAACACACACACACACACACACACACATACATATATATAATATATATATATATATATATATGTGTGTGTGTGTGTGTGTGTGTGTGTGTGTGTGATCATATCCTTGAAATCATGAGAAAGATAAATATTCCAATAGATATATTAACTGTTCAGGACAAATATCTACAAATATCTACAAAGAAACATACTTTATATCATTTTAAAAATGTCTTCCCATTTCTCTCAATACTAATCATTCAATCCTCTTTGTATGCCGGGTTGCCGACATCTATTAATGTCATTTGAAATGTAAACAATTTTGAATGATTCAAGAGTGCTGCCCAAAAATAACAAGTTAGATAAGATATTGTCATTTCGAAAATTTGTGCCACGTATTCTTCGCACATTGGTTTTCGGCATGTGGCCATGCAAAGCAAAAAGTCGTATTTTTATAGAACAACAACCTACAAACCTTAAGACTTTGGAGATGATCTGAAAAACTTGGTAACCAACTACAGGAAACGCCTGGCTGTTGTGCTTGCCAATACGGGTTTCTTCCCCAAGTACTGAGTTATATTTTGCTATCGAGTGAAATACTTATTTTTTCAATAAAATACAAATAAATTTTCAAAAATTGATATACTGTGATTTTTTATTTTTTTTCATATTCTAACTCTCACTTTTAAAACGGACCTACCCTGTAAATTATACATCATTCCTATTTTGTAAGGTGGCAAACTCAGAAAAAGGGGGGGAATACTTATCTTCTCCACTATATATATATATATATATATATATATATATATATATGTGTGTATGTGTGTGTGTGTGTGTGTGTGTGTGTGTGTTTGAGTTAATATCCTGCAAACCTTTTATTTTCTACTTTGAATATTATATCAACAGTCACATAAAAGTAACAATTTACCAACTGAGTCTTATTCTAATCGTCTCAGTAACTGTTTCATTTGTCTTTAAGAGTTTAAAATTTCGTTAAAACTACATTAACAATAACTTGTAAACTCCATTAAAACGGCTACGGCCGTCCCGGTTTTTATAGCGCTTTTACATAATGAATTCATCATGTAACGAATATATGCAGAACAGCAATTAGAATATAATTAAGAGTAATTAGTGTATTGCATTATTGGCCTGTGCGTAGCGAATATGCCATGGTTGGTAGTGAAGGTTCAAGTGCAAACTAATGGAAAAACGAAGACTGAAAGAAGATTGAGTCTTCAAAAACAACGTGCTTTAAAAATGAATTTTTGTAACCAAAACAATATTTAAGTCGGAAACAAATCGATCTTGAGTTATCGACTCGAGTTAATTGGCCCAAAGTGACCTCAAGATTTGATTCATTTCATTCTTCACTGAACAATTACCGATCGATTTTCACTTGTGTTATTAACATCAAAACCAAACGCGTTACTGAGATTCAACATCGCATATACAGACGCACAACACGCAGACGCGTACACATAGAAAGTCAAATGTAAACATACAAAGAGACACGCAGATATAGACTTCCTAATAGCCTATTTAGTTGGTAGAGTGTTCGTCTTGAAACCACAAGGTACCGGGTTCGATACCGGCCGTCGCCAACTCAGCGTATATGTATCACAGGGACCTGTGCTGTAAAGTGAGGAGCTGATGGAAGTTGCGGCACTCCACCTCAGACGCCAAAATAATCTCTTTTGTCCAGCGCAAGGGAAAAGGAGATAGACTCGTTTGCTGTTAGAATATTAAATACAAAACAATCCCATACTGTTACTGTTTAAATTTTAGTTTTTAATTATCTTCTCGAATTTAAATAAAATATTCTTTATTTTAGCTCAGAAAGCAAGTTCTTGTGATAGTGAATATATATATATATATATATATATATATATATATATATATATATATATATATATATATATATATATTGTGGTTAATTCTTTTCATTTCATAATTTCGTGGCGACATGCATACATACATGCATACACACCAACTGCTCTATATATATATATATATATATATATATATATATATATATATATATATATATATATATATATATATATATATATATAAAAATAGATAGATAGATAGATTGATATAGATATAAATATAGATAGATGGTTACGAAAACGCATACATAAATACTTTTAAAGGGAATTAGATTATAAAACGATATCACTATTTCATTCTTTCAGCTACATTCAAAGATAATCTAAATGAAGTCTAATGATGGAGTGATTTAAAGCACTTGGAGCAAAACGTGGGACACCTCCTCTATCAATTGAACCTCAAAATAAAGAAAGGGTTGGGAGTTAGCCATAGGAGCAATAGGGTTGGGACAATCATAGAGGTGCTAGTGTTTAATGTGGCCATCCGATTGATCAGAGGAGGGTATTTCCGTCCGCCCATCTGACCAATGTAAGGCCAAAAGTGGAGTAGTGCTTATCATGAACTGCTCATTCCATCCTTAAACTTCAACTAATTTTCAATCCTCATCTCAAGAATTCAGTGAAATAACATCAAGGTATTGTGTTTTAAAACAAAAGTGGCCTCAATGGTGTTGTGGACTGTAAATAAAATTTTAAATGAAATTGTTTAAAATTGTAATAAATATTGTCTACCCTACACTTAAAAAAGAATAACGGATATACTGCGCTTTCGCCATAACATATTATTGACACACTGCGTTCTCCTTATGCGTGATTATAGTTGTTGTTACGTGATCCAAGTTTGAGTCTGATTTTATTTGCTGTATTTACAGTGTAAACATAGCTACTCCACTAGCATGTTCGCACCAAAGAAATAACCCGATTTGTCTGGTTGCAAGGAGTTTCAGAGGCTGAACTTCGTCGGAGGATTTTAGCGTATGCAGGACAGTGCACTATTGTCTAGATGTGTGTAGGAGTGGATAGAGATGTTTAAAAGTGGCTGGAGAAGCGTGACACACAAAGAGCGAGCAGGACGAATATCAACGTCCCCCACAGTTTCAGCAAGCTCCAGAGACGGTATGGCGATCCGGCGAGTTATCATTGATGAAGTAGCTTGTTTTCTGCAGATTAGTCATGGATTTTGCCTATAAAATAATCCCTGATGAGCTCCGCTTCCATACAACAAGAGTGTGGGTAATTTTTAAATCTCTCTTTTACATAAAACTGTAATACTTTAAATATACGCCCCTACGTTCGATGCGCTGGTACGTGTCATCAATGATGTAGTATCCATGGGTCACTGGGAAGTTTCGGGTCTTTCATCATCATAATTCCCTCGCCAGGCTGACGGTATCAGATATGATCAAACTCTTATCCACCCATCAACTTTAGACGCTTATAGACGTTTTTTTTAAATTGTTTTTGGACGAGTGTAAAACTCTACGAAGACACTGATTGGCTGGTGCTAACAACCAATCAAATGCATGGCACAGTCTATTTAAGCGTAATATTACGGAGGAAAGTAGATGACTAGGATCTACACAAATAATTATTGTACTATTTTACATTCTTGTAATCCATTAAGGATTATCTATTCTGATATTCCAAAACATTATCGGCTAATGTATATACTGAAAGAAAATAACATTACTAATGTTATTTTCTTTACTACAAAGTTATTTGAGCAAAGAAAAGGAATACAATCTTGCGTTTAATTTAGAGTTGAGAGAATATTTTTAAAAATTCGGTTTGCATCAGAATTCATAAAAGTTTCGATTAAACAGTTAGGCAGACAATAACATTGCGAAAATCAATGATATAATTCGGTTAAATTTTGAGGTTTTTTTTATGTGAGATTACATTATCGATTCTGTTGTTGATGGGTCAATAGACTAAATAAATAGAATCAAAGATAGATTTATTTTCTATGGAAATCACTGTAGAATTCATAACATTAAGGTTTATATATAACTACTAAGATTCGACTCTAATACTAGTTGAGAAGTTCACATTTCATCTACTGAAGGTGATGTGTACATTCACAAAGGAAATGCATATATGTATTCAAACAGTGGCTGTTCTCACGTGAACCAATGTCAATTTTTAAACGGAGTCGAAGAGGTTTGAATTCAGAGTTTTTATTCTTTCTCCAAGACTCGTTGCCATACAAAATTTAAAGAGTCCTACTATTTTACTCACAGCTTATAGAAGAATAGTTGGATTCATACCTTGACTATGGGTAGTTACGCTATTTGAAATGCTAACCACCTCGTCAAGGATTTGAACTCGGTTCACAGTGTCCCTTACCTACAACGTTGAACATTTCTTGGAAGTGAATGTATTACATTGATCTTATAGAAATCGGATATCTCTGAGAAAATAAAGCAGGAATTCTCCTAAGTTGTGGCCATTTCGTACTAATATAGGATTGCACCACTTGGATTTTAACGGAGTGCTGTCTTCAATCAACCCTAGGAGCAGTACCTCACACAAAGCAGCCGTGCGGCCTCCCATCTCACAAACCATTCGAATAAGACAAAACAGACATTGTGGACAACGCAATAAAGGTAGGGAAAAACTCGTTAGCCTCATTTTCCTGTTGACTACTACACATGGACACACTTACTTCGGTCCCATATTAATCTACGAATCTAATTGTCCAAACAATAATGATAAAATTTAGATTTAAATTTTTGTCGAAAATATGTACTATAAATAAGATTAATAAGTAAAATAAAGTCGTCGGGGCGGCCTAAAGTCGGTATCAGCCAGTCAGCGAGGGAGTCTATCCCCTTTTCAATAGCGCTAGACCAAGGAGATTGTTTTTAGCATCTGAGGTGGTGCGCCACACCTACCATCAGCTCCTTACTTTACCGCACAGATCCCTGTGCTACTCATACGCTGAGTTGGTGAGGACCGGTATCGAACTAGGAACCTTGTGGTTTCTAGCCGAACGCTATACCGACTGAGCTAACCCGGCCCTTTTAAGATTAATTACTGGGTGTTTCAAATCCTCATATCAGCCATATCGGCTGAGACTTTAAAATACACAGACTGCACCTTGCAGAGGGGTAAGATCTCCCACAATGGGGCCACCTGTTGGCCGTGGGTGGCAATCCATGATGCTTAAAGACGGAATCCTGATGGATGAGCAGTCCATGACATGCAACACTCCACTTAGACGCTTACTTAGGCTAGACATGCGGTCGGAGAGGTCCTCTCCGATCAATCGGCTGGTCACGTCAAGCCCTAGCACCTAATTGATTGTCATAACCCTATTGCCCTTATGACAGCCCCTAACCGTTTTTATCATTGCTAGAAGGCAGTAGCTGAGGGTCTTCATCTTCTGGGTATGACATTAAACTCTATCTGATGGTTAGGTTCCAGTTCTGGAAATCCGGGGAACGTGGAACGCCCCTTCATTACCATTGCTCCCTGTCCACTCTAACCCAGAGTGGTAGTACCTATTAGGGCCCCATCTACGGATTAAATAGAAAAATGTGTTTATAAAAAATGAATATCCATTAAGAATGAATATATTTCAAAACTTTGTCAGCATTAAATGACCCATGGAGGTTGATATGCCGTAAAACAAAAGAAAGAAACAAACAAAGCCTCATATCACCATCAATTCTTTGAATATTCTACTTTCTTTGGTCTGTTTATAATCTACGCATCGAACTCTATATTTAAGGATTTATTGAAATTATGTACTATGAATAGCACTAAGTCAACGATGTTGGCCAACCAGCAAATACTTAAATGCATCAGCTCTATATGGACACTGTGTGCCGTATAGAGGATCTGTCAAGAGACGAATAGCAAAAGAGAAAGAGAGAGAGAGAGAGAGAGAGAGAGAGAGAGAGTTAAAGGAATATCTACTATCAGTACTTGATGATGATGACGACTTAGAAATATATTTAGAGATACACACAATCCACAACGTCTGTCCACCCAAACCGCAATTTTCAGCAAAGTGTGTTGTAGTTTAGAAGGAAAAATGATCACGCTTTGTTAATTTGAGGAGTGGTTCCTTTTCTTTTTTCGAATATACAACCGGGTGTGTTGGAAACTTGGGCCTAAGAGAAAGCGTATAGACTCATTTCAGACTTATACAGCAAGTTTTATTTTCTCATATGCACAAAAGAAGTTCAAGATGTCTTTATAGCGACCAGAATAAGTATCAAATATGACGATGGTGAATTTACGATTCTTCTAAAATCTACCGTCCTAAGAATAGATTCAGAAGCGATAGCTAAGTCATAAAGATTTCTCAGGCACCAAAAAGCAACTGCTTTTTTTTATCACAGGGTAGTACAAATGTTCATGTTCTTTTTAGTCAATCTCTTTGTTTCTGAATATTCAATTTTACTACCGCCCTGTCGGCTGGGGCGTTAGAATGCACCGACTGCACCTCTGCAGAGGGGTAAGACTCCCCCAATGGGGCCACCTGTTGGCCGTGGGTGGCGACCCGTGATGCTTAAGATAGAACACATGTGTATGAGCAGTTCATGACTCGCAATACTCCACTTTGGCCCTATCTTGGGCTAGACGGGCGGTCGGAGAGGCCCCCTCCGATCCATCGGCTGGTCACGTCAAGCCCTAGCACCTATATGATTTTCACAACCCTATTGCCATTATGGCAAGCTCCAACCCCTTTTTATCATATGGGTGCTAGAAGGCCGTGACTGCGGGTCTACATGTCCTGGGAATGACGTTAAACTCTATCTGATGGTGAGGTTCCAGTATTGGAGGTTTGGGGAATGTGGAGCACCCCTTCATCACCATTGCTCCCTGGTCCACTCTGACCCGGAGTGGTAATACCTGTTAGGGTCCCATCTATGGGTTGAATAGAAAAACATGAGTTTATAAACAAAATTGTATTATCCATTAAGAATTGATTTATTTTAAAACTTTATCGGCATTAAATGACCCACTGAGGTTGATATGCCGTAAAACAAAAACAAACAAACAAATCAATCTTAATAACAATGGCCCGAAAATCTAGCTTGCTAACCAAAACACCATATGAGGAACCCTCTTTTGTTGGTGTTTTAGCTCCTTTATCTATGTAATAGTTACTACAACTATCTTGTAAACTCTTACCATAAAGATTTTCTTTTTATCTTGTCGTATTGAAAACATTGAGATAATAAGTAAAAACCTGTTTACTGAGATACAGAGTGGCCGAGCTTTCTGCCGATGAATCACCATAAAGAATTGAATTTTTTCCGTTTTTGATTACCATATTGAATGCTGATATTTTTCTCTCATAAATTATATCAGATTTTTTCCCTGAATTACAAATTCTATAATTCAAAATAATGTCTCTAGTTAGGCGGCGAACTTATCATAAATCTCAACAGTAAAAAATCGGCTAAACTAACTATAGAAGTTATATGAAACGGAAAAACAAAATTCTCAAAAATAAGGTATGCATTGCTCTTATGTGAGACATGTTTCAATATTTATATAACGATTCACTGACGCAACAATCATTCGATTAAAAAGTTTCTGAATCCATTCGAAATACTTCTCCTGTGGATAATTTAACATAAAAACCAAAAAAATAAGTAATAAATACAGAAATCAATTTGTTCTTCCTTCTGCGATTGGCCAATTAGCGAGACAGCCTGAGAAACTCCCAAGGACAAAGAAACTATTAAATCTATTTATTGTGGCCAAGTTTGGTGTTGAATTTTGTGACATTTGGTTAATCTTGAATCGATAACAACACAAAGACTACTTCTTGGTGTGCCTGCATTGGATAAAAGAAAAAAAGAAAATTACATTGACTCAAAAAATAAAATATTTTTAATAGCAATCTTCTACTCGCCACAGTTATTTCTTTTCAATTCCACGAAAAAAAATCTCTTTGAATACTTTAGTCATTTGCAGTTTGGCTCAGTTGAAATAATTTGTATTCTTTATTAAACTTCGACTTGGCATACGGTTAATGCTCTCTGTATCCAAGACTGTATATGATGTCTTATTCTCCATTTTGTTGACACGAATCAAGAATATGTCAACAGGATAATTTAAACAACAAGAAAAATAATAACAACAATGACAATAATTACAATGAACACGAGGATAAAGGTGATACGAATTGTAGATAGGGACATTGGAACGGTCTCCAAGAATTTGGTAAAACAGTTTTGGGTTATTCAATTCCAAAACCATTGTTGTAGAAGAACAATAAAGTAAAGTAAAGTCGTCGGGTGGCCTAAAGTCGGTATCAGCCAGACAACGAGGGAGTATATCTTCTTTTCACTAGCGCTAGCCAAAGGAGATTGTTTTGGCATCTGAGGTGGAGCGCCACACCTACCGTCAGATCCTTACATTACCGCACAGACCCTTGTGCTACTCATACGGACAATCTACCGACTGAGCTAAACCGGCCCTTAGAGGAACAGTAGTGGTACTATCTAAAGCATAATTGTGGAATAAAGGGTTTCATAGCTTTCCCAAGTGTATTAGTCCAAAAGTGAACATAATAGCCTGACTGGAGTTCGAACCCGCTTACTACGATATCGCAGCCCAGCACGTTAGCTACTACGCGGCGGGAACTCCCCAAGTTTGGATGAGGATAATGATCTTGATCTTGATCTTGATCTCCCAGTATTTCCTTTGGACTCATTTAGATTCGTAAATTGGTGTCCATACCCTAATCCCATTTGTTAAATGAGCCAACGGGACCCGTTATCACCTAATATTTATTTATTTCTGTATTAGAAGTTCTTTTTTTTCTAAATAATTTTACTTGTGAACTGACGGGCTAATCATAAATGTCACTGGACCAAACGCTGTTAAACCGACTATAGCAGTTTCTTGAAAGGAAAATAATTCCCAGAAACGAAGTATGCACTGCGCTTATTTGATAAACCTTTCAATTAAGCAACCAGTTACATCAAATCGACCCCAGTATATTATGGTTATGTCCACTAATCAAGGGACCATTATTCGCCCCTTAACAAACAAAAAAAGAAGATCACTGTGAAAAACCCGTCAGTTAATTGTGAAAGTAGAAATAGATCCATCAGCAGTTAAGTAGATTTTTGAGCGGCTACGCGGCTTGTGTAGCTGTTGGGTTTGTTGTATGCCCGTTCCATGATGATGTTGGTGATTCTGTTTTGGAAGGGGTGAATGTTCTCAACAATTTCGTTATTATCTCCGGGACTACCATCGTCCATACAGTCAGGATTTTCCCGCTTACAATTTCTAACTATTTCTTAAGGTAAAATCCCTGCTGAATGGGAGGAGATATCATACCATGCATCACATTAAAGAAAATGATGCGCAGCAAATGAATAGGATCTTAAAAGAATTGTTTTTGGAGTATTTTGATCATGGAATGAACTCTTAGATAAATGTAGTTGATGGTGTTCCGGGGTTATCTGGTGGAGATTAAGAAATCTTTCCTCTAAAGGCGACTCATTTTTTTCATTGATATTGAATACTTAAATGGAACTTAACGTAGAAAATATATACGGCAAGACCAGTTCAAATCATGTATCATACATCAAAATGAAGAGGGTCCTCTGAGGATCACAACCCTACTCCTCCACATATGATATTAAATAAATGGAACTGATCGTAGAAAATAGATACGGCTTAGATTAGGTCAAATCTTGGACGAGACCGGTTGCATTTCACATAACGCCAATACACTTGGAAAAGATAACAATGGATAAATAGTATGGCCGGTTGGGCTATTTAACTTTGGTTTGTCAACTAGTCTAGGAGAAAGAAAACCTGTTAAACTTCGATTAAGAAAATGTTGCAAGATGGGTATATTATCCTGACTTTTGTGAGCTAGGACTACTAATGGAAGGGGGAGGAATAAATAAATAAATAAATAAGAGATGATAAAGATTTTAAAAATAGTGATGAGCCAAAACAGGATGATTTGACCGTAGCGTGACCCCGAACTGAGAATGAGTGGCAACCGGAAGTCGGGTGTTGACCGCAACCGGAAGTCGGGTGTTGACCGGAAGTCACGTGGTGACGTGTAACAACGAAGAAATGTATCGGTCTCTTTTTGCTTTCAGACGCCTAGGGGAACGGACGGGACATGGTGTCACAGTAGTTTAACAGTTTTCTCTCTCTCTCTTTCTCTCTGCCTTTCCTCCTCTCTGGTACGAGACCACTAGACGAGCACGATAATAAAGACTAGCAGTTGTGACGACATATTTCTCGTTAACACCGTTATAATTTCTATCAACACCATTTTAGCACTGTGAATTTGGAGGCACGTGGACGAGACCCGCTATACAATACACGCCGCCACCGCCGCCGCCGCGCCGCCGCCTTACGGTTATAGTTTTAATACCAAGAAAAAAGGACAAGTTACTTATATCATTTTGGTACCGTGAAAATATACCACAACGGTACAAAATTGACCTTGTGTCACATCCTGATAGTTTTAATATTCTTATAGATATTGTTGACTGAATATTACGTAGTTCGTAGGGTGTGATATACTTTATATTTTAGTGGTCACAACCAATACAATAAAACCCAGAGTCCATAACACCTATTATTAGGGAGTATTGATTTTAAGTTGTTTTTTTTCCGTTGGGTGTATTATGTCTAGACTCGCCCTTCTTATCAAAGAACACAGTGAAATAAGACACCAAACAAATCTTTCACAAGTCTGCGCTGAAAAAATAAGTCCGTTTATCTTTAATTAATAAAGAAAATATTTTTTGGTCACTCAATATAGAGAATTGTAATTATAAGAAACGATATTTGAAGCTATCCATCAACTTAGAATAATTATTATTGTACTTTAAAGCAATCTATTTCCTGTCATCTAACGAACGATAATACATCTTACTTATTAGTCGCAGACAAGATAAATTACAACCTGAATATAAAACATAAACTCCTTTGGTCAGTGTAAATAATGCCTAATGTAAATAAGTGTTATGAAATTTGAAATATTTATTTTGTCAAAAAGATGAGAATAGCTTTCCTATATGTAAAGGACAATCATTTCAGAATAAAAGGTATCCTTTAACAGAAAGACCTTTTACATTGATATAAAATCTGATACAATTATATATACTATATATATATATATATATATATTCGAGGTGTGTCAAAAAGTATTGAGATTTTTTTGTACTTTTTCACACACCTTGTATTCTTAAAAACAACGTTCCATTCATTACATCACTGACGACAACCACCAGCCCCAAATGTAGGAGCGTATATTTAAAGTAAAAAAGTATATAATATATATATATATATAATATATATATATATATATATATATACGAGTGTCTCAAAAAGTATCGATAAGTTTTGTACTTGTTAACATAGCTTGTATTCTGAAAAAGAAATAACGTTTTATTCATGCATCATTTCTATCTTGGTAAATACAGCTTTAAACTTGGTACTTTATTTACCTAACTTGTATTCTGAAAAAGAAACTTAATGAATGGAACGTTATTTTTTCAAAATAAATATAATATATATATATATATATATATATTATATAATAATATATATATAATATCGTTGTATAGTCTTTCGCTGGGGCGTTTTCATGATGATTAGACTAATATGCTGCATTGAACCATATATATATATATATATATATATATATATATATATAATATATAGGTGAATCCGACTGTATGAGTATAGATGATTATAAAAACAATACAATATGCTGTAAAGTGAAAAGAATATGATATCAAATCTTTTCACTTTAACAGCATTGTGTTGTTTTCATATCTTTTATCTATACTCATATATATTATATATAGTATATATATATATATATAAAACTAATAAACACAACAATGTTTAGCTGGGTATGTTTGGTATTTGAAGTATCAAAACCTAACACCGATTATTAGATAGGACATTTAAAAGAAATCAAACGTGTGGAGATCTCTGAATTAACATATGTTTTTAATTCCTACACGAAAAATTAGCAATACTTATATTACCAGACCGGAAAATGTATTAAATAATAGAGTATTATCAATCTTAAATTGCAGACATAGATTCGGCCGGTCACTGAAATATAATATTGATTAGACATTTAAACTCTCACCGGATTTACTAGTTATCATTCAGAATATAATTTAGCTTAGTTTTAGCAATACAAAGATAAGATCAAGGAATAAATAACAAATAGGTAGACCGCGCATGACAATAAAACCTGTAAAAGAAAACACATGATAACACATGGGAAACATAGCTCAATTTACAAATTAAAATTAACATCACAGGATAAGATCAGGGAAAGAAATCAATAAAGAGCTAGGCCTAGAACGACAAAAAAAACTCTAAGGAAGAGGATGACCGGAAAACACCAGAGGGGGAAAGGAGATTAACTGACACATATTTATAAGTGGCAGCAATATAACTTATTCCCATGAAAGATAGGGACCTGATGAGATCATAATGGTCGAAACCATGTTAGAACCACAAAATTTCCACAATTATCATAGCTCTATTTTTAAGACATATTGAGCACTCTTGGCTAAATTACTAATGCCACTAAAAACGATAACGGTAAAACGGCACTCACACACACACACACATAATATATATATATATATATATTATATATATATATATATATATTAAATCACATACTAGTCAAGGGAAAATTTACTTTTTTCAAAATAAGAAGGATTTTGAAGAAGCTATCCCTATAGCGAAACATATCATATGGATTTTCCGTATTTTCTTCCTATCCTGGTCTTTATATATATATATATATATATATATGTGTGTGTGTGTGTGTGTGTGTCTGTGTGTGTGTGAAATATTTAAAATACATTAATAAGTGATTACTTATAAAAATATAAATTTTAAACATTTACTTGCTGATAATACATACCGAACCTGTCTACTATAGAGAAGGTGTGAAACAAGGTTAATTTTTAAGTGAAGTAAATCTGGTTTGATTCACCAGTTTTCCTTCTCCTAGACTGGTTGTATAACAAAATAATAGACTATACGATTGGAAAAAATGTTTTTTTTTAACTCATTGAAACTAAGTGGCCTCTATTCAGTCGGCGATTCCCGCTTCTACGTTAAATTAGCAAGTACATTTTACAATTTTTTTCTTTTCATAAATAAGCATTTTTAATGTATTTTAAATTGTAACCCGTCATCTAACAGCCTGCTTTACATTTTCAGTTATTTTCAATCCACCAATGTTAAGGCAACCGGCATTCCAAGGGAAAGTTTTTAATTTTCTTTCACTACCATTTTTCTTCCTCGCCTTTTTTATTCTTATATTCATTCACGTTCTTTTTCTTTCTTTCTTTCTTTCTTTCTTCTTTCTTTCTTCTTTCTATTCTTCTGTTTCTTTCTTTTCTTTCTTTCTTTCTTTCTTTCTATTCATTCACGTTCTGTTTCTTTCTTTCTTTCTTACTTACTTCTTTCCTTTCTTCTTATATTATTCACTTTGATTCTTTCTTTCTCTATTCATTCACTTTCTTTCTTCTTACTTACTTTCTATTCATTCACGTTCTGATTTTTCTTCTTTCTTTCTTCTTTATATTCATTCACGTTCTGTTTGCTTTTTCTTCTTCTTTCTTTCTCTTTCTTTCTTTTTCTTTCTTATCTATATTCATTCACGTTCTGATTCATTTGCTTTCTTTTCTTCTTTCTTACTTACTTTCTTTCATTCATTTCTGATTTTCTTCTTTCTTTCTTTCTTTATATTCATTCACGTTCTGTTTTCTTTCTTTCTTTTTCAATGTCTTTGTATCTTTAACTTTTATAACATTTTTTTACTCTTTTTCTCTCATTTTATTTATGTAAATTAAAAACTTTTTTTTAATTTTCTAAAATTATTTTCTTCTATTTTCGGCCTTTTCATCTTCGCTTTCATATTGTTGGGGACTACTTACACGTACCGGCAAGACTTCTCACAATGGAACAGTATACAGTCAGAAAAGAATATTATTGGTTGGCACTCTTCAGTCTACGAGAGACGATGGAGTAGTGTCAAAGATTTATTTTTGTATTTTTCTCACTTTGCACTACATAGGCTGGGCAGGTTCATATGGAGGATAAGCTCTTGCTCCTGCAGCAAATACACTCTCCACACTGCCGCTGTAATCCAAAGGAAAGGTAAGGTACCAATGCAGTTTGGCAACGGTAGTGTCACAGGAGTTGATGGGTAGCACTGGATTTTAGCATCACGCCACCATAGGGACTGACTCCTGATTTGTTTTCGGGGTTTTCTCCCCTAGGATATTATTAGGTATCATGTATTATCAAACTTTATAGAATCGAAATTCTATATAAAAAAAAAGAATATGAATATGTAGCATTCCAAAAATAAGTTTATTTTAAAAAAAAACAGTCAGATATTACTTTTCTAAGTATTAAAACTGCTAAACATTGTTGAATGTATTTTGAAATAACTGCATTTTGCAGATTTTATGTATTTGTTTTTCAGCTTTAACAAAATTAACGTTATTAGGGAATTGTTTGTCGTTAATAACCATTGAGTTAGTTAGCGGAGGTCTCAACTATCGACTTGCTAATTAAATTTAAATACGGCAAAATTTGCATTTGATATTTGTCTGCAAGAAATTATCAAAGGACTGCAATTCGTAAGAACGTGTGTCTTGCTTCTTAGGTACTGCTATCAATGGCGAAATGCTTCCCTTAAGAGAAAACGGATTCAACTATATTATTTTCTTAAGCAGTTTGAGTTGAATTTATCAGACCTACTAAACCGTTCAAACATTGTGGGCTTAGAATATGCTGACTGTATATGTTGTAGACCGTTAAAACCGCTACAAAAGGGGTGAGGCCTGTCGGCTGTAGCTCTGCAGAGCGGTAAGGCCCCCCATGGAGCCACCTGTTGGTTCTGGGTGGCGACTTGTGATGCTTAATGACGGAATCCTGGTGGATTAGCAGTCCATGACATGCAGCACTCCACTTAGACCCTTACTTAAGCTAGACGGGCAGTCGGAGAGCCCCCGGCCGATAAATCGGATGGTCATTTCAAGCCCTAGAAACTATATGATCGCCCAAATCCAATTGCCCTTATGGCAAGCTCCTAAACCTTGTTATATTATGGGTGCTAAAATGCAGTGGTTGAGGGTCTCCCCGTCCTGGGAATGAGTCTCTATTAATGATGAATTTATTTCAAAATATTATCGGCATTAAATGACCCACTGAGGTTGATATGCTGTAAAACAAACCAAACCAAACAAAAGGCGTGTCCTGTGTATTACACAAAAGTGAATTTGGTGTTGAGGCTCAAGTTCAAAATATCTGGATAGTATAGGTTACCCTATCATTGACATTATACCCAGGTCTATTCTAATCCAGAGTGGTAATACCGTAAGGGTCCCAGCTCAGATTTAAATAGTTATGTTTTAAAATTATTCGTATTCGATAGAACCGTGTACCAAAACCCTTAAGGAATAACTACACAAGAAATGTCATTATGAATGTATAACGAACGCGATTCCCCAAACTCTAGACGGAAAATAACCTCATGCGATTTGACATGCCATTACAATCAATAAATCAATCACTGAAAAAAGAGTCATGGAATTTAAACTACACCATCCTCTCCTGGTCAATAAATTTATAGAACTCGATACCAGCCCTCACCAACTCAGTGCATGAGTTGTACAGCGTGGATGTGTGCGGTAAAGTGGGCGGCTAATGATATGTGTGGCGTTCCACCCCCAACGCAAAAATAATCTCCCTGGTCAAGCGCTAGTGAAAGCCTTCCTTGATGTCCGGCTGATATTGACAATAGACCATTTCGCCGTCTTTAAATCTTTCACTTTTATTCCCTTCAAATTCTGCGCTAGACGGGCAGGCGGAGAGGTTCTTTACCCTATTGCCTTTGGTTATCCCCAATTTTTTTATCATGTAAAGTGCTAGAATGCGATGACTGAGAGTCTTGATGTCCTGGGCATGACGTTAAATTCTATATGATGGTTCAGGTTCCAGTTCTGGAGGTCTAGGGAATGTAGCATCCCTTCATCGGCATTGACCCCAGGTCCACTTACCAAAGTGTAGTACAGTACTTGTTAGGGTCCCATCATGGTTAAATAGAACTAAATGAGTTCTAAAAAGTGAATACCCATCAAGAATGGATAAACAAAAACGTCTTCGGTATAAAATGATCAAATGGGTTGACATGCCGTAAAACCAAAAAAAAAAAAAAACTACCAACCAGCCAACCAAACGTTTGCCTACCATTGGCTGTCCCTTAAGCGGTGTTTTAACATGCCATGCCTATTAATAGAATTCCTAGAAATCCAAAATGAAATAAACACACTACTTTTCAGAGTCTACGGAAAAAGAGATAGACATACAATCTGAAATAATCATAGGATATTATCTAAGAGTCCTAGAGATCTACAGCCTCAAATATCTACAAGAGGAATAAAGATGCATATATAGATGCATACAAAATCCTAATTATATCAGACGCAACTAACGAGGAATTGCAAACAAAAAAAGAGAACCGAAAGTATCAATATCTACAAAGGCGACCAAATAACATAGACATAATAATATCATCAATCATAATAACTCTTAGCTTTTAACTCTTTGCCTATCAAATTTCCCCCACGACTGTCCAAAAGTTTCTTAGTATTTTTAACTGTATGATAGAATATTTAAAAGTTCAATATCTATTCACCATAGAATTCATTCTATTCAAATGAATTCCTGTGAACTGCACAAGAATTCTGCGTGCAATCTTAAATCATGGAAACAGCACCGACGAAAAAACAACTGTACGGTCATTTTCCCCCTATCACACAGACTATTCGAGTAAGACGAAGAGGTCACACTGGACACTGTTGGAGAAGTTAGGACGAAATCATAAGTGACATTTTCCTGTGGAAGCCAACACATGAACATGCCGGTGTGTGCTGTCCAAAAAAGATGTACATTGACCAGCTCTGTGTGGATATTGGATACTGCGCAGAGGATCTCTCGCAGACAATAAGTGATAGGGGTTGTTGGCGAGAGATTGTCATGGATATCTGTGCTACCAGCGCGACATTATTATTATTATTATTATTATTATTATTATTATTATTATTATTATTATCTGAGCCCTTATGCTCAATTATAATGGACTAACCACCTGCGGTTTATGGTAGGATCACAGTGGTGGGAGAGCCTCTGTTAGCAGCTTAGAGTTGGCAAAAAGTTCAAATTGCTAAACATTCATAACAAAAATATAATAATAAACACATTCCATATAATGATCCGGGTATCCCCATGGCGTAGTGGCTAACGTGCAGGACTGCTACCTTGTTGTGAGTTCGGACTCTAGTCGCGCTATTACATTCACTTTCGGACTAATGCCCTTTGGAAACATATGAATTCCCTCACCATACCAGATATGGGTTAAATAGGATCATTTATGTTCTTCAACAATGATGTTTGTGATATCAAACAACTAACGAATGATAATATACTATTAAAACAAAAAGACCATCTTAACTTAAATATAATATTAAGGCCTTTGCTTAAGTAGGTTCTCCATGGCACAGTGGCTAGTGTGCTGGACTGTGACATCGTTATAAGCGAGTTAGAACTCCATTCGAGATTTTACGTTCACTTTCAGACTGATAACCTTGAAAGGTAAGAACCTTGAATCGCCCCAGTTATGGTTTAATTTGTACCAGTACTGTTTTTCTACAACGATGGCTTTAGCACTATGTAACCTATGTAATTTGATATGCCATTAGATAAAGAAACTAAACGATGAAAACTATTTATTCATAGAATGAACGAAATCGTTGTGTTTCTTTTTACATAACAGTGACCGAAGATAACTCTAAATAGTGAGACATTTTTCTTTACTTCTTACAATGATTGGGGTTATAACATATTTATCGATATGTATGTGTATCTGTGTCTGCCTATTCTGCAAAATACACAAAACATTCGAGATGCAATATTTATAATTGTAAACTGTAAAAGAGTCATTCTCGTGGCTAACGTGTTAGAATAAATAGATTAATCGATCCATCGATTTAATAGATAAATGGATGGATTTTAACATACTGAGATCGATAGATAGATATATAGATGGGTGGAGATGGATACATACATAGATGGGAACAGATGTAGATAGATAAATAAATAGATAAATAAGTAAATAAGTAAATATATAGATAGATATATAGATAGATAGGAACAGATAGAGATAGTAAGATCGATACATAGATATAAGCAGATTGAGATATATAGATATGTAGATAGATACAGAGATAGATAGGAGCAAGTGGAAATAGATAGATACATATATACATAGGTAGATAGATAGG
Source organism: Doryteuthis pealeii (assembly GCA_023376005.1). Lineage (NCBI taxonomy): Eukaryota > Metazoa > Mollusca > Cephalopoda > Myopsida > Loliginidae > Doryteuthis > Doryteuthis pealeii. Next base: position 70,137,696 of record CM042143.1, read on the forward strand.
AACAGATGGAGATAGATACTTAGATAGGAACAGATGTACATCTTTTGTATTTAGTTCGAAATTCACTCATCCAATTATGTTCACTTTCGGGGTAATACCATCTGGAAAATTATACCACCAATATCCTCCAAGCTCTGTGTTAAATAGTACCACTACTGATCTACAATAATGGCTTTGGCATCAAGTAACCCAAAAGGTTGATATGCCATTAAAAACAGAAATCAAAACTAACAAAACCTCTGCCTTGAAAAATACTAAACCACTTATCATAAATATAATTTCATTTTTCAAAAACTGAAGGTGGGGGTTCGGATGGCATAGTGGCTAACGTTCTGGACTGTGATATCGTATTAAACGAGTTCGAACCCCAGTCGTGCTGTTCACTTTCGGAAATACCCTTGGGTTACCCTTGTGAAATATATGAAACTTCCACCCCTGTCGTTGTGGTTAATGTACTGAAAGCTGATATTCCATTAAACAAATAAAACAAATTAAAACTAAGCTAATAAAAAGAATATATTCATGACCTCCCACTACGCCAGATTAATACAAGTTCTTTTTTTAAGTGGGAATTTTAAAAGTAACTTTTATGGCACATCCAGCAAAACTCGAACTCACTATTCAGTAGAAATGAATCTGCAAGACTATCTTGCTAACAATTATATCGTGACAGGGCGCTTTAATGTATCAATTTATACGACTTTCCTTTTTTCATTTTCTGAATACTTAAAAAATACGGTATTTTATATACGAATAGCTAATCTTTTTAGAATATATTCTAATTAATCAAAAATAAAATACATTTTTAACTCTTCAAAGAACAAAAAACAATTAATATATATATATATATTAAAACAAGCAAGAAAACAGATAAAAGTACCGGTATACGAATTATGGAAATTAATAAGCAACGTAGCGGATAGGTAGATATACTAGTATATAGATAGATAGATAGGAACAGACTGAGATAGATAGAAAGATAGATAGATAGATAGATTCATACATCGATAGGAACGGATATAGATAGATAGAAACATATATATATATATATATATATATATATATATATTAGATATAGTAGATAATATACAGGAACATATGGGGATAATAAGATAGATACTTTGATAGGAACAGATTGAGATAGATAGATATGTAGATGGATACATAGAGAGATTGGAACAGGTGGAGATGAATTGTTAGATACATAGATAGATAGGAACATATGGAGATAGATACATAGATACATAGAATGGAAGAATGTGTATATAATATATATATATATATATATATATATATATATAATATATATATATTTGTGTGTGTGTGTGTGTGTGTGTGTGTGTGTGTGTGTGGAGAAGAGAGAGAGAGGAGAGAGAGAGAGAGAAATAAGACCAGATGGATATATATATATATATATATATATATATAGATAGATAGATAGATAGATAGATAGATAGATAAATAAATAGATGAATAGACAATTGGAAAGATGGAGATGGTAGATAGATACTTAGATAGATAGATAGTTAAATAAATATAATAGAAATGGAGGTGGATAGGTAGATATATATATATAGAGAGAGAGATAGGGAGATAGGAAGAGATTGAGAATGATAGATAGATAGATAGATAAACAAATATATAGATAGATAGACATAGATACATAGATACATACATATATACACACATACATAGAAATAGATGGAAATAGATAGATACATATATAGATAGATAGATGGATGGGTGTGAAACGCGCTGGAAATAATGTAGGAAATTAGATCAGGCGCATGGAATATAATGTCAGAGAAGTCAACAATATGTTGTGCGTGAAACCTCAGCACTTACTTGAAGCCAATAGCGGAAGTGTACTTCTTTTCGAGGATCAAGTATCTCTCTCTTGTGAGTGAACACTATGAGGACTCTAAAGCCTCTTACCAACTCTCACCGGCTACTTCCACTACGACATTTTCCAACGCATCATTTGAACATGTCAAGTGGATTCGCAGCTGCAAATGGCGTCTGACTGATTGTTCTGGACAGAACGTATAGAAAGGCAATTGTCAGAAACCCGTTTATAAATGGATCTGTTTTGTTTCTCGTTCGGCTATCTCCACTGATTCTTTTGATCATCCTAAAATGAAAGGAAATAGATTGCCAAGGTAGATAAAGAAAAATATTTCCCAGTGACGTTTAGATTAACGCATTTTTTCTTTCTTTCTTCTTTAATATCGTATCAACCTTCGTAGTTTTATTCAATGTCAATGTCACCCCAGTAGAAGAATGGCCACGGTAGTATTTAACCCATAGCTTGGAGATGACAGTGCGTATACCTTTCCCAAGTGTATTAGTCCAGAAGTAGACGTAATAGTGCGACTAGATCTTGAACTTGCTTACTATGATGTCGTAGTCCAGAATGTAAGTAACTACGCCTTGAGGACTCCCCTTCACCAGCTCAATAGCTGAGGTATTTGAATGTTTCAATATAGTACGTGTCTCTTGATAAAAGACGTTCGCTTCTGTATTTTTCTTTCTTTTCTTATTTATTCTTTCCTATAATAGCATATCAAACATCCTGGGTTGATTAAATTTAAAGCTATCCTTGTCGAAAGTCTGTAGCGGTAGTTTTTAACCCATTTTTTCCGATGTCCATTGAAAAATAGCGTTTTTGAAAAGAAAGAAAAATATAAACGTTAAAACGTTTGAAAATTTGACATTCTAGCACCAAGCAGCTTTCGCAGTGCTTTTCTTCTTCTTCTTCTTCTTCTTCTTCTTCTTCTTCTTCTTCTTCTTCTTCTTCTTCTTTCATCCCTTCTTCTTCTTCTTTCATTTTCTTCTTCTTCCTTCTCTCTCTTTCTTCTTCTTCTTCTTCTTCTTCTTCTTCTTCTTCTTCTTCTTCTCTTCTCTCTCTTCTTCTTCTTCTTCTTCTTCTTCTTCTTCTTCTTCTTCTTCTTCTCTTCTTCTTCTTCTTCTTCTTCTTCTTCTTCTTCTTCTTCTTCTTCTTCTTCTTCTTTTCTTCTTCTTCTTCTTCTCTTCTCTTCTTCTTCTTCTTCTTTTCTTCTTCTTTCATTCCCTTCTTTTCTTCTTCTTCTTCTTTCTTCTTTCTTCTCCTCTTTTCTTCTTCTTCTCTCTTCATTCCCTTCTTTCTTCTTCTTCTTCTTCTTCTTCTTCTTCTTCTTCTTTTCTTCTTCTTCTTCTTCTTTCATATACTGGGGATGAGAGTATATATATTACCTTTCCCAATAGTATTAGTCCAAAGGTGAACATTATTACGAGTAGATTTCAAACTCGCTTATTACGATATCGCGGTCTAGCGTGTTAGCCACTACGCCATTCTCTGAGAGCATGAACGTTAAAATTATTTATAGTTATTGTTTTTATTCTTATATTTTCATCTATATATACTTGAAGCTTTCTGTGTTATAAGCGGTTTTTAGCTATGCTTCTTGTTATTTGGCCATCGAGTGTTTTTTTTTTAATTTATTTGTTTAAAAACATTTGAAATCCTTCAGAGTGAACCTAGTACATTCTGATTGCTTACCCTGCTTAAATGTAATGTTTTCTACCCCGGATATTTTTCATTTAGGTTTTGGTTTCTATGTTTAATGCCATATCAACCATCGTAGGTTACTTAATGCCAAAGCCATCTTTGTAAAAGAACATAAGTGGGACTACTTAACCTATAGCTGGGGGAATGGGGAGGTTAATACCTTTCCAAGGATATTAGTCCGGTAATGAACGTAATAGCACATCTGGATTTGGAATTCGTTTACTGCTATATCACTGTCAATCATCCTAGCCACGATGACACGAGGACTCTTCCGTTGGCCTTTTTAGTCAGAGATGATGAGGCTTGATGATTTATATTATTTGGATTTTTCCAGCTGTTCTCCCCATCTTTACTGTTATATGCGCAACGTTTCGGCCGATGTGCTCTTTTGCCTAATTTTAGTGTTTCTTGTCGGACTCAGGAATCTTCTTGTCGAACTCGAAACCTTGTTTCATGAACGCTCCAAATTCCAAATGAAGTATCTCGGGTTCAACAAGAAGGCTTCCGATTTTGACAAGAAATACCTTAAGAAGACCGGAGGACACATTGTCCGAAACGTTAAGTATATAACAATAAAGATAATACAACAGTCCGAAAATTCTTGATAATACAAAAATGAATTTTGTTAAAATAGAAAAACGAAGGCCAATGTTTCAACTATGATTTGACTTGGAGTATATTTACAGTAGAAAACATTAACTCTCTTTAATTTCAAGAATTATATAAATGATTACCTACATATAGATAATATATACTGCCAGATATATGAAATGTATCTAGCATTTAATAAAATATGTCCCGTTATCTAGGGATGCTTTACAAATGGAAAGCATCCCTCATGCATTCTATGTACCTACTGACTGAAAGAAATGATTGAAGTATACAATTATTTTGAAGATAAGTAAATATTATACAGACATGATGCATTGTATTTTAGTAGATTATTTCCTGTCAAAAATGCATATAGTTATTTGTTGAAACTAATTTCTTCTGTCTTCTTACGCTAACTTTCATCTATTTACTATTAATGTTTAGTTAATATTAATTCCCGGTAGCCCACAATGATTACTCAACGATTGAGCTATTTTATGCCGAAGTGTTTTTTTTTTTTGTTTTTTGTTTTATAAATTGTTGTTAGATATTCAATCTTTTAAAACTCAATGTTTAAACACATGTTTAAAACTCATTTTTTATCTATTCAACCCACAAAAGGGACCCTAACAGGTACTACCACTCTGGGTCAGAGTGGACCTGGAAGCAATGGTGATGAAGGGTTACTGTTGCATAGTAAGTTCGAGTTGTATTAGTAGTATTTTCGTTGTAGTAGTCGTCGTTAGTTCAGAAACAACATACTAACGTCGTAAGTCACAAGGGGATGTTTATTTCTTTCTAGGCACGTGGGTTCTTTTTCAGAGAGAAGGAAAGATAGAGAGAAAGAGAAAGAGCGTACGGTTAAACTACTCTGTCTTAAATCGTGTTAGGTACTACTATGCGAAACCCATACGGGGGGACAAGGAAATCCTCTATCTGCCTCCCACGAAGCCTGGCCCAAAAAGAAAGTTTTTCTTCTTCTTCTTCCGTTTCTCGTCGCGGGGTCACATCCATTTCCGGTCATAACCCGTTTTTATTTTTAAATCTATTTCCTGCGTCATTCTTCGCTCAATTACTGACACCCCGTTTAGTGTTTACTATTCCAAATTTTAACCTTTGTTTGTTCTTATTTCTTTCTCCAGAAAGCCGAATACCGTTTTATTTTCAACCCCTAAATTCCCGGTAGACCACTATGATTACGCTACAGTACTCCACATTCCCCAGAACTCCAGAATTGGAACCTCACCATCAGATAGAGTTTAACGTTATACAGAGGGCATGAAGACCCTCAGCCACCACCTTCTAGCACCCATATCATAAAATGCGTTGGGGCTTATCATGAGGGCAATAGGGTCGGGACAATTATATAGGGGCTAGGGTTTGACGACACTAATATGTTGATGAAAAGGTCAGGATGTCATTAATCTTCCTAGTGGAAAGCAGATATGCTCGAAGCAAAGCGAGTGCTAACATTCCCTAACATCTCTGAAAAATCGATACTTGAAGCGGAAGACAAAAGTTAATGAAATAAAAAAAAGATGAAGGAAACAACGTTGTATTAGTACAAGACTTTAATATTATTTCTCTCACGTGGATAGCATTAAACACCTTCCAATTCGTGCATCCATGATATCGTTCGATTCGAAATAAATTCATTATTTCAGCTAATTTTCTTTCAATATCCTCTGCGCTGTTCTCTTTCTTTTTCATCTTCTTCTTCTCCTAAGTGAGTTGTCAGCACGATTAATAGACATATTTATTCATGCATTGTTTTCCATTTGAAATGATAAGCGTTCCCGATATGCGATTGTTGTCATCTTGAATTTGTTACTTGATGCATAGAATTCCGTGACTGATTTTGGAATTTCTTTTTATTAATTTTTATTTCTATTTTGTACTAGCAGAACTACCCGGCGTTTCCGGGGATAGAGAAATATATTCATAATTACATTTGCTCTTTTTATCAATTTTTATTTCTATTTTGTACTAGCAGAACTACCCGGCGTTTCCGGGGATTGAGAAATATATTTATAATTACATTTTCTCTTTTTATCAATTTTTATTTCTATTTTGTACTAGCAGAACTACCCGGCGTTTCCGGGGATTGAGAAATCTATTCATATTTACATTTGATTGCAATTATATGCGCCCTTCGGGTGTAACTAATATATAAAATGAGAAAGACTAACAAAATTATATAAGAACGCATATATAAAGATTACACTTATCTTAATAATATTTGAATTGCTTTCTACAAAAAAATTGATTGATTTTGATACGCTGGAGAATAAATCGATGATATTAGTGATCAATAACACCAAGTGATTATTCATTAAGCCCGGTTTTATTAAAACAAGAATGCAAATTAACCACACCACAATAAACTGCCTAAGCAAATTTTGCAAATTTGAAATTCATGTTATCTATCAATTAAAATATCATGCATAGTTTCCTTTATATTTCGTCTTAGAATTTTAAAAATACATGACACATGTAAATCCGAGCTCGGCCGGATGGGAATATAGAATACGCTGACTACAAATCTGCAAAGGTGTAAGACTTCACCTAATGGGGCCACCTGTTGGCTGTGTGTGGGGACCTGTGATGCTTAAGAAAATAATCTTAATGGCTAATATTCCATAACATGCATAACTCCACTTAGGCTCTTAATTAGGCTTGACGGGCGTTCGCAGAGGTCCTTCCGATCAATCGGATATTAACGTTTAGCCCTATCATCTATATCATTGTCCCAACCCTATTGCCCTAATGACAAACCCCCAACTCTCTTTATCATATATCTGCTAGAAGGCGTTGACTTGAGGGCCTTAATGTCCTGGGTATGATGGCAAATTGCATCGAGTGGTAAGGTTGAAATTTTAGATCTCTAGCGAGTGTGGAGTACCCCTTCATTGCCATTACTCCCAGGTCCACTCTGACTTGGAGTGACAGCAACTGTTAGGATCCCATCTATCGGTTAAATAGAAAAAATGAGTTTTAAAATAATGTGTTTAAAAAATTGAGAGTTCAAAAATCAATAGCTATCAAGAATGAAAAAACAAAATTTCTTCGGCATAAAATAACCCAAGTATTGACATGCCATAAAATCTAACCAACCAAACAATCAAACAACCTGGGAAACTTTTTGTATTACAAATTCAGAACCGATGTACGCACTTTATTAAAGTGCTGAAATATCTGTCTGAGGTGAACGCCAATTATAAATTCTGTTGATTAGACCTCACTTCAAGAATCTGCGGAATTTTTTTAGAATAAAAACTTCCACGCTAATAAACTTTCCTTGAAGATTTATTCATTTTTGCTGACTAGTTTTCACTTTCTTAAAAGAAATGATTACATTTGGAAGTCTAATTTTCGCTAATTGTTTGATTGTTTTGGCGTACAAGGTGTGCTGAACTCCACCATTTAAACTTATAGACTCGGCTTGAACACGTAGATTCAACCCAGAAAATTAACAGCTGAAATACGTGGTTGATTAATTATTTAATCACCGATCAGGAAAGCCATTCATTTGCCCGTATTCACCATTCCCGAACGGACCTGCAACCAAGGACTTTGCTTAACTGAAGGATTCTAATCAACACTAAGGGATACCAAGAAAGAACGAAAGGATTTTACCCAACACTAAGGGACACCGAGAAACAACCAAAGGATTCTTCACCAAAAACAGCCTCTGCTTAACACAAGAGATCTCTACTGTAAAGCACTCTCACTTGAAGCCTAAAAATGGCTCCAATTATTATAACAGTACCTTAGCTCAAGAACCGAGGATATCTTTCCCATAAATTTCTATTCATAGATGTATTTTATTTTTATTTGCTAAGCCTGTTTCTAACATAGAAAAAAGTAAGAAGATAAAACGACATGCAGTATTTTTACGTGTCAAATAACGAATTAAAGTCGATAGGAGCTGCACATATACAACGTATATCCTTAAAAGGGAAAAGAGTGCGTACAAAACATTTCACTATTTTAACTCAGGATGCTTCAACGTTTTTGAAATCACTAAAAGAGCGCAACAAAAATTCCCCAAATCGGTGACTTTTTAGTGCATGTCATTAATATTTTGACCGTTTCACATAAATACAGTACACTATGAAAACTCGATTCACTATCTCAGTCAGATGCAGCTGTGATGTGTTGATCCCAAGTCATGTCGTAATAACGGGAAATGACAAGGCCGATTCAGCTGCAAAATATGTCGTGAATAAAAAAAATGAAGAAAACTTCAAGGACCCATATATAGAGCTAAAGAATCAAATAAAACGATTTATCAAGCAAAAATGGCAATACTGTTGGAATAGTTGTACACCGAACAAATTATTATCAATTAAGCCAACAGTAGGGAATGGAAGCCAGAATATAGAAAATAAAGTGAGAAGGAATACTGGCTCGGTTACGCATTGGCCTTACGCACTCTTTTATGCTCAAACAAGACGATCGACCACGGTGAGAAACATGTCAAACACCCTGCACTGTCAAACATGTCCTCATAGTATGTAGTGCTTTCGCTCCAATCGGAAATAATTTTTTCAACGCAAAAAATATGAGGTATCTGTTTGAAAATATTAGCATGGATGATTTTAAGAGAAATAAAAATATACCAAAAATTATGAATAGATATAAAATAGATACAAAATATATCCCCAAAACTATCTAAAAATACACCTGTAAAAAAAACTTGAGTACCACCACTCTAAGTGTTGGCATTAGATAACCCACAGTGTTGATATGCCATTAAAGAAACCAAACCAAACCATAAATACAGCTGATAATTCATGTAGCGTGATAAGTACTCCCCAGCACATCACAATGAGCGTTCCAAACGTTTGAGATCTCACTTACGGTGCTTGCTCCCTAAAATGGTATGCAGATGAATCCAGAATGAGATACATAATATATGCGTATTGGTCTGAATGTACAACATGGTTGGGCAATTATATATGATTAACGTTTATCAATATGAAGGCAAGATTTTAACCTCAAGAAATTGTTCTTCGTAAAGGAAACATTTATTTGAAGTTTGAACTAGCGTAATGACACAATTGGCCGTATAAATATTTAATTATGTTCTTATCAAATCAATTTACTTTATGACTATTGAGGTTTCCATACATTTACAGCAATGTATTGGCAACTTAATCCAGCATGAACGATTTAAAAAAAATCAAAATCAACCTCGCCAACATAACTGACAGAAAAGATCATACTAAATCATCCTCAAAACACAACTTTGGGAGGAGTCTCTGTTGGGTAGATGCTAACACACTCAACTGCAACATAACAGTACGTGAGTTCGAACTCCAGTCACCCTTTTACGGTCACTTTCCTTTGGGAAGGATACAATAGCTCTCATCCCACAGGTTGAATTATATCACTTCATTTCTTTTACAAGGTTGCCTTTCGGATTAAATAACCCACGAAGGTTGATATGCCATTAAATAAAGAAACCAAAACTGAACCTTACCAAACTCATCCAAAATAAAATGTTGCAATTATGGATCAATTAGCCTTTTTCTCAGTTCAATATATGTTACAATTTGTGGCCATTTTAAATCTGCAAGGAGATCTCTTTACAGTAGAGATCCTTGATGTTCTTTACTGGTAGGTAGACTAATCATTTGGTTGTTCCTCGGCGTTCCTTAGTGTTGGGTAGAATCCTTTTGTTGAGCAGAGTCCTTGGTTGCAGATCCATTTGTCCGTGTCGAATACGTGCAAATGAACGGCTTTCAAAATCGTTGATTAAATAGTTAGCTAACTATGTATTCGACTTGTTAATCCACGCACCCACGTAGAGCCTATAAGTTTAAGTGGTGTATTCACACCTTATATTCAGCAATACAGAATTCACGCATTCTCCAAATACATAGGAAGTAATGTGCCTTATCCTAATAAGCTGGCCCATAACATGTTGTCAAGATGTTTCTGTTGTATTTGTAAAACTTTGGACTATAGTGACCATTATTAAAGAATATGAGTTTTGTTTGAAATCAGGATCGTCTGTAAGTGAGTTCAAAAAGTAATGGAGACTGAAAGAGTACTTAAAAGACAGAAATAGATAACGAAAAAAAAAGGCAAAACATTGATTTTTATTAAAAAAAAGTCTCTTTCGGCATCAAACATTTCTCCAGCCTTATTTTCATTGGCTGTAGCTTTGATTTTCTTTCGGTAGGACAGTGATTTCATTTTTTTCCAGGGTATCTATTTATTTGTTTGGTATCCCCCCTTGTACATCTTTCTTCCGTTTCTCTCTTGCCAGGCCAAGCTTTAAAAAAGAAAAAAAAGATATTTGCTCAGTATATATACAATATTGATGCAATATCTATATATAGATCAAATTATGTTAAGCAATTCATCGGATAGTTCCCAAAAATGCCCACTTAAATTCTTATTACGATTCTTTCTGAAATCATTAAAATTAATCTAAAAATACTGTACCATACTGCTGTTTTTTATTTGATTAGGTCTTCCAGTTAGAAATTTACGGAGAGAGAGACAGACAGACAGACAGACAGACAGTCAGACAGACAGAGATAGAGAGAGACAGAGACAGAGACAGAGAATCTTTTTAAATTCTTACTTTATATTTCAGTGAATTTTCTATTGGTTGAAGCTCTCATTTTCATTCGATAAGACTCTGCCTCATAGTTCTGATTTGATCGTTTTATATCACCAATTCCAAAACTAAAATGATATTTCAATTGAGGAAACAATAAAAAAGTTACAATTAGCTTGGCATGGTTACT
>CM042143.1:70153597-70168597 GCA_023376005.1 Doryteuthis pealeii
ATGTATGTATATATATATAAATGTGTATATATATATATTATAGACAAACATATATATATATATATATATATATATATATATATATATATATATATGTGTGTGTGTGTGTGTGTGTGTGTGTGTGTGTGTGTGTGTGTGTGTTTGCATAAATATATAATATTCTGCTGCACACACACAGTTATTATATATATATATATATATATATATATATATATATATATATATATGTGTGTGTGTGTGTGTGTGTGTGTGTGTGTGTGTGCGCGTGTGTGTATAAACTTATTATGAGCATACTTTTTTTATGGAAGATCGTATACATTTATCAAATCCGGGAAAAATTGAACAAAAAAATACAAATAAATAAAAAAATAAATAAACACATGAATAGAAAAAAAAACTGCAGAGAAATAATACAAATTAGAAAATAGTACAAACTTTGAGCATCGATAATATTTTCTTATCTTCTTTTGAAAATTAAATTGGACAAATAAAACGGAGAAATGAAAAAAAAAAAAAAAGACTTCACTGACGCCAAAATGACACATTACGTAAAATAAGATTTAATATCAAACTCGATCAGACGTAAAACCTATTTTTTGAAAATTGGCTAAAAAAAGAAGAATTGATAATACGAAAAAAAAAAGTTTTGCCGACTGGACAATTTAATTTCACTGTAACAACGGGCGGCTATTTGCTTTGAGTCACGTTTATTTGATCAAAGGACGACTAGCTTGACGGTTAGCGGCGTGGAGTATGGAAATGGCAAACAGAGTTCTATTGCGTGGAATGTCTTGGATCAACTCCTGGCGATGATTTTTTTGTCCTGGTTATGATAGTAAAATTTAGAGGCTAGGCCTCCGAAATATTTAGAAATCGCAGCAATTCTTGTAGTTTATTGTCAATTATTTTTATGTCATTTTAAATGTTGAACATGTTTGTATTTTTCTACATAATCACTATTTCGGTCAAGACATTTTTGTAAGCGGATTGATAGCAGCTCACCCCGCTGTCGTTGAGGAGCATTAAATCTCTCTGTTGTTGCCAAGTCTCTATAATACTTGCGGAAGTTTTTTACACCCATGCATTTACTCGCTATACAATTCCTTTAATTGGCGACGAATTTCAATCGGTTTAATGCGTTCAAAAATCGAATAACTGTGCGAACTTCACGTTTTGCTGTAGCACCAATCGGGAGCTCAATCAGAAACGATTGTCAAGCCAAGATTGAGAGTGGAAGCGAGACGTGCTCAGGGTCAGTCGCAGGTTCATGCACCACAAACAAAACAGTGTTGCCAATAGCTGCATTAACAGTTTACCTGCATACCCCGCGCTTTGAGACGCTACTGTTTTGGATTACCCTCGTATATAGCCATATATTCATAATCGGATTTCTGGAGAAAGAGAAGAAAAAAAATAAAATCAAAAAGAGGCTAAAGTTTGTAAAAATTGTAAACACTCAATAGGTACCAACCATTGATCGACCAATGACCCTGAACTAGATTTTAAAATTAAACGGAAGTCCCAGGTTTACTGCGAAGGGCGAAGAGGATGTGTCCTTTCAACCACTCCCTGTACCACAAACGAAGAAGATAAAAATCGGTCTTTTTCCTCTGGGCCTTCGTCGGAGGCGGACGTGGGTTTCTTGTGGACCCACGGTGACGTGTCTAGGCTAGCAAAGAACAGCGCGCACGAACAGGATTTACAATAGAACAGCTTAACCTCTCTCTCTCTCTCTCTCTCTCTCTCTCTCTCTCTCTCTCTCTCTCTCTCTCTCTCTCTCTCTGAAAAAAACGAGCCTATAAAGGTGACATACTCCCCAAGAAAATTTTTTTTATGAGATACCAACATTTTTGTCAATTTCTTCCGTGAAGCGGATAAAATGAAAATATGTCCATGTCCATAATTAGCGTGAACAAATATACATATGCCATTGAGTGCAAGTATTTTATTTGTAGGGTTGGAGGAAGTAAAAAGTTTATTTTTCTCTCATATCATATTGAACACACACACACACACACACACACACACACACACACACATATATATATATATATATATATATATATAAATATATAGACCAGAAAATCATAAATGAGTCTAGCCTCATCAGTCGGGTTTTACAAATACAGGGAATCTCAAATTATAACAGGATGGCGGTTTCTTAAGTTTTTCTTTGTTTGAAAGTTTAATATTTCTCTGAATATAATTTAATTTATTAATTATTATATATTGATCTCACTTTAGGGATTTATAAAAATCTTGTATGAGTATATTTGTTTGCACCTACAAGAACATACAGTGTGGTTGTACAGTAATAATTTGATAATACCAAATAGAATCATCCCTTAATTACCAGTCATTTGGATTACGTTACATTATATATATATATATATATATATATATATGTGTGTGTGTGTGTGTGTGTGTGTGTGTGTGTGTACCAACCCTACACAGGAGTAGGATGTGACACAAGGTTAATTTCTTATGTGGAGTTTAACAGGTTTGCATTCAGAGTTTTCCTTCTCCTAGAATGGTTACCTCATCATCATCATATCGCGCATATCATAGCACGGATATCCATGACAATCTCTCGCCAACCTTCTCTATCATTCATTGTTCCAGAGGGTCATCTGCACAGCATCCAGTATCCTCGCAAAGTTGGTCAATGTAGGTCTTTGGTGGGCAGCCCACACTATCCTGTCCATGTTTTGGCTTCTACAGGAGAATGTCGCTTATGAGCTCGTCCTTGCTTCTACAGTAGTGTCCAGTATGCCTTGTCCCTCTCACTCGGATGTTTTGTGAGATGGGTGGGGGCAGGTGGCCATACATCTGCTTCCTTTTGGGGTGCTGTTTCCACGATTTGTTCAAGACCGTACGCAGCATTCTTGTGCAGCTCCCATCTAGCTTATTTTCAAGGCGCCTTTTTAGGGTCCAAGTGGTGCAACCATACAGCAGTAATGATATAACCAGAGTGAATTGTCGCTTTAACTTCTCAGTGAGATCGGATTTCCATATGACGGATAATCTGCCTTTCCTATTCGTATATTAACATCGCTTTCTGAACTATTCACATACCTAGGTAATATCTCATCCACAGAAATCGATTTTAACACACGAATAGGAAAATGATTAGCTATTAAAGGTTAAAGAGCCCAACCCACCCAACTATTTACCCATAGCTGGGGGAGTAATTGGATGCATACATTTCCAAATGGTATTAGCGCTATGTTAAATGCAAACAGTTTCGTCCAGGATTTGAACTGATGCCGACGAGTCCATTTCCAACGACTCTAACATCACGCACCTCAACATGCCACATATATGTTGATATCATTATCTCCGAGTCGCGTTAGCAGCACGAATGTCCGTCTCTCTCTCTCTCTCTCTCTCTCTCTCTCTCTCTCTCTCTCTCTCTCTCTCTCTCTCTCTCTCTAATCGTTCCTATTGGCCATCGCATCTGGAAACTACTCTACGCAGCACCTAGAATCTGCACAGAGCTGATAGATGTAGGGTTTTGTTAGTCAGGCTACACTAGACTGTCCATTTGTAGGTTTCTACAATTGAAAGTCACTTATGAGGTCTTCCTTGCTTTTCCAGCATTTTCTTCATCGTTTTACTTGGGTGGTTTGTGTGATAAGGGGAGAAGTGGCCGTACAGGTTCTTTTCGAGATTTGTTTAAGAGAGCACGTAACGTTTTGAGTAACTTCAGTCCAGGATTTTCTCTATGCACTTTGTTAGAGCCCAAGTGGTGCAGTCATGCAGTAGCACTAACACGGTTACAGTTTAGAAGAATAGCCACTCTATCTTATCAGTGAAATCAGATTTAGTATGGTTTCATTTAATCCGACATTGTCGTTAAAGCAGTAAACAAAAAGGCTCCAAAGAATAAAGGTGATTTTCCATAAGAATATATAAACGAGAATACAAATAACTAACCTGTGGGCGTGATTGTCCCTCTACAGAGCCACTTTAAATAATTTGTTCATGTGTGCGAATACGGTTAGAGGTGAACAGGGGCGATGTAGCGCCCTCTGCTATATTTCTAAACTTACTCGAAGTAAACCCCCAGGACACGGCTATGTGATCCCGCCTCGACACACATCAGCGAGTAAACAAGCTATATGTTCTCTAATAAGCCATCAATTTGTAGCTAATTGAGACGATATCGACCCAAGGTTCAACTCAGACGATGAATACGGCTTAATTACTAGTTCACCGTGTCCGACAAATATTTGACTTCGTTCACACGCGTTCAAAAAAATCTTCGGCGTATTGAATCTTTTGGCAGTAAAATGCAAATAAACGTGAAGAAGAAGAAGAAGAAGAAGAAGAAGAAGAAGAGGACGAGGTGGAGGAGGAAGAAGGAGGAATGAAGAAATGGAGGAGAAGGGGGAGTTCATTGGTGAGCACACTGATTTGTCCTACATATTTACAATTACAATATTTGCCGCCAAAATTGAACGGAAATAAAGAAACAATTGCTTTATTAAGGAAATCTAAAAGAATTAAATAGAATAAATACAACGCAATAAATATATAATGAACATCCTGTCGGTGGGGCTTATAATACATCGACGGTATACCCTGCAGTTGACTAACACCCCCCGCACAAAAATAAAGTTGTCCTGAGTATGGTACTAAACTGCATCTATTGGTGAATCACCATTTCTAAAATTCTTGGGTGTGTCAAATAGCATTTTGCTGCAATTACTCCCAGATCCACTCTAATCCAGAACATTTATAGCTGTTTGCTGTAGCGTAATTATTATGGTCTACAGAGAATTTGGGGATTGAAAAGAAAACGGTAATTGAATTTCTGGAGAAAGAGAAGAAAACGAAATAAGATCAAAAATAGGTTAAAGTTTGAAAGGGTAAATATTCAACGGGTGCCAGCCATTAACCAACCAATAACCCCGGAACTAGATTTAAAAATAAAAAACTGAAGTCCCAGCTTCTGCGGATGAGTAGGTGACCCCTACCCACCCCGGGATCACAAACAGAATTTAAAAAAATTGCTCTCTCGAAAAGGGTCGGACGTGTTTGTTGGGGCTCTGTCATGACATGTCTAGGCTAGCAACAAACAGCGCGCATGAACGTGATTTAAGATAGAACAGCTTGACATTATCCTCTCTCTCTCTACTTCTCTCTGAAAAAGTACCCACGAGCCTAGAAAGAAATAAACAACCCATTTTTGACTACACGACATTTGTGTGTTGTTTCTTCGAGCTAACGACGACTACTACTACTAACGAATACTACTACAACCCGACTTGGTCCCTACTACGGGTCAACTATATATACGAAAAATATTAGCATTAGATAGGAATACTTTATACGATATTAGTTGTCCTGAGAATGGTACTATACTGCATCTATTGGTGAATCTCCATTTCTACAATTCTTGTAAAAATAAGCCTCTTAGATGCAATTAGTTCCAAATCCACTCAAATCCCGAACCGCAATAGCTATATAATTGAACATTGTTAGCATTAGATGGAAATACTTGATACCATATAGTTATTTACTAAGCGTAATTTAGATGCAGCACAAGGCCAGAAGAATGGGGCACCCAGTGAGAATTGAATTCACTAACAATAGACTGCTGATCTAGGTTGCTAGCCATTACACCACGTAAGGTTTCCTACTTGATAGTAAATAGGTAAGTAAAGTGATGGAGGTGCGTGCTGTAATGGGTACTATCGGAAGAAATGGACGCGACGACATGAATTCAAATACTTTACAAGGCTGTTTTATTCAACATAGCTTGGGAAAGGTATGAATTCATCTATTATCCCTCGAGCTATAAGTAAATAGTAGGATGGACTGAACTCTTTAACCCTGGTTAGGCAACCATTTTGGAGAAGGAGATTCAGACCTGTTAAACTCCGCTAAAGAAAGTGACCTTGTATTACCTACTCATCGTACGGGAGAGTTAGTTAATAGGTATAAGTAAGAAAACTAATATATATATAATATATATATATATATATATATATATATATATATATATAGCAGAGCACACAAAGTAGAACTCCTCGTTCATAATGCCATAAAAAGCAATAGAATATATATATATATATATATATATATATATATATATATATTCAAATCGTGGACGCGGTAATTGCATTTTCACTTAGCGCTAATACCCTTGGGAAAGGTATCAATCCAATTCTTCCTTCCGCTATGGGTAAATAGCAGGACAGACCGGACTCTTTAAACTTGGTTAGGCAACAGGTCTAGGAGAAGAAAAACTCTGAATTCAAACCTGTTAAACTCCGCTTAATAAATTGACCTTGTGTCACATCCTGCTCGTGCAGAGGGGATGGTAAATATATATATATATATATATATATATATATATATATATATATATATATATAGGGTGTTCGGGAGAAATTTGACAGTTTCATACGGAAAAAGAAAAAAGTGCTTGGTAACTACAACATTTAATAGATTGTAAAGAAAGTCAACAGGCACGAAAATTACACTACTGTCAAGTTTCACTGAAAATAACCGCTATTATCGTCGATCACAGCCTCAATCCTGCTCGGGAACCTGGATCAAGCTGATGTTACAGTTTACTTGGGAAGGGTCTCAAAACAACTTTAATTCTGTCAATTGACTGGGCTTTTGTAGTACTGGCACTACGATTGGCGTCTTTCTCAACAGCGCCACATACATAAAAATCTATGGGGTTAAAATCTGGGAAGTTCGGAGGCCAATCATTGGGACTGGTGTAGTCATAAAAAATAGACAACCATTTTTTACTTTTCCCAGAGGTGTGGCAGGGGGCCGAATCCTGCTGCCATATATATTGCCTACCCTTATTATCCATGGCTTAACTACATTATTGAGCAACTCCACGTAGGCATTTGAGGGTCCTCCAACACATTCTTCTGCAGATTTTCGAGGAATTTGCTGTACGAACGCAATCAGATCGTATGTTATGTTGCTTTCGTCTAGCCACAACGTCGTAGTCTCCATTGCAATTCTCCAGTTCATGTCTGATTGTTTTTACAGTGTTCAGGGAGCATTGGGCAGCAACCAAAATCTCCTCATTTTGATGGCCGGTGCAGATTATCAAGATACAAGTTATTCTCTTCCATGATTCAGGTGAGTTCCAGTCACCCATTCTATATGTCATCACGAATATGAATGAAGAAGGTTCCAAGCTTTTAAATGGTGCGTAGTTTGCGTCAATACATCCAACCTACGGAGACAAATAACCAAGTATAAATATATCAAATTTAACCCGAACACCGTGTATATATATATATATATATGTGTGTGTGTGTGTGTGTGTGTGTGTTCTGGTGCTTCTTGGAAATGCACCTGCACACACTGCATAGCCTTGTGACAGTATAGATATTTCGTATGGTGTTTTCTTAGTAGTAAAATATTGTTTTTATTTGTAATATGATAAGCAAAGAAATATATTATACCATAATGATAGCAGTAAACTTGCATTTCCTTAAACCTGGGGAAATATTTTAAATAAGAAAACAGACAATAGTAATTCAGATCTTTCGACAACCAAGATAAAAACAAAACATTTTAGTTAAAACATTCGGTCAGTCAACGGCCGATTTTGGAAAGGAATTTGTGACGATCATTCGTCAAAATATGATGACGAAGACCTCCGTCATTGGCCTATCAAAATAATCAACAGTATAAAACTGTTTATGCTTTTACTTTACCCAGGAAAGAATGCAGATTCTCAAAAGAAAAAGAAAACACAATCACACAAGTGTAATTGAATTTTTTTCCTCGGAAAAATATATCAAAACAAAAATAATAATGTCCTAAAAGAGAAAAATATTTTTTCTCTCAAAAGAGATTAGAATTAAGGTTGACAGATCAGTCAGATGTGATTATTTCCTGGGTGGGAAATCTACACAAGTGTTCAAAAGTACGAGAGTTAGATAGAGAACGAAATATCTCGACCAACCCTGACGACAGAAATTGCTCCTTATGCGAACCAAAGAAAACCCACATGCACCTGGAAGTCACCATTAACTACACCTGAAATATAATTACTGTCTTCTCTCTGCAAAACAAAGGCGTTATTCTTCATGTCATGTATTATTGTTGCACAACACTCGGCAACTTTTTGCTTAGCTTCTGTCACGATCTTTCTATGAATGTGTAGGATTTGAAGTGGGTGTGTAGGTAAGGCTTTGGAACATCTGAATGGGTTTTTATTAGCTGAGCTCTTGCGCCTCCACATACACACACCAGGATCACGACGTTGAGACCCCAGTGGTCCCGTGTTACTCAATGATAGATAATTAAAGAGGGTTATCAGCCGGAAGAGTGGCCATTTGACAAAGATAAAAGCCAGTCGGAAATATCAATGAGATAAAGCTCGTGATAACTGCCTATAAGTCGGCGAGCTGGTCTATTAACTGGACAGCGAGGGAGTCTATCACGTTTTTGCAAGGAAGATTGCTGTTTATAAGGTGAACCACCACACTAACCGTCAACACCCAGTTGGTTTACCGCACGGGTCAGATCACCCCAAACTGTGTTACTCATACGTTGAGTTGGCTAGGGCCGGTATCGAACCCAGGACGTTGCGATTTTAAGGAGTATGTTTTACCGACAGAGATAAACCAGTGTTATATATTGTACAAAGGGATATATGAATTTCCGGTTTTATTAAACAAAGAAATATAACAACTGCCTGTTATCAGATCAAGAGATACAAATGCGTAGGAGTAGCTATGAATATAAAAGAACCGAGGGCTCGAGACAGGTGAGTCGTCAGTCAGCCGGAGAGTGAGTGAGGTGATCGGGGTCAGTGATCGGGAGAGTCGGTGCGAGTTAGTTGGCCGAGCGGGATCTCGTGTAGTTGGTGTTGGAAAAGCTAGCCTTAATATTTACCAACTGAAAAAGCTTGTCACCCAGAAATTTAATCGAAGGACCGAAAGTCTAAAGACTGAATATATTAATTAAACTGACCCTCTCTCTCGAAGTTAAGAAGCTTGAATTTATTTCAATAAACTTCTGGGTGATAACTTTGTTGTTACTGTCATCCCTTACAACGAAGATAAAACTATTGCAATTTAGTACCGTGACGACGCCGCTACGTTACACCAGCACCTTCAGCAATAACTATCTATAGTTTACCACGTAGGGCAAAAGCAGTAATTAAGGTAAGTTCCATAAATTAGCAAATGCTCTATTTGTCATCTATTAGATCGCGAGAACGGTTCACACGTACCGCCTACGAAAAACTGATGTTGGAGTTTACAGTTCTGAAAATCCCCATAAAACTAATTCGGGAACTTTAGACAGGAGATACCGAGTGAGAGAAGTCCGCGGGTGAAGTTAGAAAAATCCGAGACGAATAGTTTCCACTGCAACAAAGGAACTCACGTATCTTTGACCGAACAGCTATTGACTGGCACCTGTTTAAACAAATTTACGCGGTTTCAAAAATTTAAACAATGAAAAAAAAAAGAACCAAAAACAGCACCCCCCCCCCCTCAAAAAAAAAACACAAAGAAACAAAAGAACAATGGATATTATTTGCCTGAATTTTTTGCTGTTGCCAGGTAATTTGTATTATTTGGATTTTTGTTCGACAAAAGGGTTCCCGAGTTTGACTAGAGACATCTAAAGAAGCTCGAAGAGCACCCTGGTGAAACGCTGTGTATATAAATGTTGTGGGGTTTTAAGGGGTCAAATGAGAACAAAACAACGGGTAACAAATGTAGGAAAATGTATTAACAAAAGAGTAGACAATTACAGTACAGAGAAGTGGGAATTACGTCCGACAAATACAATTATGAGTTTACTCGCCTTGGCTTACTCTACAAGCCATAATTGCCCCTGTTACTTATAGTAACCATCGGCGCATTCCATTAGTCTATAGGGTATATCACCTATAACAATAACAATAAAGATGAGGACAACAGTCAAAAAAATCTAATACATATAGACAATGTAATCACTTTCAATTACGGCAATTTTTTTTTTTTGTGCAAATGTGTATGTTTTTAGTTTCCACTTAACAACTTAGATGTCGATCATCATCATCATCATCATCATCATCCGGTAAGTGTAAGCAACTAGACCTAACAAATAGCAGTACAACACCACATTTGAGGCCTTTTAATGGTTAGTGAATTCGAGTGCCTGTGGCTGTCCTTAATTCTGGCATTGTGCAAAACTTAGCTAAGATTAGTAAAGGAATAGTAATGTCTTGTTAATCATGAACCTTATTATAAATCTAAAATTGAACGCCAAGTTAAAAAATGAATATTTTAAGCAATATATGAAATAGAGGAAAGGATTTGGCTACCACTCGGTCGATTTTTTGCTTTGTGTATATAGTTAAAATTTGAGGAACTATCAAGCTTCTGATACTCTTATGTTAATCAGGTCATTTAAAACCTTTTGGTTTCCTAATTCATTACACCAAGGAAAAATATTCATTTATAAAAAAAAACAAAAAACATTAAGACATATTAAAGCACATAATTCGTTACATTCTATTTTGTTTTTATGAAATACATAACTATTTTTCTTAATAAAAAGAGAACAAAAAAATTAGGGTATTTTATGTGGAGTTGTCTGGGACCAATTAATGCCATTTCAGTTTATTTCAATAGAGAAAATTGATTTGATATAAGGGGCCGAATGAATTAAACTCGTAAGTCAAGGTACCATGGGCGATGACTGACCGGGATGGCTGGAGAGAGAAAATCATTGATATCCGTACTGCCAATACAATTTTACAATGATGATGATTATTAATTATTCAAGAGAGCTTTCCATGTCACTGCTGCTCCATTAGTGGCTGGAAGTTCACACAAATTGAGGCAGTTGTTTCCAAAGCAGCTGCACGACAATATCCGGCAACCGAAACTAGTTCCTGTTTTACTGGGTAACCGCTTTTTTTAAGCTCCGTGGCATGATTCGATTGGATTGTGTATTCCTGTTTTCTTGTTGCCAGTCAGTATTACCCATTATTAGTGGTCGATTCCACAAGAGATGGTCAACATGATTTCCTTCTCGTATTGAATAGTTTAAATGTTTCAGATATTTATCTAGAAAACAAGTATAAGTTATACTTCTCAAGAGTAGTAAATATATAATTAATACATATCAAATGTTAATTACACTGTAAAGTGTATTAGTAACAAAGAAAAATATTTTAACATTTATAGAAGAAAATTGTTAGGCCAAAATTAACTGAGTTTTTATATATAAGTTATACTAATTTTTAATTATCAAAATTAACATTTGTTTCAGCAAAGTAAATATATATATATATATATATATATATATATATATATATATATATATATATATATATATATACGGGAGAATAAGTGCTTAATTGAAGTCATACCTAATTGAAATTAAGATTGAAATTTAATTAGGTGATAATTTATGAATTAGGCGAGCATATGTGTTTAAATATGAAGGCGTTAACAAATCGAGAAACGTTCAATCTCTGTATGTACATTTCGGCATATTATGCCTCATCAGCAGAGTGATGGACAGGAGACTGCTCTGTGTGTGATTCGAACCCTGACTGCCTGACTGAATCCCAATTTTCTTGTTAGTTATTAAACTGATACATACTACATGTTTTTTTTTGGTGGGGCTGACTTTCAGCACGACAGTATGACAGTAAACAAACAGGTTTCATAGTCTGTTTGAGAGGGCGATAGCCGACAATTTGGGAGAATAAGTGCTTAATTGAAGTCATACCTAATCGAAATTTAATTAGTTGATTATTAATAAATTAGGCGAGTATATCTGTTTAAATGTGAAGGCGTAAAAAAATCGAGAAAAGTCAATTTCAGTATATACATTTCCGCATGTTATCAATTAAGCACTTATTCTCCCAAATTGTCGGCTATCGCCATCTCAAACAGACTATAAGACCTGTTTGTTTACTTTCATATATATATATATATATATATATATATATATATATATATATATATATATATCCGACTACTCAACTCCTCATTAACCACCATTCACTGAAAAATGTAGAGGAGTTTACTTCCTTGGTATCTGTCTTAAACAACACAAACAATCTCACAAGTGAAGTGCAACGGCAGATTGGTCTGGCTTCAGCATCTTTTGGTAGGCTATCCCATCGTGTGTTCATGAACAGAGATCTCACCATCAATACTAAGATCTCTTTATATAAAGCTGTATGCATATCAATACTCTTATATGGAAGTGAGTCGTGAGTGTTATATCGCAGACACCTAAAAAAAACTGGAGGCATTCCACATCAACTGTCAATAACCTATACTGGGCGTAAAGTGGTGGCACAAAATTCCCCACATAGAAATAAGAAGCAGAGCACGGATTGACCCAATTGAGGCTATCTTATTGCAATGCCAAATGCCTACAGACAGACTCTCCCTTAGTGCCATCATCAGGCGTGAACTGGTGAGATGTTTCCATTGTGTCTTTTTTCATCATTGTGATGATGACACAAAGTAGTGCAGAAAGTACTCGTGTAAGAACCTTCAGTGGATTCATTAACCAATTCCACGGTGATATAAAAAACAGCCAAAATTAGAAAGGATAGAAAAGAAACTCGTCAGACAAGAATCGCTCTTCGAAAACATGCATAAATGAAAAAAAGGCTTACACACACACACCACACACACACACACACACACAACACACACACACATATATATATATATATATATATATATATATATAATATATAAGTTAACTAGGCATATATATATATATATTATATATATATATATATATATAAGTAATAGACATATATATATATATATATATATATAATATATATATATATTTAATGAATAGTGAATGAAAAATGAGAAAAGTATTTGCATGGAAAGGTGCTCAATGCTAATAAAGCAGAGCAGATTTATAATTAATGGTGATATTATGATTTCACACTCATAACTTAAAGTTTCTTGGTAGTCCAATCATCAGATGAGAAGTGGTTGAGATGTCAAAAACCAGTCGAGAAATGGTAAAAATCAAATGTTTTAGCGTTTATATGCAGCGTTTTTCACGCGATGGGAAATGTAAAGCTAAAAATTGTTTTTTTTTAACTGTGGCTTGTTTAACGTTTATGTGACGTGGATTGTATTCACGTGATGTAATGTCATGACGTTAAATTTGTATTTAAAAAACATTTTAATCAAACAAACTTGCATTGGTGTTAATGCACGCGGTGTTCAGATGAATTTTTTTTTTATAAATAAATAAAAGGAGAGCGAAAATTCAGGGATCAATTAGGGTCAGGTGGTAAGTGACACAGTAAAAATTTGTTTAAATGCCTACATTTCGAAACGAGTTCACTTCTTTTATTTAACAAGTTATTGCTTGCATTTTGTAGTATGCACAACTTTTCTTCTAAGCAAAGGTCGCAACGTTGTCCGCCTTTGTATGCTTGGGCTTTTTTATTATTTCCCATTTTACTGTAGGTGTTCTGCCCGTTTTTTCCTTGATCTGCCATATATATTTTGATAAGGTGGTACTGTTTTCATATCTTTTGTTGTTGAAACTTAAATTGTGGTTATACTACCTACTTTTCCAATTGTTTTCAGTGGCACCAATGTATGTTTTTATTCAAAAACACAATAACTCGACGAAAGTTCGAACTCAATCTGCTGGTTGTATTATTTTGGCGAATTATTGCTATGACACCTCCAAAATTAAGCGTAACTAAAGGACATTTAATAATTTGTAAAAATACTTGTAAAGATTTACTATCCCTTTAGGAATTATCTGTATCATTTTCGTTAAATAAAACCAAATTGTAGCGCGCATTATACAGACTCTGTGGCTTCTAACGTTCAGTTGTCGCAATAGATAGAGATAGTATGATAGTAAATCCTTACATTTCAGTATTTGGAGTTAAGCCAACTCTTTAAAACAAGTCAAACCCTTGTATGAAGGCAATGGAATATTTTCATATTCGTATTCGAAAAAGAGATGCTGGTTTATATTCGAGGAATCATGTGCGTTATAATTATAAGATAACATAGTTCCTTTAACAGCAACATGATTAAGATTAGTTATCACCATAATAAATATTACGTTAACAGGTATATTACATATATCTAGTTGGTAAAGTAAAAATGTAAATCATGCAGATATAGACATAAACAAAGTACTTCCCTTTTAAAAGCAGCTTAGATATTGTCAAGCTATTTGATAACCATAGTTAAATGTTATCAAAGATTCGGTAGATAAAAACACACTTTCAATAAGCGTATGCATATAGTTATCAAACTCCAATGAACCATGATATAATGTGTGTAATGTTGGTTTCTGGATATTAAGGTCATCAGTAATACATGAAGCCCATCTAATTAGAATTTTCGGAATTGAATTTTACACACCACACACACACACACACACACACACACACACAACACACAACAAACAAACAAGCAAACAACAAAATATACACACATACCTAATTTTCAGGATAGGAAACGAGCTAATCAAAGTTCCCAATTTGTCTATATTTAGGAAAAATTCAAGTGAATTCCTCATAAATACTTGCGGATTCTGGGTGCTGCGTGGAGAACATCCCAGGGGTGATGGCTAATAGGAACGATTGAAGAGAGAGAGAGAGAGAGAGAGAGGGGGGGAGAGAGAGAGAGGGGGAGGGAGAGAGAGAGAGAGATGAATATCCGTGCTGCTAACTCAACCCGGAGATAATGATATCGACATATATAAGTGGCATGTTGAGGTGCGTTATGTAATGGTTAGAGTCGTAGGAAATGGACTTGTCGACGTCAATTCAAATCCTGGACAAGACTGTTTGCATTTATGGACTCATAAACCATTTACATTTGAATTATATGTATCCAACCGTATGGAAATAAAATATATTATTTCAAGAAAGTCAAATATGAAGAGGACATCACCACAAATAAAGTAAATGTGTGGTAAAGAAAGAATCAGGAAATGTTTTCCTTGCAGTCACTTCCTAGACTGTGAAGTGTACATTACTGTTGT
>CM042143.1:70171097-70218597 GCA_023376005.1 Doryteuthis pealeii
TCGAATAAACGATATTCAATGATTTGTGTATATTAGGTATATAGATTTATGATAATACAGTGAATATTTCGGTCCAAAATACAGCTACGTACTTATTCATTAGATCTAACCAAGACTGTGCTAAAATATTATTGACATTTAATCATAGTTTTATGAACACACACAGACACGCACAGACACACGGACTTTTTTCAATGAAATAAGGGATTTTTCCAATGGTGTTAGCAAAAGGAATCATTATTTACAGTTGCACCTTTTTCACGGATATCAATAGAGATGGGTCTTTTATGTCCAAGAAGAATATCTGCATGGACTTTATTAATAAAATATTTTACTATTTTTTTCAAATGCTATTAGTTACTCTCATGACATGGACCAGTGCGCACCGGGTGTTTGATTTTGAGATTTATTTAAAGACGGGTGGACCTGTAATTGGTATGCGCAAGGATTTCCGAGCTCATTTCCCGTTACGTCGGAATGATGCTATTCTGGATAGAATTTTCAATTGATATTTGTTTTATTATCTAAAACAGCATAAATTCCAACTTAACATGAAAGGATCACGAAAAGCTGTCTGTGAAGCATTTACAGTTTCACTATTCTTTAATAAATGATTGCAATTATTTTTATAAAAAAATAAGTGATATGGCTAGATGGAGCTACAATTACCACTTGCCTAAGTTCACATGCACCGCACACGTTACAGTTTACTGTGTGGGAGGTATTTCTACTGAATCCTTTATAATGATGATTTTGAAAAAGTTATTTGCTAGAAAGAACATTAAAAAAATTATCATATTGAATTCGTATAAAAATCGATGCCGTAAATATATTTCTGATCAAATTAAGTCAACCAAATTTGCAGAAGCATCGTTATTTTTTTTTATTCATATAAATATTTTTTTATGTTGCTATAGTCATCTACTTTTTAAAATTCGATTAAATATGATTTTTTTTACATTTCCTAATGAACTTATTCCAGATAGAATTCCAATTTTCAGTTTGGAATAAGGTCATGGATGTCAGATCTCTGGTTAAGAGCAAAATAATTCAGTATCTTAATTAATTATTTTACTGATTTGTGATTTATAATTTGAGGTTTAGATTCGAAACAAATAAAAAGACTGGATACATATTTTGGCAAGTAAAACAATCTGAGTGTCAAAATTTTACTCAAAAATGAAATATACTATTGAAATATTTTGGAAGTCGTTTAATTCTGGGTTGTTTAACCGAGAATTAAACGAGTTTTTACACATTACGAAGGTCAGTTTAGAATCAGTTGATATTTATGGGTCAACAGTGACGTGGATTTTCCTTATTGGCGTAAACGACATTTATATCTTCCTATCTCCTCTGCTTTGCCAACTGCTAGAAGCGATCAACGGTGGAAATAAATTTTATGCTGACAACCATAAGATGATTAGTGTTCGACTTTTACAGGTTATCAGAAACTGTGAAAAATAAATGCACAAAAAAGACTTATTCAGAGGTAAATCTGCATCAGGTTGCATCTACCATAGTAATAATGGTCTTCGAAATTACATTCTCTGTCACTCTACGGCAATTTTATCTTTCTAATATTTCTTTATATTGTGCGCAACAGGAATATCGTCTTAAATTATTTAAAAAAATATTTTTGTCATTATCCTGTATAAAAATAAAAAAATTTATCCCGTGATTTCATGCCCGAGTATATATCATACATATACCTCGAGGTTGTCGACGTCTGTTCGACTGTTTTAAATTGTATTTGTATGGACATGTCTGAATGTCTCATTGTCGCTTTTGTTATCATTGGGTTTTCAGCCTTCCCAATCATTAACCGTAACTATTTCTCTCCGTCTGTTGCTACAGTGTCTTCCGTTTCGTAGACACTATTTTTTTCAAATTCTGATCCTGCGGCAACTCCTCTCTAAAGAAGCTGTTCGTATTTCTTTCTTTTTCTGTGAATTCTGTGATTATATACTCAAGAAGGGGAAGACTTCATTGAAATGAATTTAAAGAATGCCTTCAGCGATCTTGCATTTCACGTGTCACCTCTTTTATATCAAATTATTTGCACAGTATCCGTAAAAAAACACGGGACTATTTGCGTATTCGTTGGTATTTCTGACAAGTCAAACAGGCAGTTGTTTGTACTGGATAGTCTTCTTACTTCCTATTCATTATCCTTATTCTCTCTTCTTATCTGTTCGAAATTTCTATTCTGCTATTCTGTTGTATGGGCTGATTGGGTTGGTTTGGGCGTTTCTTCATTTTTCTGTCCGTTCTTTTTCTTATAAACGAACACAAGACTCGGTATATTTTTGACGTTTTATTTAAGTTCCCAAACGTAACCAACACACGTGGGGAATAGCCCACACTAGCGGCGCTATTTCACGTTGCTCCATTAAGTTACCCGATAACAAAACAACTAAAAAGGTTAGGAAAAGGTGATACTTACCTATAATTACTGGGTATTTTCCTTGACACTTCTTTTACAGAATTAACAATTTGAATTCTACACTAATATGTATAATCAATAGGCCACATATTAATTATGTCACATCTGCGACCGGACTATAAAACCTGTTTTCAGGATATGCTATTCCCTGGGAGAATATCTGCGTATTGGGCTTGTAATGCAAAAGGAGAGGTTCCCTTCAAGATTTAGATATTTTAAGGACCTTAGATATTGTTTCTATTTCTTCTTATGATAATAAAACGGTAGGTTCAACTGCGAAGAAATTGTGAGTGGATGAATAATATTCATGGTAAATTAAAAATTAAAAATACATGCTCACTAAAATCGATTTGTCTAACGCAGACCGCATTCAAAAATTCCGACTCTCCACATAAAATACCATTTTCTGTTTGTCCAGCTCAAACACACATCCGGTTGATGAATCATAATTTGATTCCGGATGGGCCGTTTGGGTTAGCTTTTCAGCTTGCTTAAGTCATATCCGGTGATGAGTTTCCTCTGTCCCCCACCCACACCCCTCACTGCTTAGTTGAGCGCATCAATGAACAGTAATAAATCAATACTTTCTTTAAGCCGGATAAAATAGCACTGATCGAATCTCTATAATTATAAACTGTCATTGATTATTTCTGTACAAACATTTGATAATCAGATTAGCCAGGACTCGCATTAGGAAGCGGTTGTTATGGTTAGAACCTTGACCTCAAATGGGTCGTCTAGGCATATAGACCCCTTTTTGGTAGACGTCGGCTTACTCCAAATATAATAATTTATTGAATGAAAGGCATTGGTGCTGAAAATTGTGTTCAATTTAAAGTGATAAAATAACGTTCAGTTATGGCTAGACTGAATTTAGCTGATTACAGTATTGATAAGCAGACCTGTTGACAACAACGATTACAGTACTCTTTTATAATGCTATTAGAAACATTTCTTATAGGTGTTACGATTTTTGTGGCCATCCTTTAGGCTTCAAGCAAAAACGCTGTCCTGTGGAAATCCTTCGTGTTAAGCAGAGCGTGATCCTTAGTGAATAATCGTTTGGTTGTTCCTTGGTGGTCCTCAGTCTCACAGGTCCTTCGTCAAGGATTACAAATGGACGTCTGTCAGTATCAGCGATTACGTATTCAACCAACTACGTATTCGGGCTGTTGATTGGCTGAGGTTTAAACCACAAGACCTCACTTAGCCTATAAATTTCAGTGGTAGATTGCTGCACGGCTTATATACAACAAATAATAAAACAATGGGAAACATCTAACCATATTACATCCAGTTACAATAAGAGAGTTCCTTGGTGTGAAGACATGGTGTAGATTATTGAGAGATTGTTTCTTGGATTTTACGGTGTGTCAATTCTTATTGGTAATTATATGACTAAATTTTATTTGTTGTTAACCTGTCTTCTACCCTCTGCGAATAGTAGCGATTAGAGTTTTAACACACATAGTAAGAAGGAACTTTATTCTTGACAGCACAATGACAAAAAAAATCTACATAAATGATTTTCTTAGTTTTTAGTTTACATTTTATTTTCCGATTTTCGATACTTATTTTCTACCAGGATAGCTCCCTTAATTTTTTCCCTTCTATTTACACTTTCAGTCTGTTGTCTTTTTACTCATTCTGTAATTAGTTTCAACTTTAGAACATTAGATATTTTGCGCCCCCACCAAAAAACATGTGGTGGGCTAAAAGTTAAGTGATCTGAAAAAAATCAGAAAGTTTTGAAATAAAATAAATGATGCATTATAAAATCCATTCATTGATAAATCAACTCTGAAAATTGAATTAATCGGATAGTTCCCTGATTGTTAGTAATTTTTTTTCAACCAGGGGGGGGGGGGTAAAATATAGATTTTACTGCAACTTTGCTAGTGCCTGATATTTTTCATTTGAAAGTAGGGTACTATTCACAGAGTTCAGTCACTATAAAATCTAAGTAAATATCAGTCTTTTTAACTGTGTTCTTTAATGTAAGTATGTATAGTTAATATATATCCGAACACTAAGGACGATGGCGTAGTGTCCAAAAATAAATAAATAAATGAATATAAATAAATAGGTAAATCATCTGCGCAAGTGACTCTGCCGGCCAACTCCTGAGTGACAGTCTTTGGTGCACTGAATGCACACAAACTGTGATGCTGCTGTCTTTTTTCCCTCTTTCTGGTTATCTTTGCTATCGAGGGTACTCTCCTCTCTGCCTCACCCCTCTCCGTGTTTTGCTTAACGTTTAGGCGCCAGGCCGCTATATCAAAAATGCATATTACATACTTGCGGCCTGTAAGTATGTAGTATGCATTTCTATATCGATATATTTAAATTTATCGTTGTAAAACCTACATAAAAATTATAAGATATTATTGCACTTAAAGGGCACCAATATTCAGTTTCCTGAAGGCGTCAAGATTCCTAGGCCCGGACTGAGGTGTATAAATAAAAGTTTTGTTATATATATATGTTTCTTTTAAAGCTATTGTTTTAACTCGTTATTATGACCGATTAAAAAGTTCGTGCTAATTTATATACTTAAAAAAAGTGTTCGGGAAAAGGAAGTATTAGACAGATTTCAACATTAAAATTTGATTGATTATTTTCATGATATTTTTCTTTTTTTCTTTCTCATCTCTTAATATTTTATTATTTTCTGTATTTGCACATTCGCAATTTTCTCCTGCCAAAATATAGTATCTGTGCGCTCAAAGTAGGATGAAAATATAATAGCACGGATCTTTTGCTAGATATCTATTTATTTATCTATTCATTTTTACTCAAGCCCTTCGCATGAGCAAGATGCAACACAAGGTGATTTTCAAGTGGAGTAAGTAAGTCGGTGCGGCGGCCTAAAGTCGGTATCAGCCAAACAACGAGGGAGTCCATCGCATTTTCACTAGGATATTATTTCAGCGTCTGAGGTGGAGCGCCATAGCTGTCATCAGCTCCTCACTTTACCAACTTTACATACGCTGAGGTACCGAGAGCAGGCATCGAAATAAGGAATCTTGTGATTCCTAGCCGAGCGCTAAGAGTATTTACGGTTTTCGAAGGAGCTATTATTTCTCTGTAGTTGTAGGCAAATTGTCGGACAAAGAAGGAACAAATACGAAAGTAAATGCAGACACTTGTATTGACAAAATTACATAAAATTGTTGCAAATTTTAATGGTATTTGCTACAAAATTATTTGAGTTAAGTAATTTTCTTGGAGTAATGGTGATAACAGGGTATTCTTTTCGTCGGTAGGAAATGTTGATAAGACGCTTCGTCTTGGTAGTTTCTCGTCCTTCAGTAAGTGTGCTATTGTACCTGCCTTTTAACGTATGCTGATACAATGCTTTAGAAGTGAGCTGGTTGTAGAGTTCTGTGATAAGTGGGCCCTGGTTTGGGCTTGGTAATGAGAGCTTGGTGTTTTTACGTCTCTCCTCCAGTACTGCTATGCGATAAGTAAGACCTGTTTTTGGGCTAAGTGATGAATGAAGTGTAGGGACCGCTATTTACGCGACTACCCTCAGTGGGTGCTCCGTGATAAGTTAAGTTTTTGGTATTGGCGCTAACATACGATGTTGACGATTCGCCCCCTAGCGGCAGGGTGAGATAATTAGCTGTGGAATTTCCAATAACGCTCTACCGACTGAGCTAAACAGGCCCTAAAATGGAGTAGAACAGGTTTAAAGAGCCAAGTCTCTCCTACTATTTACTCATGGCTGGAAAGAGAATATTATGATACCAACCTTTCCCAAGGGTATTCGTGCTATGCGAAATGCAAACTTCTTTGAGGAATTGAACTCGGCTAGCCGCGTCCATTTTCTACGACGATAATATTATTTTCCGATGTTTATTGTGTTCGAATATTGTCGGGAAAAATATAAGAGGCGCTTATCCCGACAGGGGGAGGGGCCAGTAGCAAGCTTTAATGGGGTAGCCACCAGACCAGGTAAATAAAGTGGTTGCGAAATTTAGTGGGCTTTGCAGCTAACTACTTCAAAACCGCGACCCACTGTTACTCGTACTGGGTCAATTAGTTGGGAGGAAAGAAGTAATGTGGAGTTGCACGTATAAACAACTTGCTTTCAGCTTATTCTGTTCACCCGCCTCGCCCAGATGGCAGCCGGACTTTTAAGGCCTTGGTATAAACCACAATGAGGAGGTGTCAGCTTCAATAAAGGGAAATGGGATAACCCAGTCGGCGACCACCTCACCGACTCGCTACTAGGTTATAGTAAGATGGGGAGGAGAAAAATAATTCTTACAATATGGATACCCAATATATACATATACCATTTTTTACATTTAGAGATAATTTTATTTTTGTTTTCTCTTCTTCCTAAGTTTTCTAGGAACAGAAACTTGGTGCTATTTCCCCAAAGGATTATTTTCGTACTTTCCTGTATTTTTTGGTTTTGTTATTGTTTTCTGTGTTGACATCCAGGGTTTTAGGTTTTTTGTTGTGTTCTGTCTTGACACTCGTAATTTTGTAAATATTTGGACTTCATATTTTTCTATTTTTTTATTTTTGTTTTTGTATTTTATTCTGTTTTTGTTTTTGTGTGTGTGTTCGCACATCCATAAGTTTTGTTTTTTTCCCGAGCCAGCATATAATAACTGTGCACCCGGAATAAGGTCACTGTGTCACTCTACGACTTCTCTGTCAATAATCATAGTGTGCTATCTCTACCTGTAGTTATCTATTATATTAAATCATAAAAATAAAAATAAATATAAATACATATCAATTCCTTATCGGGCATTTGGAGTTTGTTTCGCACTAGTGCTCCGAAAACATAGGGGTTAAGATTCTATCTTTCATGGGAAACATGAGCTGTGATAATAGGAGTTAGTCAAAGAGTCAAACGTGTACATAGCAGGATGAAGACCATTACTCAACATGCTTTGCCTTTTGAAATAATCAAATCGTAGACTTTCTCTCACTACTTCTAACTTGAAAAAACTGGAACACAAGCACATTACCCCTGAGGATGGTACTTCAAAGTGCCGAATGTGCAAAAACTTTGGCGGACTAATCCTTGGATTCCATCCTAATATAAAAATGTTGGCCAGAAAGCGTGAAAAGATCGTTACTAAACTCTTTAAACAGGAGACACCAATCTTGTTAAATTTATATGTATAAATAAAGGAATACTGCCCAAAGACACATATTTCAAATTTACATATACATATACATAGCTGGAATCTTGAACTTTTTGATATTTTCTTATACATTTTTATACATATTTACATCAAACTCTTTTGAGTTTTCTTTGTGGATTATAATGCTTCTGATTTAATAAAATAAAATAAAATTCATTTTATTTTATTTTCAAAACAGAATAAGCATTTTCAAAATTTAAAAAAAAAAGAAATTTTTTTTTTTTTTAAATCCGGCTATGAACTTGAGTGTTTCGTTTGTTCCACTATCATACACATCTCGCTCTTGATGAAGACCACTTCAATAAAGGGTCGAAACAGATTTCTGTCAGCGAATTTTAACATCATGTGTTTGTTTTTTCTAAAATATTTATTTCATACTGTCGGATTCACTTCCATTCAATTTTTCATATAAATATAAGTATATTAATAATATAGTTTGCCATATTTATAGATAAGGAGTGCTCAATATCAGTGATAGAGCATATATATCTAAGTTAGAGCAGCGCAGACATAAAGTCAATTAAGCTTGGTAACTATCGGTTTCTCGCATAACTGATTTTCAAACTAAGTGATGTACGTACGTGCATATTTCTCTCTCTATACTGTTGTGTATCGAACCAGAAACCTTGAGGTTCCCAGATGGACACAAAAGAAAAAGACTGTACAATGAAAAGAATCAGTTTAAATTGATTTAACTCTTAACATCATGTTGAGAATTTTTTTTTTTTTAAGTCCAGAGTCCCATTCCTATAAGGATCTACCAAAAATGCTAAAAATGGTCTTTTCATTTAAAGTTACCAAGTATTTATCTGAAAATAAAGACTTCTACATATGTTTGATATTATATTTAAACAAAGGCTATCGTTTGGGTCGAATTAGGAAAATGAATGTGACTTCCGGCCCAATGGAATGAGGCGGTATAGGATGTTAAGAGTTAATCAAACTAACAGTTTAATGGAAAAATACAGGGAATGTGATTGACAAGAAACTTAAAATTGATTTTAAAAAAACTTACTGTACTTGACTCCTTGGATAATCTTCTGGAATGGAGAGTTTAAAATTGAGAAAATATTTCTCTTGTTTCACTTTTATGATTATTTGACCAGTTTTTTGCCGTAATTTAATCTCATCACAGTCTTTTAACATTTCTTTTTTTACATATGCAATTTCATTGCTGCAAATTAAGGGAAATATAGTTTACTTTATGGGGAAATCTGGGAAGGGTGTTCAAGTTTATAATATATTTTGCGATTTGTTAATTTATTTCTTCTACATGAAAAACACTAGAATAAATTAAAAACAATAGACTTAATGAATTAAGACGCATTAATTAAAATTTGGGAATCCAAAATTTCAGGATTCGGCTCGGAACTTTTTAGTTTGAAAATGAAGTCGGCATGACTACGAAAATGGTCAAGGAGGAAGATAATGATAAGAACATACTCTAAACACACGCACGCACGCAGACACAAGTGTATGCACACACACGTACAGACAGATAGATAGATAGACCTAAGTTAGAATAGCCTAGTTGATCACAACGAAAATAAACTGGGAGTTTCCAAGCACCCTTGCCTCTGTGTCTACGCTACTTTAAATCATATCCGCGATATTAAGTACTCGTTATGTATAAATATCACAAACTACATCATTATATATCTTATTATAATGGAGATTGTGTGTTTTTTGGTCTGTAACCGAAACTATATTACTAATCGAGTCACAATTCACATAGTTATTTACATCACATTCTCCATGATTTTATTTATATTTAAACCTCAATTATTAATAAAATAGTTAGACATTATTAATAGTTAACCATATCAACATACTAACAACATGCAATTATATTTATATATACAACAAAATAGAGGTTTACAGTGTGAACGAGAAGGCTAATTTGCATATTGATATTAAAAATCGAATTTAATAAATATGTGCTCAGTGTTATTGATTTTAACTGTTTGGTTTTATTTTAATGAATATAAGCAACAATCTCTTCAATGAATCTTAAATGAAATCCATTCACAAGAAAAAATAACTGTAATTTTATTCTTTACTTCCTCTTTTAACTAAATACTTAAATTAGAAAAAATAACAATGAAAGACGAGAGTGATGGAAGAGAAGGTTTCAGTTGTTCTATTTTTTGATTATACCCCCCTCTGTTTCAAAACTTTTTATCTGCATTCTTATTTAGTATCATTAGTCTTTCTAATTTAATATAATATTTTATTACATTAACACTTAAATACTTGCACCCAGAGGGTGCATATATTGGCTAGTATATATATATATATATATATATATAATATATATATATATATATATATATAATTAGTTATATTCATGCAATGAGTGCTCAATATGTCATTGATAGAGCATATATATCTAATTTAGGGTAGCACAAACGTGGCGTCAACGGCACTGGGTAAAAGATAGTTTTTGCCTACACGATTTTGTGTGTGTGTGCGTCTGCCTGTCTGCCTGTTCGTCTGTGTATCTCTGTGTCTGTGTGTCTGGAGAAAATGGAAAAACTAAGTATTCTAAAAATATAAATTTATTCTTGATGGTGAAGTCGGGGTTTAAACGTTTCGATTTATATTCAACCTTCATCAGGACAATATGATAGAAAGGAAAACATTGAACAATGATGGATTTTTTTAATGATGGGAATTGGGAAATATTTATAGAGAAAAGTCTCATAACCGTATTTTGGGGTAGCGTTCATTAAACCACTACCAGGAATATGTGTATGAGAGAGAGGGAGAGAGAGATAGAGGAGAGTGTATGTGGGTGGGAATGTTATTTTTTAAATAACGTACAAATAGAGGGACATATATATTGTGTAGTGTATTTGTAAAAGTTAGGTTAAACTCTAGTTTTGCCTTTGAATATATTCCAGCAATTATTAATCTCAGTAATCTAAATCCGAAATATTATTTCTGATAATCACACCGTCTGAAGGAGGATGCCTCTATCTTATCCGAATGAAGTCAATCTCAACCAAGAAAGACGCCATTATCTCTTCGCTATAAATAATTAACCGTTGAGTTACTTTATATGGCACGAAATGATTTGCACGTCTAAGAAGCAATAAAATCAACAATCAGCATTCAGTTAATCATGATGAATGGTCATCGTCAACGGAGTCGATTTGCGCTTTATGATGTCCATAATAATTCGACCCGCGAAATGGCTCGAAAGTTGATTGATGTCACTCAATTCAAGGTCACTTAACGTTCGTTTGGACACTGAATAAAAGCATTAATTGAGACTGACGGCCATTGTTTCTACTGTCTTTGAATTATTCTCATTGGAATAATGGACAAGCGGAGACGTTATTGTTCATGCGCAGTCATCACATATTGAGATTGACTCTCTAACGTATTGCAATTACTAAGGAACGAGCTTTCCATTTTTAACAAAAATAGATTCATGCAAAATATACGCTATTGATTTCCTTCATATAACCCATTCTCTCTCTCTCTCTCTCTCTCTCTCTCTCTCTCTCTCTCTCTCTCTCTCTCTCTGTATATATATATATATATATTGATATGGAGAGAAAGAAAATAGCAAGTCAATGCTCGCGGTGTAACGTTGATCGTCCGGAGAAATGAACAACATTAGCCAAGTTCGATTTCTGGACAAAGCAGCTGGTGTTTCTTATTTTTATTAAACCTCTTGGAAAGGTATACATATACATATACATGTAGAATTAAACAAAACAGATGTCTTCTGTTTAACAAATACTCGAAGCTCTATACATCAAACAATACAAACCATCATTAAATACGATTAATTTTGAATACTATAGTGACGTTTTAAATGCTTATAACGCTTTTCCTCCCAATTCTCCAGCCACCACACCCCTTAGTATAATTACTACGAATTCCCTTCTACTTACCCTCCCTACTACTATCTTGAAAAAACTGGAACACAAGCACATCATGCCTGAGGATGGCACTTCGAACAGTCGAAAGTACTTGGGACAAAAACTTTGGTGGACTAATCATCGGATTCCATCAATATATTTACAAAAAGTTGGCCATAAGCTTGAAAAGATCGTTAATAAACACTTTAAACAGGCGACATCAATATTGTTTAATTCTATTGTATAAATGAAAGAATCCTGACTAAATACACATATCTCAAATATACATATATATATACGTATATTAATAATATAGTTTGGCATATGTATATATAGATAAAGAATGCTCAATATAAGTGATAGAGCACATATATCTAAGTTAGAGTCGCGTAGACATAATTTCAATTGAGCTTGGTAACTATCGGTTCCTCGCATAACTGATTTTCAAACAAAGTGATGTACATACGTACGCATATTACTCTCTAAGTAATGTTTTGTGATGAATTAAGGGAAATATAGTTTACTTTATGGGAATATATTTTTTTTTTAATTTATTTCTTATACATGAAAAGCACTAGAATAAATTAAAAACAATAGACTTAATGAATTAAGACGCATTAATTAAAATTGGGAATCCAAAATTTCAGGATTCGGTTCGGAATGTTTTTAGTTTCCACATGTAGTCGGCCTGATTTTGAAATGATATGATATATTGGGTTACGGTCTGTAGAAGTAAAGTTGATAAATTAATAACAAACCCAGGCCTTATGCTTTTCGGCGAAGAAAATAATTTTTGGATGTTTGTTTATTTTAGAAGTATTGTTGAATAAAGTATATATTATTATTTATATTTTTATATTATTTTTCACTCAACGACCCCTTACCTCATATGGTAGAGACGTATCAGTATCACTGACAGGTTAATTTCGCAAGGATTTTCCCGTGCTGTATCGTGGCCGAAGCAGTATGGTTTCTGACTATCCTGCTGAAGTCCCGGTTTCGATTAATGTCGGAGGGAAATCGTTAGTATACATCGCTGATGAGACTTAATAAAGTTGAAAAGGTCTGTACGATGTTCTACACTCAAAAGAATTCTTTACCGAAATTCACTTGTCATTATTATCTTCTATAATTATCGAATTTTATGCGATATACGCATTGTAATTGCCTTCAAGCAAAAAAAATATAATAATAATAATAATAATATATATATATATATATATATATATATGTGTGTTGTGTGTGTGTGTGTGTGTGTGTGTGTGTGATGTTTTTACAAAATTGATTTTAGATCATATAAAAACTCCAAAACATAGTCCAGTATTTTGAATATAATTTCAGAGTAGAAAGGATAAGATTGTTAGAGTTTTTGAAACATTTAGTAGTAATACACATGTACATACCTAAATTTAAAATTTACATTCAGCATATTTACATGTGAGATTAGTATGCCTTTGCAATTTTACCCTCTACAGAAATAAGATCAATGTGATTAAGAATCTGATTGTTATTAGAAATGTGCATGTGTATATCTTAGAATTTTGATTAGTTTCGATTATTCTATCTCATTGGCCATTTACTTCCCCTATTTCACTGCTACCTAACCTGGAGAAGGCAGCAGGGAACATAGGCCTCTATGTCAACACCGATAAAACTGAGTCCATGTGTTCTAAAAAGGAAGGAAACATTCCACACTTAACAGTAGGCCTCTAAAATCGGTAGACCAGTGACAGTACCTAGGTAGTAATATCTCATCCACAAAAAAGCAATGTTAATACACGCATATGGAAGTCGTGATCTACTGTAGAGAAATTATCAATCATATGAAAATCTTATCTCACTGATAAGTTAAAACGAAATTTTTCCAAGCTGTAATAGTGGTAGTGCTACTGTACGGTTGCACCACTTGGACCGTAACAAAGCACTTAGAGAATAAGCAAGATAAGAGTTTTACAAGGATGCTGCTAGTGGTCTTAAACAAATTGTGTAAATAACATCTCACAAAAAGCAGCTGTACGGCCACCTGCCACCTATCACGCAAGCTGTCCGAGTAAGACGAACAAGACATGTTGTGTTGCATAGTCTTATCTTTACTTCTTTACTTACTCTATTCTTCTGGCCGTCTTTCGTATATCTTCTAACATCTTGCGTCTTGGTCTGGAATCTTCTAAGGTCTGGACTTTCTTGGGGGCTTCGGGTCTGGTCTTCTATTGGGGATTTCTCTTTATCAGAAGACCTGTGTTATTGTTAGTTTTTAGATAATAAACACAAGACTTCGATTTACTTGATCTTATTTTATTTTTAAATCCCCAACCAGACAATCTGCGCAGATGAGAACGGCGGCGCGTGATACGCGACTTACAATCTACGAGCTCGGCTCCTACCTTCTAAGGGACTGAAACTTACTTACTATCTAAAGCGGAAGAGCTATCCCCGGAAGATAAGGTTAGGACTAAGGTCAAGCTTGTCACTCAATCTTCAAGGCCGTCAGCTGCAATTAAAACGCCATCTTGATTTCTACACTATTGCACATAAATATTAGGTTTCTAATGATTATGTAACAGTTGGACACTGCTGGAGAAGTAAGGACAACTCATAAGTGATGTTTTCCTGTGGAAACCTGGATTGGGACACGCCAGAGTTGACTGCCCAGCAAGGAGCTACATTTATCAGGTCTATGCAGATTCTTGATGCTGTTACTTCTTTCGTCGGAATTTTCTTTTCATTAGCAAAATCGTGGTCTGTCTTGTTCTAATCTGAGTCTTCCTTCTCTGGCTCAATCGTTGTATCCCATATCAAACGTAATTATATGTTGATTATATAGCTTCCGAAAGAAAAAACGGAATTCCTTCCGAATTCTTACTTTTTCCTACGTTCAGATCATTGCTTTTATATTTATAGCTGCTTCAATCGTAAAAGTTAATCATGAATGAACTAGATCGCTTGAGAACAATCTATGTTCCACAAGCAAAGCAATTGCATACTTAATGTTGCTATAGAAAAACGACGATCCACTTGTGTAGATAGCATTTCTCAATGGTTTCTCAATTTATTTCCAGGTGCAGAGATACGAATTTTGATAGAAAACCATTTTGACACTCAACATTCCTACTTAACACTACGGAAATCTAGTTCTTCAAACGGAAGTGTTCGAATAAACTTCCCTATTCTTCTTTAATTTTCTATTATTAAAAGAAAATTCAAATACTTACAAAAGTAGAGTTTTGGCAAAACAGGTTGGTTGGTTGGTTGGTTGGTTGGTTGGATTTTACGGCATGTCAACCCTTGTTGGATTATTTTAGGCCGAAGACATATTGTTTTAATCATTCTTGTTGGGTACTCAATTTTTTAAACACATTTTTTAAACTCGTATTTTTCTATTTAACCCATAGATCGGACCCTAATAGATAATAACAATTAGAATCATAGTGGACCTGGAAGTAATGGTGATGAAGGGGTACTCAACATTCTCCAGTGCTTTAGAATTGGAATGTCACCATTAGATGCAGTTTAACGTTACACCCAGGACATTAAGACCCTCAGCTACCGCAGTCTAGTAAATATATTATGAAATGTGTTAGGATTTACCATAAGGGCAATAGATTTGGGACACTCATGTAGGTTTGACGTGTCCAGCCGATTGATCGAGGGGACCCCTCCGACCACCCGTCTAGCCTAAATAATGCTCAAAATGGAGTGTTTCATGTCCTGGACTGCTCAGCCACCAGGGTTCTGCTTCAGCATCACGAGCTGCATAGAAGTTAGATACATCTGTGTAGGAATACGTCGTATGAGTTAGAAAAACAAGTAACTATATAAATGTGTGTAAATTATTTGTATTAAGTTTCATTTAAATGTATAATTTTTTTAGAAATGATTATTACCATTAGCTTTGTGATCCCATGAGGCGTCCCGTCGTGGTGTCATAGTTAGCAAGCTCGTCACGTAAATCCATTACTACTGAAAAACGATTTCCATCCTTACTGGATACCCCATAGTTATGACCTTGTGTGAAACACTATATGTACTTAAATACGTTTTTAAGTTACTCGAAACCATAAAATTGCATGCAAAACTTGTATTTATTTATAAGTATCTAAATAATTCGAATGGAATCATCTGTTTTCTTACAAATTATGTCGGTTTCCCTTATACCTTAGTAAACATTTTCCCCAGTCCTTAATACTCGTTGTATCTTTTTATTATTTATCTGTTAGCTCTGTTACTCGAGTCACAATCTTTTTAGGAATATTTTAATTATGTAAAAGATTTTTGAAATAATGTACGGAACTAAATGTTCAAAATTTTGCACTCGACATACCTTCGAATGTCTTAAATCTCAAGAGAAAATGTATTTAACTTTGAAGTTACAAGACAACAAAAAAATGATGCATACATTTGGTTTTGTTCATCTTTCATAGGATACGGGACATGTCTCTAAAGAGTGATAAAAACTGAACATTCAAATTTGTTTGCCGTCGCTTATGGCTGATCAAACGTTTCCGTTAAATTGTTTAACTCATATCGGGTGAAGTGGGCAAACTCCGTGGGTTTTGAAACAATATCCTGTATCGCTAAGAAACCCTATGACTTCGAGAATGATCTAAAAAGCGAAAATAAATCTCGTTTTGTTTGTCATGTAACGGGGGAATGAATGTTTATCTATTAAAGAACTCGCTGGTACCTCGAAACAAATTCAGTTATTTAAATTCAAATAATATATTCTATGTATCGACCGTATGCACTGGTTAATATTTGCTGCCTATGCTACTATGCTGATGTAGAAGTGCGTGGTTTAATCGTCATCGTTGTAAGAATTGGGCTTGGCGAGACGAGTTCAAATCCTGGACGAAGCTCTTTGCATTTCCTATAGCGCTAATACGCTTGGAAAAAGCATGCATCCAATAATACTGTCCCCAGCTTGGAGTAAATAATAGTACAATATGGGCTCTTTATTCTTGGTTAGAAAACCAGTCTAGGATAAGAAAAACTCTCAATTTAAAACCTA
This sequence comes from Doryteuthis pealeii, assembly GCA_023376005.1. NCBI lineage: Eukaryota > Metazoa > Mollusca > Cephalopoda > Myopsida > Loliginidae > Doryteuthis > Doryteuthis pealeii. The sequence continues at coordinate 70,187,595 of CM042143.1, forward strand.
TTAAAATCCACTTAAGAAATTGACCTTGTGTCACATCTGACTCGTGTGGACGGATTGGTAAATATGTATACTACTATAAAGTAAAGTCGACGGGGCGGCCTAAAGTCGGTATCAGCCAGTCAGCGAGGGAGTCTATCCCCTTTTCAATAGTGCTAGACCAAGGAGTTGTTTTAGCATCTGAGGTGGAGCGCCACACCTACCATCAACTCCTTACTTTACCGCACATATCCCTGTGCTACCATACGCTGAGTTGGCGAGGACCGATATCGAACTAGGAACCTTGTGGTTTCTAGGCGAACGCTCTACCGACTGAGCTAACCCGACCAAGAACCACCGCTTGACTAAAAGTCCCAGATACATATATTTGTGTGTCGATATTCCTTCGATTAATTGATTGGTAGATTTGAAAGACATGTCAACACGTCTATGGTTATTTTATACCTAGATGCTATGGAATTGTACATTTATGCTTACATTTCTGTGTAGTTGGTTCTTAATTTTGTTTTAATACACAGAGGTCACCCGCCTTGGAATCGCAAGGTTCCGTTTTCACCAACTCAGCGCATGAGTAACACAGCTTTTGGTAATCTGATCTGCGAGGTAATGTGTCAAGCATCCTGGTTTAGCACAAGCGAAAAAAAGGGATAGACACCCTCGTTTTCCGGCTAATAGGCTACTCCGTTGACTTTACTTTACTATTTATCTATGTGGAATTCCTATCTAATACAAATAATTTGCTCACAATTGTATGTTTTCGTCTATCCCTATCTAATAATAATATTTATACGATTTCAAATTATTTCTATTAGATAATAGTCATTTGTTTGGAAACAGTTTCAAATAACTAATAATAATCCTTAGTAATTAGTTATAGCTTGGAAATATCCTAATACAAATAATTTACAGTTAAATGGTATGAAGTAGTTATCTATTAAGCTTTTCTTGGTTTTGGCGTCCAGTAAGATTCGAAGTCACTAGTAATGGTTTGCTAGTCTGGCCTGGTAACCATTACCATTTTTAGATAAGTTATATTTGACCCATAAATGGGACGCAAAGAGCTACTACCAATTCCGGTTATTGTGGACGTAGATGTAATGAAAATAGAGGGATATTCCACACTTCCCAAATTTTCAGAAAAAGAATATCATCCTCGGATGCAGTTTCGTGTTAGACCCTTGACACTACTTTTGCGGGGTGTCATCTCTAGGGTGGGTACAATCAGAACATTCTCTGTCCCACCGACAATTCAATGTTCATTTGACTTAAATCGTCGACAACAATATTTAAACAGTCTACTATATTAATATTACTACTTTTAATAAGAGTAATATGGTGAATGCCACTTCTTCACAGGAGAAGATTTTACAAGTAGTTCTGTTGTGAGCACGAAAGGACTCAGGAGTACAGCTTTGCTTTTACACAAATGATGCGTGAAACTCCCGGCTTCCACTTGTGCACACACATTATTTCACCTATTTGGCTGTCTCAATGTGACCGTACCTGACGGAGAAGCCTAGCCCTCGATAGGCAAGCCCTGCACACACATCACATATAAGGCCTGGCTTAAATGTAGTAAAGTCCAGGAACTCCGACATGTGCTGTCAGTAAAGTCGCTTCAGAATGAAGTGCTCAAGTCGCTTTTCCCCAAATCCCCTAAAGCTAACAGGAACATGTCTCCTCTAAACCACACGATTCGTAATCATCTTCTCCCAGTCGTAAACATTTATATCAAGAGTTTTAATTTTGTTTTTGATTACATTTCTAAAACGTTTATTGGATGTGTCAAAAAAGTATCCATATTTTTTGTACTTTTTGAAACATCTTGTATTCTGAAAAAAATAACGTTCCATCCATTCTTCATTTCTATCTTGGTAAATACAGCTTTAATCTTGGTACTGTTTGAGACACATTGTATTGTGAAAAAAAAATGAATGGAAGGTTTTCTTATATATATATATATATATATATATATATATATATATATATATCATATATGTCATATTATGTTACTCAAGTGGTGGTGGGTTAGGGTTAGGGCTTAGGGTTAGGGATAGGCTTTGGGGTTAGGGTTAGGGTTAGGGTTTAGGGTTAGTTCAATTGGAAAATAAATAATGTGGGTTTGTTTTTTCTGGGTCACTCTGTAATATCATGTTACTCAACTAGAAAATAACCTATATATATATATATATATATATATATATATATATATATATATATATAATATATTTATATATATATATATATATATATATATATATATATATCGGTCAAAACTCAACTCAATTGGCTGCTTCCAATCTGGTAGCACTACGCGTTTGACATGCATATAATTACCAAACCACAGCCTGCATAGGTGCAGTCGGTTTATTCTTCAACCCCAGCCAACATGGCGGAAATTATCTAGAGAAATCAGATTAAATATTAAACATAGTAACAGCAGTTACTTAAAGCAACTCGGTTCCACTTTTCTATGCTAAGCAAGGCATGTTTTGTGAATAAAACTGTTTTATAACTTCTGAACATAATCTGTTATCTAAGGGATTATAACAAGAGGAAAAAATGATGTAGCACATCTGAAGATATTTGAAGAAGTATTGAAACTACTTTCAAATCCAGGCCTGGGGTTAAAAAATGTTGTTTTTTTCAGGGTAGTGGAGTTGGTGTACTGCGGACGCAAAATCAGCGCAGAAGGCGTCGTAACAGTGAAAGCAAAAGTATGTGCGAATGTACAAGCAATTTCAAATCATATTTAGATATGATAAACTATTTCCATAAATTTCTCTGAATGTTTGAGATGAGGCTTGATGATTAATATTATCTGCGTTATTCGGACTATTGTCCTCATTTTGATTGTCATTTGTACAAAGTTTCGGCCGATATACCCTCCGGCCTTCTTCGGATATTTCTTTTCGGACTCGGGAACCTTCTCGGACTCGGGAACCTTCTTTTCGAACTGGGGAACTTTCTTGTCGTAATCGGGATCCAACATAGAAGAATAATAGGCACAGCTCCTGCTCTAGCTATGGTTAGCAGAATGAGAACAGGATACCCCGTGGACTGAATAAAGGGCTAAGTTCAAAGTACCGTGATGGCTCCCGATTACGAAAAGAAAGTTCCCGAGTTCGAAACTCGAAATTTCCCTTCTTCCTACCAATATTTATTCTTCTCTGCCTTCCAATCATTATTTCTTTCCAGTGTGTTATATATTCCTTTATGTTTTTCTTTCATTGTTTTTTTTTCCTTTCTTTTTTCTCCTTCTGATCCTTTCCAGTTTCGTGGATTCGTCTCTTCCCATATTTCCATCTTCATTTCAATGTTCTTTTTACGATCCTTTCCATTGCTGTCCATTCGTCTCTTTCCACATTTCAATCATTCTTTCAATGTTGTTTTTTTCTACTTTCTTTTAACAATGCACTCCATTATTGTCTATTCGTCTCTTCCCATATTTCCATCTTCCGTTCAATGTTTTTTTCCGATCCTTTCCAATATTGACCATTCGTCTTTTCCCTCATTTCAATCATTCCTTCGATGTTTTTTTTTTGCTTTTTTACGATATTTTCCATTATTGGCTTTTCGTCTCTTCCCTTATTTCCTTCTTCATTTCAATGATTTTTTTTCGATCCTTACCATTATAGCCTATTCGTCTTTTCCTATATTTCCATCATTCTTTTAATGTTTTTCTTTCTTTTTTACGATCCTTTCCCTTATTGTCTATTCGACTCTTCCCATATTTCCATCTTCCTTTCAATCTTTTTTACGATCCTTTCCAACATTGTCTATTCGTTTCTTCCCATATTTCCATCTTCATTTCAATCGTTTTTACGATCCTTTCCATTATTTTCTATTCGTTTCTTTTCACATTTCCATCATTCCTTCAATGTGTTTCCCCCTTTTTTACAACCCTTTCCATCATTGTCCATTCGTCTCATCCCATATTTCCATCTTTGTCTCATTTTCTTTTCTTATCTTTAACCTTCTGATCCTATCCAGTTTCGTCTATTCATCACTTCCCATATTTATATAATTATTTCTCTATCTCACTTGATGATTATGTATTTCTTTGAGATTTCTCCTTAAGCATTAGATGCTGCATATGTCAATCTATTTATTTGGCATTTTGTCCCACTTCCCCTTTTTATCCTTAAAAAGATATTTACAACATCAATACACATTCATTACTCTTTGTCCTCTTTTGAAACCGTCTTTAACAATTGTTGTCTAATTTGTTTTCAAATAATTTTCTTAACCTTGCGTCTCCTCCCCTTTCATGTTTCCAATATTGTTTCGAAATTTTAGATTTAAATTTTTATTTTTTCCCGCCGATTTTTTATTTATTACAAAGGCTTACTTCCGATTGTGTACATCTATATCTAGCTAATGAAGCATATATATCATCCGAAAATATTTTAAAATCAGCTGACATCACAAAAATAAAGTAATTCAAGTTTGTTATGAAGCAAATCCTCAATGTGCTTTCTTCTGGCTTCCTTTAGAACTGTATATATATATATATATATATATCTCTACATCTAGCACACAGACACCCACGCACACACACACACACACACACACACACACACATATATATATATATATATATATATATATATATATATATATATATATATATATATATATATATATATATATATATATAGTTTAGAATAAAATCCGAACATAAGAAAAAAAAGCACTATGAAAAATTACATAGGATAGTATCTTAATTGTATTATCATATGATTTTACCTTTTTCAAAGAATACACCTTTATATCAGTATGCTTTGCCTTAGAAATTACCTACTAGGCCGTAGACCGTAAAATCTAGATATTAGGGTAAATCCATTGTTCATTATCAATTCTCCATAACTTTAATGTACTAATGGACAAAAAATCCTTTTAAAAAACTGATCCATGTTCAACTACCACGGTCATGAAGTCAATGGCGGATTTTCAGCTGCTGGTCGAAGACTGTGTTGACCAAAAGAAAGTTTGGCCAGCGAGAAGACAGTGAACTCGCTTCTTTCGGGTCCCCCCATTAGCAGGAACTTGTTGAAGCAAATATCTATTTCCCACCTCTATTTTCCCCCACTTCTATAGATACAAAGAACTTTCTAAAATACATTCGCATTTTCAGATAAAATTGCACTTTAAAATTGAAACAAAGTAACGCTAATCGAATAGTGTCTTTCAATTACCAGAAGGCTTCCTATCAAGAGCGCAGATGTTTTGTCATGTTTTTTTATAAAAACTTTTGAGCGGCTCCTATTCACGTTGTGAGTAGAACATATTAGACAAATAACATATCAGTTTCGCATGCGGTATTTTTCTCAGTATTCACTAAATGTTACTTAGACAAAACTAACGGCATTTTTATGAAGGATGACGCTTCTCTGGAACAAATATATTCGAGAATGGCAGGTCCAAAAGCTTATTAAGACATTCTCATGGGCATGTCAATCGCCTGTCAGATATTCGATGGAACTAAACAGGAACAACTTTAGAGTAAAGAAGTTTGCTTCATCTTTTCAATGCTGCATGGTCAGATGTGTGACTAGAAAATATCTTAAAAGAGTAAAGTCGTCGAGGTGGCCTAAAGTCGGTATCAGCCTGACAGTGAGGGAGTCTATCCCATTTTCACTAGTGCTAGACCAAGGAGATTGTTTTTGGTGTCTGAGACGAAGCGCCACACCTACCATCAGATCCTCAGTTTACCGCACAGATTTCTGTGATATCATAAGCTAAGTTGCCGAGGGTTGGTATCGAACCCGAAACCATTGTAGCCAAAAAAAAAAAAAAAACCCTAAAAAACAGTGGTTCTCAACTGGGTCCTATATGGCTACTCGGGGACTATATACTTTTTTTTGTCCAAATAAGCAAAAAAGAACACCAAGACGCGTCTTTATAACATAAAAAAATAAAATAAAATAACGACACAAAAAAACGCGCCCATTTCTTAAAATCGTCTCTGAAGATAAAGTTTACTTTGAAATCAAAAAAAAACATATTTTTGTTTTTATTTTTTACATGCATTGTAATTGCCTTCAAATCATTAATATATATATATATATATATATATATATATATATATATATATTACTAACATAATACTACTTCAACGAAAACATTGAAGAGGTACTCGGATACTACACATATATGTGTGTGATGTGTCTGTGTGTTTATGTATTTGTGTATGTTTGCTCTATATACTTTTAGATTATGTAGTCGTATATATATATATATATATATATATATATATATATATATATATATTGGTACGATATAACAAGACTAGACGCCGTTATCTATTCAATGTTGATGATCAATGTATATGTTTTGAGGTAAAAAGAGTAATGTAATCAGGAATTAGATTTTCTTCCTCAGTAATCACATATTATCTATATTCGTTCTTAAACATTTTGATATACCCATGACGAGATATTTTGTAAAGTCTTATTATGATGATAGGAATAGTTGCGTGAAATTCACTCGTAGTGTTAGTTTTAATCGGGAGCTCCATCAGAAACGACTCTCAAGTATAGAGAGGGCGTGGCAGCTAGGCGCGCGCATGGGTGGGCACAAGCGTAGGCAGCGTTTCAATAGTCGCATGAACAATTTACCTGTTTCCCAAGCGCTTTAGAGATCTTAATTTTCCTCGTGCTACCTAATTTATGAGCAGACATGATTAGGGAACATATCTGTAGTTAGAATTTTGAATAGGGTCCGTTGACTTAAAATAAAGGGTTCCTATGGAAAGTTACTCGCCGCTTATGGACGGTTAGTGACCTTTTACTTGACCCGTTGAATGCGCGCGATTGGACGCGTGTGAATAGGTTTTAGTTTAGTCAGATGCGAGCTGGCACCCTTTCAGAGAGAATGTCTCTTAGGGTTCGCAACTGACCCGCGGCAGAAAAATGGGCCGTATTGAAAACAAAACTTGATCAAGAAACAACCGGTCCTGTGAGTTAATTAAATGTTAAAGACAATGACCACCCTAGCCAAAGAAGACCAATATTAACAGCAGAATCGCATTAGACGAAAGGACATGGCGGCTGAAGTAGTAGCAGAATGTAAAGTAAGACAATCATCAATTATCAAGTATATACTAATCTACCTATGTCTGTCTGTCTGTCTGTCTGTCTCTCTCTCTCTCTCTCTCTTCTCTCTCTCTCTCTCTCTCTCTCTATCTGTAAGATATAACCCTTGATTTAAGGATAGAGCCCATGGTTATGGGAAATGGACTTGGCCCCGAGTTCAAATCCTGGACGTAATTGCATTTCGATTAGCGCTAATACCCTTGCGAAAGGTATGAACCCTACTCTCCCTCCATCTATGGGTAAATAGAAAAATGAAAAAAAGTGTAAAAAAATTGATTTATTTAAACTTTATTGGCTTAAATGACACTTGTTGTGCCGAGTAGAATGGTAAATATCTATATAACACTCGTCAACAGACCTTCCTTTAATATATGGTTGTATACTCTTTCGCAGCGATCTAATATGTTTTTATTCTATCATTGTTTATAAGTTGATCTAGGTTTTTTTGATATTTCTATGAATAGTTATGGATTGTATTTGTTGTATGTTGACAATAATGCTAGGTGGTTGTTCATTGCTATGTTTTTACGGGTTCCTTGTTGTTCTAACAGTATTCACTCAGCTAATTTGAACCCCTAGCGTCAGCATAGGAATCACAAGTTTCCGGGTTCGATACTGGCCCTCGTCAACTCAGCGTATGGGTAGCACAGGGATCTATGAGGTAAAATGAGTAGTTGATGGTAGGTGTGGCGCTCCACCTAATACGCTACAATAATATCCTTGGCCTAGCGCTACTTACTTTTATTTATGAATATTGTGGTATGTCCTATTTGATGAAGGGCTATATTGATAGAAAGGACCAAATACCAAAATTGAAACAACTTGTGGACTTTTTCATTACAAAATACTAGAAGCGACTACCCGGCGTCGGCTGGGTAGAGGGGGGTAAAAATTGTTGGCTCACAGATCCATTATTGTTAAATCGCAAGTTGCCCCTTTAAAATTCCTATGTAAAAAGACCTTGCGTTGATCAAGATGCTCTGAAAAGAAAAAAATTAATGTCTCCTATTTAAAATAGTAAATACCCAAAAAAAAAACATGCTGTTATCATTTAAATGTTATTTTTTCATTATCTTCACGAATATAAATTCATGAATATATATTCATTTTTGCACAAAAAGTAAGACCTGGTGGTAGTGAAGGTTTATACATATTTACTTTGTCATTGATTATTTTATTGCTATAATTTCCTCTGTACATGCATACACACAAACTGGCCTTTATATATGTATGGACGTGCTTGGTGTAATGGTTAAAGTCATGGGAAATGGACTCGTCCACCCGAGTTCAAATCCTGGATGTGGTAATTGCATTTCACTTAGCGCTAATACCCTTGGGAAAGGTATGAATCCTAATCTCTCTCCAGCTATGGATAAATAGTAGGCCAGACCGGGCTCTTTAACCTTGGTTAGGCAACTTGTCTAGGAGAAGGAAAACTCTGAATTCAAACCTTTTGAACTCCGCTTAAGAGATTGACTTTGTGTCGCATCCTGCTTGTGCGGAGGAGTTGGTATATATATATGTATAGATAGATTTATTTTTCTCTCGTTGGATCTACAAATGAAAGACCTCGGATTTTGTATGTTGATTTTCAAGGAATTTAGATTCTCTCTATTGACATTTTCCCAGCTGTTTAGGGAACTTTTTTTTCTGACAGATGCTTCTCCAATTCTTCACATTTACTTCATTCAAGCTCTTCGATGTTTCGAGTATTACTTTGCCTCATAGGCCATTTCTTACGATTCGAGTTGCCATTTTGTTCGTATCAATTGCAGTAGAAAGATGTATCAGTTTTAATCCTTGTTAGTTGATCCAGTCGGTAGAGTATTTGCCTAGGAATCGCAGCGTTACTGATTCGATACCGCCCAAGCCAACTAGGCATATGAGTAGCGCAGGGATCTGTGCGGTAAAGTGAGGAGCTGATTGTATGTGTGGCGCTCCACCTCCGACACAAAAGCAATCTCCTAGGTATAGCGCTAATGAAAAGAGGATAGACTCCATCGCTGTCTGGTTGATACCGACATTATGCCATCCTGTCCACTTTACTTTTTACCTATTCCTTGCAGTAGAAAAATGTAGTATCAATGTTAATCCTTGTCTGTTCATCCTTTCTTGGAGTAGAAAGATGTAGTATCAGTTTTAATCCTTGTCTATTGATCCTGTTGGTCTTTCTTTAAAGCAGTCATTTCAAGCAAGTATTTTTAGGACAATTTATCAACGCCGTTCAATAAATGTTTGGGCGTTTTTCATTGGTCGATTCAATCACCACCACATATAACAGTTAATAAATATAAGTAGTGATTTTTCGTATAGTTTATACGCAAGATACTCTCTGGGTACCTCATGTGGTGTAATGGTGACAAGCTACATTCGCAGTGACTTCTATTCTCATTGGGTGCCCCATACTTCTAGCCTTGTGTCACATATAAGCTAAGCTTAGTAAATGACTATACTCAAGATATTCTCTTGGCACTTACGTGGTGTAATCGTTAGCAAGCCACACTCGCAGAACATTGGTAGTTAGTTCTATTCTCATTGAGCGCCCCGTACTTCTGATCATATGCCACATCTAAGCAAAGCTAAGTAAATAACTATTGGGCGCCTCACGTGATGTAATGATTAGCAATCTAGATTTGCAGATCATTGTCAGTGAATTCGAATCTCATTAGGCGCCCCATACTTCTAGCCTTGTGCCACATTTAAGCTAAGCTTAGTAAATAACCATAACAAAGATACTCGGGCACATTACGTGGTTTAACAGTTAGAAAGTTGGATTCGTAAATCATTGTTAGTGACTTCAATTCTCATTGGGCGCTCCATACTTCTGGTCTTGTGCCACTTCTAAGCTAAGCTTAGTAAATAACTATAACCAAGATACTCCAAACTCGATTTCATATCCCTTTCCAAATGCTTTTGATGAGATTGAAATAAAGACATCCATTTCATCTTATTGGAGAAACGATGATCTTTGAACCAAACTTAGCTTTCCCACACAGGGTAGAAAATCTGTCACTAAAATTCCTTAGTACTCGTCTATTCTTTGATTCTCACAAGGTTTCCGGCACCAGATGTCCTTATTTTCTCCGGAAACGCCAAACTACAGGTAGGGTGTACCTTAACATTCATTTTGTTGTCAGCATCTACAGTGCGGTTATGTACGAAGGTGAGTCAAAAAGTAATGCCATTTTGTTTAGGAAAAGTATAATACCAGCACAGGAACATGTATCATGCATCAAAATGAAGTTGGCTCATTGTGGATCACATCCCCACTTCTCTACATAGTCACAGTTTCTCTCAATAGCAACGTTTCAACTTCAACTAAGAGCATGTATCCCTGCCTCATTAAATTCGCTTGATTATACTTTAAGCTACTTCTTCAGTACAGATTACACTTCCTCGTCACTGAAATAAGCTTTGCCTCCTTGGGCCCTATGATAGCGGGTTTGAGAGACAAACATTATTCCAGTGACGAAGAATATATTGAGAGTAACGGGGACTATGTGGAGAAGTAGGGATATGATCCACATACGACCAACTTTATTTTGATGTTTGGTGCATGTTCCTTTGTTGGTAATTATACCTGTCCTAAACAAAATGGCATTACTTTCTGAATCACCCTTGTATTTAAACTCATTTGCTTTTGAGAGAAACGGTGACTATGTGGAGAAGTAAGTATGTGATACACAGAGGACCAGCTTTATTTTGATGTATGTTACATGTTCCTTTGTTGGTAATTATACCTGTCCTGAACAAAAAGGCATTACCTTTTGACTCACCCTCGTAATTTCAAAAAACTTCTAAGTAGTGACCAAAATTAAGAAATAAAAATAAAATCGTCTATATATAGAAAAAAAGATATCAGTCCAATTTTTTTAGATTTTTTCACTAAATGTCAATAAATGGCAGTTCAGTTGTGCTTAAAATGATCAAGCATTTTGGAATGATACAGAGGAGAACAAAACAATTTTCAATAAAAAATAATTGGACAATAAGATCCAGCAAGTATTTTCGTGCTAAGATCATTGTTATGAATCAATACCGCACATTGACGTCTACAGGGATTCACTAAAATTCGGCTTTCGTCAACTGACAATGAAATTATGGCAATGAAGGTGGGATGTTTAGCTTTGGTGCGATGAGCGATCTCTCTCTTAATAATGAATACGAAGACTCGTGTTATTTTTTGGTGTTTTCATTTTCCAAGACCTAATATTCCAAATGCTCGGAAAAGAACTTATAGGCCACCATATTCATGTCTAACTCCTTAAAGCGCTTATGTCGGAAAAATGCGTTTACTTACCTGGAGTCTTCGGAAGGAAGAAACGCTCGAAGAATGCTTTAACAGTGTTTTATATTTGTTTTTGTTGATATTAACATTTAATTCTCGTTTTTGATTGGTTGAATGGGTTATAAATAACTCGTTACCTGCTAGTTTTGGCGCGGACAATCATCGTCGATTAGGAAGTATTTCTTTATTTATAATATATTAATATTTTGAAGGCCAAAACAATGCGTATGAAAAATAAAAACAAAAAGATGTTATTTTTGTCTTATCGATTTCGAAGCATGAACTTCATCATCAGAGTTTCCTATCAGATTTCTGATACGAAACTCTGATGTTAAAGTTCATGCTTCGAAATCGATAAGACAAAAATAACATCTTTTTGTTTTTATTTTTCATACGCATTGTATTGGCCTTCAAAATATTAATATATTATAACATACTTAACAATGCTTCAAGCAAATTACCAATTTCTTTATTTATCATTTGATGTCCTGTCACTAACTTTACCAGACCTAAGATATTATTTCCTATCGTACCTGCTTATCAAGATTACAACAAGCCATTGTTGCAAATTTTCCATAAGTAACGTGAGTCAAGTTTTACCTACTTGTCTCTGGGGTTGCGGGGAGGTGATGTTCGCCTATTAATTGGTGATTTGCTATTTCGCCAAACTTTAGCTAAATTCCCCGCCGATTTCAGTCATGTGACATTCTACCAATCAGAAGTTGACGCTACAGGTGAATCAGGTGTCAGAAGCTGTCAATAAAACCCTTGTTCATTTTACATAATCACTTTAACCCTCTAATTTCAAATATTCTACACTATATTAAAAAAAATATTAGGATTCCCTATTCATTATGTAACAGGAATAATTAGAATTCAAACGCCACCTTGTGAGCTGAAAAGCAGAGTTTGTGTTAGATGCTGCCCATGGTGAAGGATTGGATGGATATATTATCTTGTGTCGCTACGTCGAGTAGGTACTTTGACTGTCGCATGCTTAGTATCCTATTGGCTTTTTGCAACAGGAGTAGGTTTGTCTATATCATATGTGCTTGAGTATAATAGGGCCACTTCCATTCTCAGGCATGGTATCTAAGTACATCATACACAGTATCACATAAAAATGGAACCAACTGATTTGCTCTATATACACACATGTTTGTCAGAGAACAGCAAATGATAATGAAATAAACATTAAAAGCTAAGAATAGCAAATATAAATTGGACGATTGCTAAGACAAATAATTTTGAAAAATAATTACATTCAAATCAATTTGAATGAATTAAAAAATTAGACACACCAGTAATAATTTAGAAATTAGAATAACATATGATAGGTTTTCAGTGGCCACGTGGGTTTAATTAGACAGTCAGCGAAGACATTACCATTAGAAAAAAACACTTGTTATTTCTGTCCGTTTTTTAAAATATGGAAGACAACATCACTGACCTTGGCCTGTATACATCATAGCAACATAGACAATCACTGATGACGGGGGACAGTGGTACATTGACTTACGAGTTTAATTCGTTCCGCACGTCACACGTACATCAAATCAGTTTTCCCCATTGAAATAAACTGAAAGAATATCAATCAGTTCCAGATACCCCCCCCAAAAAAATATAAGACACCCTAATTTTTTGTTAGTTTTTTTTAATAAGAAAAATAGCACTTTATTGGATAAAAACATAATAACATAGAATGTAATGTACTGTACTATATTTTAATGTTTACTATTTTATAGATAATATTTTTCTTTGTCGTAATAAATTTGCAAATGTTTTTAGTGAACTTATTAACATTAGCGTATAAGAAGCTCGCTTGTTCATCAATTCTTTGCCCTCAATACAAAGTAAAAAAATCGATCGAGTGACTACAGAGTGAACATGAAAAAAAGAAAAGAAAGACAAACAAATACTTAGACTTTGCGAAAGAATCTAAAAAAAACTATAGTTAGTGCCCTTGGAAAGGTTCGAAATAGACTGGAAAGAAGGCTGGAGCAATCGGAAATTAACGGAAGAATCGTTCTTGAGAATAAAACGAAGACAATTCTATGGGACTTTGAGATACTGACGGATCACCTTATTCAAGCCAGAAGGCTAGACCTAGTATTGATTAACATATAAAAGAGAACTTGTTAACTGGTAGATGTTGCTGTCTCAGAAGATCACAGAGTGAAAGCGAATGAAAACGAAAAGATAAACAAATACAAGGATCTTGCCAGAGAATTTAAAAAAATGCAGAATATGAGGGTGCCACTAATACCAATTGTGGTTGGTGCCCCTGGAACGATCCCCAAGTGTTTAGAAAACAGAGGGGAGGAATTTTAAGTTAGTAGAAGTATCGAGACTATCCAAACAGAAGCATTGTCAATATTGACTAGAATACTCAGAAGAGCCTAGGGAGATTTGTTGTCAATCAGTAAAAACCACCAGTTAAGCCGGTGTGAAGAACTGGTGAGTGAGAAAAAATAATAGAATAAAATAGTGAAATACATTTGAAAAATCTAAAAATGGAAGCGACAGTTTGGTTTGGTTTGGTTTGATTTGTTTTATGGCATATCAACCCTGTGGGTTATTTAATGTCAAAACTGTTAAAGTGTGAGATAGAAGTTGGTACTCAAGTTTCCTTTACAGGTGTAATTTTGTAGATTGTTTCATGGATGTATTTTTATATCTGATTCATAATTTCCGATATATTTCTATTTCTATCAAGGATAAATGTTATCCATGTTTAGATTCTGAAACAAATCCCTCATATATTTTGCATTGAAATATTTCTTTCTTATATGAGGAAAAGCTCCACACGACATAAGCGAATGTTTTATAGTACAGGGTGTTTGACATGTACCACACCATGGTTTATCCACCTGCTTAAGAATAAAAGAATGGCTGACTTCTGATTTAGGTCGGAAAATTAAAACGAAAGGTTTTTCGTGGTACCCAATAACAATTTAACATGAATTAACATTTTGCGAATTGGGTTTCGGTTTTAGAGGATTAAAGCTGTTTTGAATTACGTATTGCTTTAAAAAAAAAAAAACAAATTACTATACATTTAATGTTGAAATTTTTTTTTAAACTAAGTTTAATTGAAATTATACATTGCAATACAAAATGTTAATTCATAGACTGTAGTTAAACTGTCATTGGGTACCACCAAAAAACTTTCCGTTTAATTCTCCGACCTAAATCAGAAGTCAGCCAAAAGAATGTGTAATTCTTGTATAGACAATGCAAAGCCGAGCCAGTATTATATCTTCCTCTTGGGATTTTCTATATCCCAGTTTCCATTCTCCTACTGTTGGCTTGATTGCTGGTAATTTGTTCGGTGTACTATTATTCCAACATTGCTGCCATTGTTGACTTGATAAATCTTTTTATTTTGTTATTTAGATCTGTATATGTAACCTTGCAGTTTTCGTCAATTTCTTTATTCCTTACATATTTTGCAGCTAAAACAGCTTTGACATTTCCCGTTATTCCAACATGACTTGGGATCCAATACATCGGAACATATTTTGACCCAGATGGTGTAGACATAAATAGAATATGAGGTGGGTCAAAAAGTAATTTCATTTTGCTTAGGACATGTATAATTACCAACACAGAAACATATATCATTCTCTACATAGTCACCGTTTCTCTCAATGGCAATATTCCACCTTCGATTGAGAGCATATATCCCTGCCCCGTAAAACTCTGCTGACTTTGCCTCTCAAACCCTTTTTTCATAGGGCCGAAGAGAGGCAAACATTATTCCATTGAAATATGTGGTGGAGAAGTGGCTCAAAGAACAGTCAACAGAATTTTACGGGGCATGAATATTCAAAGGTGAAACATTACTATTGAGAGTAACGGTGACTATGTGGAGAAGTGGGTATGTGGTCCACAGAGGACCGGCTTTATTTTGATGTATGATACATGTTGGTAATTATACCTTTCCTAAACACTTGGCATTACTTTTTGACACACCCTCGTATATTAACATAGAAATTGTTCCGCTTATTTGCTGATAAATATTTTAATAGTCAGCAATTTTCTCCTCGGATTTTCCCTAATGTTTGGTGACCTCATTGTATCCTTTTCATTTTTCTGAAATGCTGGATTTATATTTCAAGAGTATCGAATTTCCATTTCCCGTAAGGTGATAACTGAGTGGGAATAGGAACACACCTCCGGTAGTTACGCTTTAATTTGATTAAATCTCGCCAGGTGAACGGGAAGAGCTTCTGTTTTCGTTTATCGATGCAGAAAGTGTAACATTTTAGTGATATTATCACAATACCAGTGCGATCCCTTTGTTCGTCTGTCATACATGGACAGTGCCGATATCTCTCTTGGGGAATAAAATGTTAATCGTTTCGTGAGTCCAGAGAGAAAGAGAGAGAGAGAGATAGAGAGAGAGAGAGAGAGAGAGGGTCAAAGAGGGAGAGAGAGGGATATATATATATATATATATATATATATATATATATATATATAGGGAGAGAGAGCGAAAGCGAACGAACAAGACAGAGAGAGAGAGGGGGGAGAGAGGGGTTCAAGAGGGAGAGAGAGGGATATATATATATATATATATATATATATATATATATAGGGAGAGTGAGCGAGAGCGAACGAACAAGTCAGAGAGAGTGAGAGAGAGAGGGGAGAGAGCAAAAGAGGGAGAGAGAAAAGAGTGTGAATGAGCAAACCAATGATAGAGAGACAGAGAGAAAGAGTCAGAGAGAGTGAGAGATTGAGAGAGAGAGAGAGAGAGAGAGAGAGAGGGGGAGAGAGAGAGAGGTCACGGATACACTTTCAGATTCCGATGATATATGCAATATAAATGATAACATAAAACCGTGCACAGAAAATAATCATGTTATATAGCGGAACCAATTAGAATTATTATCTAACTTTACAGTACAAATCACAATGAATATTATGTTAGATACTCGTATACCTATTTTGTTTCGGCCTTTTTTTTTATAATATCTTCTATCTGACTGGTTGGGTCGTCTATGTTGTCCCTTTTCTACTATTCCTCTATCTCTGTATTTTGGACCCGGGCCGTTGAGTAGTTGAGAAAATCTTGTGCTCGGTACTACGAACAAATAACAAGCCAAGGCACAGTCGAAGATCGCAAGGAAATCCAGCCCATATTCAGAATAACATTCACCAACCCCCACCCAGCTGCCGGTCAAGATAGAAGATCCTGCACAGACAAAGAGACACAGAGTAAGGTAGAAGAGAGAAACAGGAGGTAAGTCTAAAATAAAATTAAAATAAAATCACAGGTATACTCTACAATATAAAATATACGATCAAGGGTATAACCTACAATATAATACATAATACGTACATACTTATATTGTGAAAAAAAGGGGGAGGACTGGTGACTTACCGTCTGGAGCTGCTGGTTGGGCTGAGGGAGATTCTGACTCTTGTGATTGAAAACGAGACCAGAGAGAGATTGCATTATAAAGTTTCCTGTCGGAAGTTGGAGGGGTGAGGAGACATTGCAGCGCCTA
Organism: Doryteuthis pealeii; assembly: GCA_023376005.1. NCBI lineage: Eukaryota > Metazoa > Mollusca > Cephalopoda > Myopsida > Loliginidae > Doryteuthis > Doryteuthis pealeii. The sequence goes on from CM042143.1 coordinate 70,204,493, forward strand.
TATAATTGGCTTTCCTCCCCCGTTCAATCATCTTCTTCGCTCCCGTGATCAACTACGGTTATAGAAGTTTTACGGAGTGTTTACTACTTGTTACCAGACCCTAGGCAGGAGTGGGTCGCAAAAGATTATTCCTTTTGCAACCCGACTCGTCGGCTTGCTCCACCTGGGTCACCAGTGTTCAACTATTTATTTTTCGACAATATCTTAAGAATGGCTATGCAACTTTGGTCTATGTACTATTGGGAATACTTGCGTATACTTCCTCTATATTTCACTTCTGCTCTTCAGATAGGAGTAATGTCTTCCTCTATCTGTGCGTGGGAACAGCGTGTATACCACGGAACCGCAAGACCAACGGATAGGTGCCCGGTTGGTAAGTATTGTATAGTAGCTTGTCTGAAAATATTTGCTTAATTAGTGAGCTCATTTGTGACTGATAGTTCCATCTCTTGAGACCCTATGCCAGTCTAAACTACCCTTAATAAATATTGAAATGTATCAAGACCAACGGATAGGTGCCCGGTTGGTAAGTATTGTATAGTAACTTGTCTGAAAATATTCGCTTTATTAGTGAGCTCATTTGTGACTGATAGTTCCATCTCTTGAGACCCTATGCCAGTCTAAACTACCCTTAATAAATATCGAAATGTATCATCTGTTTGCTACACATAAAATACTGACCTTGCTTGGCATTTAAACCTAATCTTCCGTTATTAAAAGATGCTACGGTTTTATACAAAACTTTTCCAACTTGTATTCCTTTCAATCATTGTCAGTTATTTGTAGAATTTTTGTTTTGGTGTATTTTAAAACGTTTGCCTTTTTGTTTTCTATTTAGTTTCTATTTTCTTGTGGGCAGGGAAAGAACAACAAGGAAAAGGTGTGCAAAAGCTAGAGAGGGTGAAAAAAGACTGATTAATTGAGTGATGACAGTTGCACCGGACACTTTGATTGCTTTCGAGTTATCAAAGAAACACAGAGATAGGACGCTAACCACTGCCATCATGCAAACTAGTTTCATGTTGTTGTTGTTTTTTTTTTTAAATGTCGATAGATTTTTTTGTTTGTTTTCAGAGTGGACAATGAATTAAAACAATACAAATTAATACCAAAAAGAGTTATCAAAATTACAAACAAAAAATCTTAAAATAAAAGAAGAGAAAAAAAAAACAAAGAAAAAGTTCAAATCAATAAAATAATTAAAAATAGTATTTTTATTCAAATCACTCCTCAGCAAACAGATGGCTCATCGAAATCTTCATCAACGCAACAGTTTAATTATTCTGTTGAATTTATTTTCTTAATGAAAATGACTTTAATTCATTTTTCTTTTTTTCTGTTGTTTTTTTATTATTTTATATTTAACAATTTTTTCAACAATTCACACTGTTTATTTTATTTTATGTTATTATTTGTTTCATTTCATTCTATTCTATTTTTTTTCTTAATTCGTATGACAACGCAATCGAACAGAGAAAATGCACGAGGTCGAATTGGAATTTCTTTTCCGACCTCGAAAAAAAAATAAAAAATAAAAAAAACAACAAAAAAAAAACAACAAAAATAAAACAAAACAAAAACACAAAACGTAAACAAAACAAAAATGTCCAATAATATTTCAGAAAATGACGGTCTATTTTCAAGTGAAATTGTAAAGCAATTGTCGAGGCGATGTGACAGACACGAAGCACGCGTTATGTTTTTCTCTGAAAAAACACCTGCCCAAGTTTATAGTGTGCATGAGGAAAATGACAAATGCAGTTTTAATAATTCATTTATATGTTTTTCTTCCACAATTCTCTGCGTCTGCTTCACATTTTCCATTGCTAAAAAAAAAAAGAATCCAGAGATTTATATAATCACTGAACGTTCAAAGTTATTATTCCCTCGATAAGTATGATGTACGTTAAAAAAAGAGTACCGATAGCGAAGAAATATTTGCACAGACAGAACAATGAATAAAAATCTTAATTCATTCAAGATATCAACTTGTATTTGTACCCTGTGTCCTGTGGTTTGGGGTTCTGGGATGGTAAGATAAATCACGTGACTCCAGGGGGACGTCCTTCAGGCTAAACTTGTCGTCTCATCTAAAAGGGGCAGAGCCAGGTTTATTAAGCATTGCCTGATGTACTACAAAAGGGGAATGACGAAAGCATCTGACATATTTTGCACTGGCCACTGCATGAGCTCCGTTTTGTGCGTGATTCTTACGTTTGAATCTTCTAGTGTCTATCCGGCCTGGGGTGGGAGTCCAGGAAAATACTTACACCTTGTATCATCCAGCTTACTTGTTCAAACGAGTTTTCCCGGACGGGCTTCGACCTATCGGCTGAGACTGTAGAATACGCTGACTGTACATCTGATGAAAGATACGAGCCCCTTATTTAACCACCTGTTGACCGTGGGTGGTTACACATGATGTAAAGATAGAATCCTGGTGTCTGAGCAGCCCATGACACACAACACACCATTTTTGGCCTTATTTGGGCTAAATGGTCAGTCGGAGAAGCCTCTTCCAAAGAATCAGTAGGTAACCTCACGCTCCAACACCTACAGCACGGAATCTCAAGATGCTCTCTCGCTGTCTATATATATACATATACACAGTTGTATCTTGGATTACGTGTTTGATTCGTTCCGCTTGAAATTCAATTTTCTCCTATTTGAATCATAGCATTTTTCCGAAACACAATGTGCATCTCAAATGATAGCACCATCTTTGACACAGCCTGGTATCCAGATAATGAGACATTTCAATCTGATTTACCAGAGGTTGTTTTTAACATATAAATCGAATAAACTTCCATCATTTATACATGTAAATTATATATATATATATATATATATATATATATATATATATATATATATATATATATACACGATATCAAAATTATGAGATAAATCAAATTATAATATAGAATTCTAGCATTCATTAAGCATCGATTACTTGTTCGATATAATGTTTTATTAATAATATATTGCTTCGGAAAATATCTTCCAATTTTATATCTTTAATAAAGGTCATAAGAAGAATTTCAAACCTTTTTCGTTTCGATATTTTCAAGGATTCCTATAAATATGAGTTACTATATAAGTTGCCATCACAAACACGAAAACAGTTTTTTCCTGTATATTTTCCAAAAATAATGTTTTGCAATTATAATCTGATGACGCTTGTAAAACTTTTTATTAAATAAGTAAAACTTCATATTAAATAAGTAAATACTCAACCAAATCGTTTTTCTTATATATATATATATATATATATATATATATATATATATTATATATATATATATGCCTGAATATTTCGATCTTTTTCGTCTAAAGATAAATATTTTTTTAGATATTGTTCCACTGTTTTTTTTCAATCCTTCTTGTAACTTTATAATTCCATCTCCACAGGACATTAAAAACATCTTTCTCAGCAAACAGCTGCTTTAGGGGAATTTGGTACTCTTTCAATGTATTCAAATTTTCCATTAAGCGAAATTTGTGGAGAATAGAATATATGGTAATCTGAAAGTGCACTATCTCATAAATACAGCGGATGGGTAAAAAGTCACCAACTAAACTCTAAAATAATGTTTCTGCCCTCCCTAAGATAATTGGCTTATGGTTTGCTTTATCAAATTCTATTGAGGGTAGTAGTATAGTGATCTATGTTCGCTAGGATAACTGCATAGTACTAATGAGTAGTGGTTTATACTAGTAAGAACACTTGAAACCATTTAATTATGTGCAGATAGATTTTAATATAATAGACAAATAAAGAAGAGATATTTAAACAAATGTCTAGAATGGAACCGTGAAAATATACACTTGATTATAATCAATTTTTTACAAATTAATTAAATTTTCGCATGGAATGAACCATCGGGGCTGACGTGAAAATGCAATGACGACATGTCAACCCTTGTTAGGTTATTTTATGCCAAATAGGTTTTTTTATTCATTCTTGATGAGTATTCAATTTTTTTCTAACTCAATTTTTAAACACATTTTTAAAACTCATTTTTCTATTTAACCCATAGATGTGACCTAAAAGTTCTAACTACTCAAGCGGAAGGATAAAACAAAAGTTTTCGACATAATATATCCCAAAGGATAAACATGTAAAATCCAATCAACCAACCTCTAGCAAAAATATGGAATTACAAAGCTTAAATGTTTATCTAACTGAATGTAGAAACTGTATTTAAAGATTTATTAGCATCAAAACATATCGACTTTTATTTTATAGTCATAACTAAACTTCTTAATTGATATAAAAAATGCATACATCCTATTATGAGGCTTCAGGGGTCACCAAACTACAGCCAACAGGTGGTCCTATTGGATTGGAGGTGGGATTCTTACCATACTGCACAGGTGCAGCCGGTGTATTCTACAGTCCCGGCAGAAGCGTTTAGGGACGTAGTAATAGGGATAGAGGGTAATAATAATAGTTGAATTAAGATGGATAGTAGTGATAACAATAATGATAATGATGAAATATGAACTGTGAGTCATACAATTATAATTGGTGCCCTTGGAATGGTTTGGAAAAGAGTTTGGAAGAATTGGAAATTAGAAAAGAATCAAGACTATCCAAATAACAGCATTGTTAAGATCATCTAGAATAATCAGTCTTGGAGACCTGAAGAAACTTGCTGTCACACAAACTTCAGTGAAAAATCCCCAGATGAAACTGGTGTGAAAGACGTGCATTGAGTGAAAATAATAATAGGGAATAGTGGGTACAGTTAAGATGTATTTATTCAGTAGGAAAAGATAAGAAGCTGAAATAAGAAAAGAAACAAGTAACAGACACAGCAATAACAAGGCAAATCAAGTTTACAAAAGGCAAGGTAATTATAAGAATTACAGGGAACGGATAAGTGACACAAGGGTAAGGCAGATAGCGTAGCAATGATAATAACATCAGTAATGGTAGTAGCAGCACAAGGCCCAGAGACACAGGGGATAGGAGGAGGTTGCAGACGATCAAGAGAGGAAGGGGAGGCGATGAAGGTGACCATGAAACTATTAGAACAATTGCCAAGCATCTGGAAAAGACTCAGGCAACTAGAGATCCTTCCAGACCACAGCATTGCTGAGATCGGTTAAAATACTGAAAAGAGTTCTCAAAAGCTAAGTAGACTTATCACTTGGACTTTAATGAAATTACATTATTTCCAGGGAGATTGTTTTGCTGATGTGGAATGCCACGCATACAGGAAGCTCCCCATCTTACCGTCAAATAAGATTACACAAACATGTGCTACTCATCTGCTGAATTGGTGTGGACCCATGAGTTGGCATGGAACAATATCGTAGTCGGAACCTTGCGATTACTTAGTGAATGCTCTACCAATTGAGCTAAACCAGAACCGTTGAGACGCAAAACATTTCTCTCTAATAGAGGAACATTCTGGCTTCAGAAAATATATCTTAAACAAATTATATAAAATTATCTAAATTAATGATATGAGTTTTTCCAAGCCATAAAAATGTCTTGCGTCTTATCTGTTAATAGTTTATTTACTGCTAGCTTTAAGAAAAACGAAGGTGAACATTCTCTAAGTATGCTTAATTTTACCTTGGGTGGTAGTACTTTAGGAGATATATATTTTGCTACTCTCTTATCTCAGTAGTACTAGTATTAACCATCTTAGTACTGGTATTAACCCTTATTTCTTATATTACTATTGGTATTAACTCTTATTTCTCATGATTGCCATAGTTATTAACTCTTCGCAGTCGGTAAAGCGTTCGACTAGGAACGACAAGGCTCCGTTTTCGATACTAGCCCTTGCCAACTCAACGTATGTGTAGCACAGGGATCTGTGGAGTAAAGTGAGGAGCTGATGGTAGGTGTGGCACTCCACCTCAGACGCCAAAACTATATCTTTGGTCTAGCGCTAGTGAAAAGGGGATAGACCCCCTTGCTGTCTGGCTGACACCGAATTTAGGCCACCTCGATGACTTCACTTCACTGTATTAGTCTTAACTTATCTCTTACTATTGCTATTGGTATCAACTTTTAAATCTTTCATATTGATATTATTTATTATTTATTATCATGATGGAATATCTAACTGTATCCTCACATTGGTGGGCGGAAATCAGCACCATAAAGTGATTAATTCCAGAATTTAGGAAATGTCACGCTCTATTGCTTAGTATTCACGCCGGAAGCTCCAATACAAATATGTCAGAGTGTTCGTGTGTCAACCAGAGGACAGTGCAGAGGGTTCGAAAAGAGGGCCAGTTTATCTAAGTCGGTAGAGCGTCCGACTGGGAATCTAAAGGTTCCGGGTTCAGTGCCAGCCCTCGCCAACTCAGCGTATGAATAGCACAGTGATCAGTGCGGTAAAGCGATGAGGTGATAGTAAGTGTGGTGCCACCCACCACCCAGACGCCAAAACAATCCCCTGGGTCTAGCGCTAGTGAAAAGGGGATATACTCCCTCGCTACCAACTTTAGGCCCTCCGGATTACTTAACTTTATTTACTCTTCTTCTACATTAAAACTTAGATACTTGCACCCGGGGGTGTATATATTTGCTTGTGAAAAGAAAGAAAGAGAAGGAAAAAATGAATGCAACAAACACATAAAAGATTAAAGAAATTCAAAGGAAAGAAAAAACAGAAAGAGACAGAAAGTTAACGAATTTTATTACAAATAAAAATAAAGTTTAGCTATATATATATATATATATATATATATATATATATATATGAACGCTGACATCGGAATACTCCTTTATTATAATATTTTACAGACACTGCCGCTGTCAATAACAACAAAGACAAAAGATCCGTTGAACAGGAGCAACATTCATTTGAAAAGGGGTATCTAACGAACCCGAAAATTTATGATAATAAATAATAAAAAATAAGTGAATCCAATACTTCATAACATCGAGTTCATTCGTTTATTTTTAGATGCTTCGTAATAACGCCAACTTAAAAAAACATAAAAACATATATATATATATATATATATATATATACAGTGAGTGAGTGAGTGAGTGAGAGAGAGAGAGAGAGAGAGAGAGAGAGAGAGAGAGAAAAGTAAATGAACAAGAGACCTTTAAAAAAATCACTTCGTCTTTGGAGGCTTTGTGATTTGTTGTGATATTCATAGCCAGGTCAATGGCTGTGGTTTCTCCGTTGTAGATTGAGGCTTCATTTGGTAGGCGTTTTTGATTATTTTTCGGGGAAATAGCAGCAAAACCAATGTTGTTCCTTGTTTGGATCTATTTGTAAAGATGTGGTAATGATCTGGGAAGTTATTTTGTATTTTAATGAATTTTCTTGGTAAGTGATAAGTGTGTTTTTGTTTTAGGTAATTCAGTCAGTTCTAAGTTTAAACAAAATGGCGTTACTTTTTAACTCACCCCCGACCAGAAGATGATAACTAGTGTTAATAATCAAGAAGAAAACTGATCATCTAGAGAATTATGCCGCTCCGGCGGAACAAAGAATCTAAATGAAAAGATAGACAAATACTGGGATCTTGTCAGATAACTGGGAAAAAACTGTGTAACATGAGGCTGAAGCTGATACCAATTATTTTTCATGTCCGTCTAACGGTCCTTATGTCTTTGAAAAAAGACTAGAGGAATTAGAAGCCTATGGATGATTTGAGAACCATTACAACTCAACGTAGTTTAGATCGGTTAAAAATGCTCAGAAACGTCATGGAGACTTGAGGAGACTCAAAAAAAAAAAGACCAGAGGAATTGAAAATCTACGGAAGAATCAAGACCTTCCAGAATTTGGTATTGTGTTGATAGATCAAGAATAATCAGAAAGAGATTTGAAGAGAATTGGAAAAAAGGAAGGGGGGAATGGGAAATATATGAAAGGATCGAGACCTTCCAGATCATAGCAATATTCAGCTCAGTTCGAATACTCAGAAGAGTCCTGTAGACATGAGGAAACTTGCTTTCACTCACCACAGTGAAAGACCAGTAGATAAGCTGGTGTGTAATACTGACGTAATATAAATATTCGATAATTTTGTTGTTGCTGTTGTTTTAAAAACTTACCATGTTCTTATCAACTGCGCTAACTTTAGAAAAGATAACTTTATCTCATTTCTCCTTCGGCAACCATTGTTGGGTGTTACTTTCATTTCTCCTCGTAAAGTTTACAAAAACGTTTACAGCTTTGTCGAGTGTGGAGACGGATTAACTCAGCAGATGACGATAAAGAAGTTTATTACTAAAGACAGGTTTTATTAAACTTTCTTGCCTATTCATTGATATTGTAAAGACTTAATATCTTGGCTAGAATAAAACCGCGAAGCCATTTTAAGATTTTCACGGAATCTTATTATTTTTAATCCAAACTTAGTCGTCTTGACTGGAAGCAGATTCTAAATATTTTTGCATTTGAATTAATGTAGGTTTATCTACTCTCTTACACTCCTCAGTCGCTGAGGGTCAGAAGAGAGAGAGAGAGAGAGAGAGAAAGGAGAGAGAGAGAGAGGTGAAATGAGAGAAAGAGGGGGAGAAAGAGAGCGAGAGTGCGCAAACGAGACAGAGAAGGAGAAAGCAAGCGGGGAAAAAGAGGGACAGAAGTGAGAGAAAGAGAGAGAGAGAAAGAGAGAGGAGTGGGCTAACCAGAGAGAGAAAGAGGGAGAAGAGAGAGAGAGAGAGAGAGAGAGAGAAGGCGAGGAGAAATGAGAGAAATATGGAGAGAAAAGAGTGCAAACAAGCAAACAGAGAGGGAGAAAGCAGCAAGGGCAAAAGAGAGAGAGAGAGAGAGAGAGAGAGAGAGAGAGAGAGAGAGTGAGAGAGGGGGTGGAGCGGGAAAAACCAGAGAGAGAGAGAGAAAAAGAGAAAGCAATCAATAAAGAGTAAGCTGGTGAGTGAGTGAGAGATAAATGAGAGAGAGAGAGAGAGAGAGAGAGAGAGAGAGAGAGAGAAAGAGAGAGGGGGAGAGAGAGTGAGGGGGTAGTGGGCGAACCAGCAGGTGCAAGCAAAATAGAGAAACAGAAAGAGGCAAAGAAAGAGGAAGAGAATCAGTAATAGGTAAGTTACATGTTCCTATAAGAATATATATATATTGCTATTCAAGTAACAACCTTCATTAAACACACACAAGCATACACACAATCACTCCCTCATACACACACAATTATATATATATATAATTGTAGAAAAAATTATGGAAAAATATGGGTCTACATTGGTTTCGATTCTGACCTGATATCTTCAGGACAATAAGTAAAGCAGAACTACTGTAGCTTATATATAAGTAAATACCTTTACGCCTACATAACTTTTATAATATTTTGTTTTAATAGTATGCTATATACGCTTAAGAAAATATGTTACCTCATAAAAATCTTTAATAAAGAATATTGAAGAATTTCGTTTTGTATTATGTAATTATTTTATCTAAAAGTATATGTAGAGATGACAAGACTTTTTTTACCATATATATATATATATATATATATAATATATTATATATATATATATATGTATATAATCCAAAAGTCCAGAGAAGAAATCTTCCTTACGACACAAGAGTTTTATTTAAAAAACCTGTCGCAGTTTGAGAGCTCAATATGTGCTCTTAATGTTAGAGTCACAGAGCAAATATATAAGTAAAGAAATAACAAAAGACTTAGAGATTTAGTATTATAGTCTATTCTAAGCTCCCTGAAATAGACTATAATACAAAATCTCTAAGTCTTTTGTTATTTCTTTACTTTATATATATATATATATATATATATATATATATATATATATATATATGAAGATAGGAGGGTTGGAGTAAAATCCGACAGTATGAGGTAAGGTAAAAGGAAAAGTTAACAAAAAATACTAACTGAAACAAGTAGAAGTAGGAGAGAAATATTTCGTCCTTTTTACGCGAAGAACATCGTAAGTCTAACGTTATTCAAAGCAAAGTACGTACATTTGTATTTATAGAAGAGAAAGTGAGTTTGTGGTCAATATGATAATGATATATGATGTTATTCTCTGTTCCATCAAATCATCTCTAACCTCCCTACCCCTCAATTTCACCACAAAGCGAGGGACAGGAAGGGGATTAGTAGTTACCCTCATTTTTTGTCATAATTCTCGCCTGTTTTATTTACTACTACTGCTGATACTATTACTACTACTACTATGTCATTTAAAAATACTCTTACGATATAAAATAGAATACTCATACAGTTTATCGTAAAAAATAGTATGATCTTGTTGTTTACTTTGTTGTTTATATGCGGGCAAAAGTTAAAGGAATTATTTCTAAATATTGAAACGAGAAAGAAATTATTTCTATGTATTGAAATTATAAAGGATTTATGTCTAGATATTGAAATGATAATGGAATTATCTTTAAGTATTGCAATGATAAAGGATTTATTTCTAAATATTGAAATGATATTGGAATTATCGTTAAGTATTCAAATGATAAAGGATTTATTTCTAAATATTGAAATGATAAGGAATTATATTTAAGTATTCAAATGATAAATATTCTAAATATTGAAATGATAAACTAGATCAAATATCCTTCAGATATCCTAAACTTTAATAAAAATAACTTTACATCATTCACTTTTAATAACGAACAAATTATAACCCATATGTAATACGGGTAAGTATACTAGTATGCACAAACACACACGCACGCACGCACTCACGCACGCACACACACACACACACACACATATATATTATATATATATATATATATATATATATATATATACACACATATATATATAAAATGTTGTTCTGGTTCCAACGCAAGATAATGTAATATTTTATAAAAAAAAGAGAAGAAGGTCCGCAAAATGTATCGTTCTCAGAAAAAATGTTTTATTCTTTTTATTTCACATAAATAAATAAATAAAAAGAAATAAAAGAATAAATAAAAAGAAATAAAAGAATAAAACATTTTTTCTGAGAACGATACATTTTGCGGACCTTCTTCTCTTTATATATATATATATATATATATATATATATATATATATATATATATAGGGTGTGTCATAAAAGTATTGACATTGAAGCTGGATTTACCAAGATAGAAATGAGCAGTGAATAGAAAGTTACATTTCTTCAGAATACAAGGTGTCATAATAGTGCCTAGTTTGAAGTTGTATTTTCCAAGAAAGAAATGAACAATGAATGGAACGCTATTTTTTCGGAATACAAGTTGTGTCAAAAAGTAGAAAAAATCTCGTCACTTTTTGACACACCTTGTATATTGAGTTTTCATGCGGAAACTGAGTGATAAGAAGTTAAAACTTATGCGCTTGTATTGAAAGAATATCCGTTCTCATTTTAAAAGTCTTTTCTTCTGAATACAGAGGGATATTATCAATTTTTTTCTATTCAGTTTGTAACAAATAAGTATGAGACAGATAAACAAAAAGTATATTTGCTTAGCTTAACTATTGTCTGCTAAACCGTCATATTGAAACTGTTGAAAATATGTGATTACGTCAGTCAACAGACAGGAAATCTTAAAAATCCATGTATTCTCAATTCAGACAAAATGGTAGCGGTTTCATTCAGAATTCGTATTCAAAAATGGGTAAGGCAAGAAGCAGACGATAGCAAAGACTAACATTAATGCAGACTACACAAATGATCTAGCGCTTCTTGCAAATATATCTCGTTAACATGAATCTCTATTGCATGAACTGCTGCAAACAACAAGACAAATTTGAAAACCAATAATTCAAGCGTTTCAATATCTTCATTAAATGACAACCCTCAGAGATTTCTAGACCAGTTCCTATACCTCGGTAGCAATATTTCATCTACTAATAGCGATTTCGACGCACGGATCGATATAGCATGAATTCCTATTGACATGGACCTCCCTGATAAAATAAAACTGGAATTCATCCAAGCAGTATTCGTATCAGTATTATTGAAAGTGTGCACCCTTAGACTTTAACGGAACGCTTGGAGTAAAAGTTAAAAGGGAACTACACAGGGATGCTGCTAGGTGTTTTGAACACATATTGGAAGAAAGCAGCACCCTGTAAAACAGTAGTTGTACGGCCACCTGCCTCTTATCATACAAACCATCCAGGTAAGACTAGCAAGACATGCCGGGTGCTACTGGATAAGTAAGGACGAACTCATAATTCCGTTACTCTATGGACATTTACACATGAACACACCAATCCTGATCAACCAGCTGAAACGTATATTTAGCAGCTATGTGAGGCCAATGGATTTACCAGGAGCAATGATCGTTAGGAACGGCTGGCGAGAGAGATTCAAATGAATATGTGCTGTTGGTACGCAGTGATAATAATGGTGATGATGATGATGAGTGTGTTCGTCTGACCTCTCTAAACGTCAACACGGTTTCATGAATATGATCACCCAACCCTTCCGCTACGGACACAGGCTAAATTTTTAAGTGGGGTAAAATTAAGTAAAGTAAGTCGTCGAAGTTGGCTAAAGTTGGTACCAGCCAGATAGCGAGGAAGTTTGTCCCATTTTCACTAGCGCTAGACCAAAGAAATATCGTCTGATGTGGAGCACTACACCTACCTTGTGATTCCTAGGCGGACGTTTTGCCGACTGAGCTAAGCCGGTCCTTAAGTGGAGTACAGCTGGTTTTTCTTCTCATGGGCTTATTGCCGAACCAACGCTAAAGAGACTAGTCTGATCTAAGTATTTAGACATAACTAAGGGTAGAAGGAATGGATTCCTGCCTTTCACTTATCGCGGAAGTGAAAAGTAAATGGCTTCAGGATTTGAACTTGCGTCGCCGAGTCCATTTCATAAGACGATAACAGTTATGCCACACGACTTCCCAAAACGTTTTCGTATGGCGCACACAATCTTTATATACATGCTTACTGCACCTAAGAGAAAATAGTAAACTAAATAAGTGTTGTTTATAAGGAAAATACACATTCATCTTGATGGGGTAAGAAGTATTCAATGGGGAAATCATGTCATCTATTATATTATTTTGTTTGTAATTGAATAATGGGGGAAATGGAACATTTTTAACGTTAACTTTTCTAAAGGTTTTATTGGTGTTGAAAGAGTAATTTGTCATGAGTCAATTCTGTTATATACTCGTTCCTCATCGAGTATATAAACGGTGGAGAGAGTTCCCGGGTATATAAAAGGGAGAGAGAGACAGACAGAGACATATTATATATTTACCAACCTTTTCGCACGAGTAGGATGCGACACAAGGTCAGTTTTTTAAGCGGAGTTTAACAGGTTTGAATTCAGAGTTTTCCTTCTCCTAGACCGGTTGCCTAACCAAGATTAAAGAGTCCGGTCTGCCCAACTATTTATCCATAGTTGGAGGGAGAGAAGGATTCATACCTTTCCCAAGGGTATTAGCGCCATGTGAAATGCCAACAATCAAATTTTGACCATACAATAAAATGTTAAATGCATAAATAAGAATGTATTTTTGAGGATGAAACGGGTAAAATTCTCTGAGACAGATAACTTTATTCAAATACCTAAACTTCGTAAGAGAATAGAAAAGGCTGTGGAATATCAGGGTGAAAGTGATACCAATATTAGTTAGGCCACTAGGAACGGCCCCCAAAAGATTAGAAAGAATATTGAGGAATTTGAAATCAGAGGAAGAATTAAGACCAATCAAACAATAGCATTTTTGAAAGCTGGAAGACTCGGGAAAATCCTGGAGGCCTGAGGAGACTTGTTGTAACTTAGACTCCAGTGAAATGACATCAGCTAAACTAAAATACGAAGTAATAAATTATTGAGATTGGCTAGAATACTCAGAAGAGTCCTGGAGATCTGAGCAAACTTGTTGACTCCAGTGAAAGACCATCAGCTTACGCTGGTGTGAAAAGCCTGCAAGGAGGGAAATAAAAAATAAGAATAATAAAGCTGTGGAGGTACCATTGAATATAAAATAATAATACTAATAGTGTATTGAAGCATTAAAAAAGTTGTGTACATGAAGTTTGCATGAATAACTTGCAAAAGAAGAAAAAATTGAAATGCTCTCTAAGAAGCATTGAATACACAAAGTAAGGAAACTGTGGAGTTTAATTAACGGCCGCATTTATCGAGGATTGACAAAGCTGTTGTTAACCACTCGAACAACACAGGT
>CM042143.1:70223597-70228597 GCA_023376005.1 Doryteuthis pealeii
CTAAAATAGTCCCTTGTTCTAGCGCTAGTGAAAAGGGGATAGACGCCCTCGTTGTATGGCTAAGCCGACATTATGCCGCCCCACCAACTATTTATTCGTATTCGAATCCCCACGAGTCGAGTAGATAGTCATACTGTTGACATCTGTGCGGTGACACTATTATTTACATTCCTGTACAAAAAGTAATCGACCTTTTCCGGAGTGTTAATGTTGTTAATTGATTAATTTAATCACAACAAATAGATTTTTTTTACTTATCCCCTTTGGTATCTGACTTATTGACTAAAACTTTCAAAAATTCCAACACTCGCACCTACAGCGAGAGTTCTCATGGTTGAGATTTTGTTTTCAGTCATCACGTTCACCTTAAATCTTAAGGAAATTTTCCTTCGGGCTGTAAAGGCTGCTGACTACATTACATACTTAAAATTAAAATAAACTTATACAACTGTAATCTCAAAAGTAGGGCCCCTAAAGTGCTGGACACGCAGGGATACTGTCAGTGTGACTATTGGCAACACTGTAGTGATTTTTGTATTTGTTGTGCATGTGACTGGGCTTGGGCATGTGCGCGCCCCGTGACCATGTTCTGATTAGTTTGGTAGTCGTTTTTAATGGAGCTTTCGATTGACACTGCCGCCAAGTGCAAAGTTTGCGCAGTTAATTTGGATTCAGAATAAAGAGTCATAAAACCGATTGAAATTCATAGAGAATTAACGGAAGTGTGTGGGGAGTCGTGCATAGAAGCCAAAAACATTCGCAAGTGGTGTTGGGAATTTTTAACGACAACAACGAGGTCCAACGCTTCCTCAACGATATGGGCGTACAAAAACTGCTCGAGTACCCTCAAAATTCCATCGACCGAAAATATGTAGAAAAATACACACGTTTAAAATTTAAAAACATCATTGACGATAAACAATAAAAATGCCTGTGATTAGAAATTACAGAAAAATTTATAGTTTATACAAGGTGTGTGATAAAAGTATAGACATTTAAGATGTATTTACCAAGTTAGAAAATAACAATGAATGGAACGTTAATTTCTTTCAGAATACAAGTGTGTCAAAAAGGTTTTAAAAAATATCGATACTTTTTTGACTCACCTTGTATGTTGGAAACCTTAGTTTTGGGTTTTTCCTCGTACTTTTTTAAAGAAATGCTATTAACCGTGCTAGTTGTTAAAATAATAACAAACAACACGGCAAGGTCATATCGGTAATGGAATATTAAGAGTATTTAAAATCAAAATTTGGAAATCTGCGTTACCACTGCTCTTGTAGTGCAGTGGTAAAAGCTGCCGATACGGAATATTAGACTTCTCCAGAGCAAAAACGAGACAGTATGCAGCATCCCTATGTAGTTCCCAACATTTAATGGCAACTCCCATACGACGATCCTCTCGTGCTACAGCACCACAAATGTCAGCGATGGACTGGATATCATCACATTTTAAATTAACTATCATCCCTAGTCAGACACATTCCTAAACACAACGTCCTGATGATTGGGTGAGACATAATTGCTACATGTTACTTTTTTAAGAAATGCTATTAACCCTATTAGTTGTAAAATAATAGCAAACAATACGGGAAGGTCATATCACAAATGTCAGCGATGAAATGGAAAGCACCACATTTTAAATTAAACTATCTTCCCTAGTCAAATTCATTCCTAAACACAACGTCCTGATGACTGGTGGAGACATGAATTATCAGATAGACACAAACAAAACAATAGATTCTACGTTCACAACTCCTCAAACAGAAATGTTGAACCTCTAGCCGTGTTCTCTCTTGTGAACAGGCTGGTATACTTGAACAGAATATAAATAAAAAAAAAATTCTTTATCATGCAGTAATATTTTTCACTTCCTTTTTATCTATATATTTTCTGAAATGAAAACAAGCCGAAGATAATTCCGCTAAGTCTTCTTTTTCACGAATAAAAATGTAAAGCTTTAAAAATAACAGGATGTCATTCTAAAAAATAGTTTTAACGCTTTAATTATTTGAATACATTTTTTTCTAATTGTAAGCTCAATCAGAAACGACTGTGAAAGACTGAGCGAGGCATCGAATCGCATGCATAACAAACACAACAATGTTGCTAATAGTAGCATGAATAGTTTGCTTGCGTACCCTGCGCTTCGGGTGCTAGAAGGCGGTGGCTGCGGGTCTACATGTCCTGGGAATGACATTAAACTCTATCTTATGGTGAGGTTCCAGTTTTTGAGGTTTGGGGAATGTGGAGCACCCCTTCATCACCATTGCTCCCTGGTCCACTCTGACCCGGAGTGGTAGTACCTGTTAGGGTCCCATCTATGGGTTAAATAGAAAAATGTATTTATAAAAAAATTGTATTATCCATTAAGAATTGATTTATTTCAAAACTTTATCGGCATTAAATGACCCACTGAGGTTGATATGCCGTAAAACAAAACAAACCAAAACCAAACCTGAGCTTCTGATACCTTACTTTTAGGATCTGCTTCGTATTTTCATTCATTTTTGGAATTAATATTGGATTTGAATAATGAATTTGATTTTTAACTCGTATTTTTATTCATTTTAATTTTTCTTTCCGGTTCATAATTCGTTGTTGTTTCCGATGCCAGCCATTATCTCGTTGTCGGAGAGATAACGGCTCGAGCGAGTTGTGATTAGAATAGCCAACAAAATTAAAATTGAAAAAAAATCTGTTAATTATTAACGAAGATAGTTTTCCTACTGGTGTAGCAAAAATGTACAAATAGTAATTTTTGTAATAGACATCTTATTAATTATTGCCATTACTTAACAACTGATATTATCAACATAAACAACAGCCATTTTGCTTTCATGTGGCAGGAACCAACCAATATAAACAATTGACGTTAATTGGCTTTAATAGAGAATCCAATGAGAAGATTCCTTTGAAAATAATTATCTACTTATACAAGGCTTACTTCAAATTATAGGGGTAACTTGACTTACGAGTGCTTTAACTTAAGTGTTTTCATGATTACGAGCTGTCACTCGGTCGATTTTTGGCTTTTTAGGGTTTTTTTTTTTTTGGAGAGCTAAATTTTGAGGTAGAAGCGAGCATCAGATACGATTAGGCTAATAAGTTCACTAAAATATTTAAATTCATGAATTTATTGGGGGCGTACTAACGCTGAACTGCGACATCGTATTATGCAATCGAACTCTCGTCGCTCACTCTAGTCGCTCTATTTCGTTTACATAGTCTTTTGAAAGGGTCCAAAAATTCAAGGTAATATCAATCCTTTGAAAGTCTCTCCAGCAAACGAAATGTAATTCCTTTCCCACTCACTTCAAATAGCAGTCGTCAGATTTCACTTGCCGTCTAAACACGTTCTTCCTCACTCACCCTGTCAGCGACAGTCCGTCTTTATTTCTGCTCGTTCGCCTGCGCTTATGCAAATTCGGATATACTTTATTTGGGTCTCTACTAACAACACCTCAGCTACGAGGAGGTACCAAGTTCGAGTATCCGTAGCCGCTCGCCACACTCTTCCCCTCGCACAGGCCAAACATATCCTGACGCGCTTTGTTTGTGGCTGGGAATCCGCTTGTTCATAGGGCTGCCTTTCAGTCTCGTCACACATAGATAGGAACCTGAAAGGTTCTACATTCCGGCCCATAATGAATTTAAAGGTAATAGCAATAAATGGGTAGACCACAACACGCAGAGCTCTACCGGTGTAGGACCATCAGTTGCAGTTTTGTATCGTACACAAGACACCCATTTTTAGAAGGGGTGATTCCTACCCCTATACAAAAAATACCTGAGAATCAGACCGCCAATTCTAAGTATCTCTGACAGAGTGACAGTAGTAATTTCAGTAGTAGTAGTTAGTTAGTTAGTTGGCTGCTTTGTTTTACGGCATTCAATCCTCTTTTCGGTGTGTGACAAATACATCGCATGATCCCAGGAAGCTGTCCCCAAGCAAGCTCTTTGAAGAAAACTGACAGGCCATGCAGATGAGCTTTGCAGGAGGTAAGTCCTTTCATTCACTACGTTTTTCTTCTTTTTAGAACAATTATGATAAACCAGAATCTGTTTTTAGAAGACATCAATTTTCGTCAGAAATAACTTTTTTAAATTTTTTTTGTATCCAATTTAGTGTTTCTTCTTTTTTTTTCCTAATTTAAATCTTTTATCCATTTTGCAGATAATTTTCTTTTAGAGTAATGATCAATTTTTGTAGACTAAGAAATATTTCTTTTTAGCTAAATAAAAAAGGTGCTGACACACTTCATGAAGACAATCATGAATAGTTCGACATTTTTTTATTTTACATTGTTTGATTCGGTAAATTGAATGAAATAACCTATAATTTCTGTTATTTATGACACAAAAACGTCTAGCGTTTTCTCACAAAGTAAATCAAATTTGATCTTTACTTCAGGCAGACAAACGCCGACGCATAGATATTTATGAATAAAAAGAATCAGAGGTAAAATTATACAAATAATTCTTCATATATATATATATACACATAGTTTTGCAAACCCACCACTCTCTTTCCTTCTGTCTCTCCCTTTGGCTCTGTCTCTCCCAACTTTATATATATATATATATATATATATATATATATATATATGTGTGTGTGTGTGTGTGTGTGTGTGTGTGTGTGTGTGTGTGTGTGTTGTGTATGTATGTGTGTCTGTGTTTGTTTGATTGTTTGATTTTACATTATATCAACCCTTTACGGATCATTAAATTTCAAATCAAGTCATCTTGATAAAGTACTAAGGTATTTTAAATGGCAACACAATTAAGTAATGAACGGGTTCATAGCTGCTTAACTTCGAAGACCTGAGCTTTTAGCGTCACTTGATCGTAATGTGTGTCTTCCGAATGTATGTGTGTGTTAGAGAACCACTGTGAGATTTGTTGAAATCCTATAATTTGCTATGTACCCGAGCCCACATCACAGCAGACATTACTGGCTAGTGTCAAGGTGTGGCTCGGTGCATTGTCTGTACACGTCA
>CM042143.1:70233597-70241097 GCA_023376005.1 Doryteuthis pealeii
AGTGTCTCCATCGGATTCAGTGTAGTGTCATACCCAGGACATCCGTTTTGGTGGGGAGTGGGTGCGTATGGACAACTGTTTTTAAAGGTATTCTCTTTTATGTTTGTTTGCTTGAAGGTTATTTTAATGGTATAAAAATGTACGCACGCCTTAGTGATATTTTTGATGGCACAACTTGCATATACTGCTCAAATTCAGAAGATAATGCTATTTTTTATCCAAATTTTCCAAATTATCAATTATGGTGTAAGATTTAACTTCAGGCTTACCCAATCATTATACATTCTTAGGGAAAATAAATATGGATGGTAATTACAGAGTAGATTTTCATATGTATTTATTTATTTTTTCATTAAACAAAATATAAATACTATAACTAAACTATGACACAATATGACGCTTAATTACCCCCAACGGCGGTTTTTACGCTAATGTAAAAAATGAACGAATCAAGTATTTTGGGGGAAACTATACTAATAAAATCTAACCATGCTTTCTTCTATATGGTAGCAGTTTACTGTGAGACAATTAATTAATGCAAGGGAATCCATGCTATCAGCATGACTTGATGATGAAATGTGTGTGTGTGTGTGTGTGTGTGTGTGTGTGTGTTGTGTGTGTGAGCTGTCAACTCGTACATGAACAAGGCTATTTTCTGTTTTTTTTTTGGGGGGGGGTGCAAGTGCCCGAGAGGCTGCGAGCAGGAAGATGACTATTTAATCCACTGAGACTCCTGAAGGATCTACTATATAGTAAACATACTTGAGTGCCAGCAGCATTTGGCACTGTATCCTTGTGTTTTCTCAGAAGACTCACCAGACCAGCCATTCACATAAACTACATGTTGGAACTTCTCCACTTTGGGTGTTGCTTGACTGAAAATCACCCTTTATAATAGCCCACTTCAATTTGGTGTTTAATTCAGATGGACGCAAATTCTTTCACAGACTGGTAGATGGTGGCTCTCCAGCTAGGTCTGTTAGAAATTAATTTCGGTTTTTACGTTAATGTAAAAAAAATGAACGAATCAAGTATTTTTTGTGAAACTATACTAGTAAAACCTAACCATGCTTTCTTCTATGTGGTAGCAGTTTACTGTGAGACAATTGATCCTACTCTCATTAACATTCAATTTAATTCATTATTGCAAAACATCTCCATTGATTGTCCTTGCAGTTATATCGATCGAGCCAAATTGAAATTCGGTGTTGATCACCCGAAGTGCAATTACCTGACCAATACGGAGGAAGTCACATTGCTATAAAGCATGACACGAATGGAATTAAGCGTTTCAGCACAAGCGGTGTGGGTCGGGGTTAGGATTTTACCAAATGTTTGAAACATCACTTTGTCTCTTACAAAAATCAAGAGAACCTGTGGATATACAACAATATGATAGTGTAACTATTAAGATATATAGATAGAGAGAAAGATAGATATGTTGCATAGCGCCTTCTTCACTGGCACTAAATAATTATAATGTTATATATATCTTTCTTTTTTCTATATCTGGTAGTATTTTCTTCTGGCCGGCATTGCTTCTGATCGTCTTTGGTATTTCTATCATCTATCTTGACTTGGTCTGGCATCTTCTAAGGTCTGGACTTTCTATTGCTATGTTCTTGCTGGCTGGTCGTCCTGGATTCATTTCTTAGTCTTGTTACCAAGACATTCATCAACCACAAGAACATACTAATTATACAACTTTTATTTCCTTAACTATACATTTCATGTAACTAAATATCTGACTAACATAGCGCGCGTGAGTTTCAGTTTAGGCAGGACCTAAAATGGCCGACTTCTCTGCCTGATATCTAACTGAAAACTGGGGACTCAAAAAGGTCCCACGTGACTTCACATATTTGGCGGGCTTCTGTAATTTTCCATGGGTAAAATCATCCGACTATAGTTTCACACTGTGTAGCGATTCCTCAGGGAGTTGCGAGGACTCGCTACACTGCCTGAAACTATAGTCGGAGGATTTTAACCCATTCGGTTTTAAAACATATATTTATCTCTTTTTATTGAGCACTTTTTAATTCGATTTTCATTAATCCAGAAGTAAAATATTTGTTTGCTTCGTGGATTGGCAATTAACTGTTTATATATATATATATATATATATATATATATATATATATATATATATATATATATATATGTGTGTGTGTGTGTGTGTGTGTGTGTGTGTGTGTGTTTGAAAACAAAAGCAGGTGACAATACAGGTGTTTTCTTGAGGGATGTTTCTTCCAGAATGTGTTCAACCCAGCAGACAATATCCTTCTACAGCTTCCGTCTACTTTTTTTCTCTAAGCGCCACGTAAGGTAGTGCTGCCGTACAATAAAACTGATACGGCTGGGGCTACGGCTTACACTTAATATTTGTATATTCAGTTCATTGACCGACTCATATAAACATAATAATCACAAGCTGGTTATCGTTTAAAAATACCTTTCTTATTGTATGACAATTTCAGCTGCTTTGACACCTTCTATAGCATTTATATTTCATATTGTTGCTGGTAGTGTCACTTTTTGATGGTAATGATGTGTTGAGTTGTGTTTTGTGGCAGTCAAATAAAAGTGACGTTAGCTCAAACAATATTGAAGATTTTCTTTTGTTATCGGAGAGAGAAAAAATCGTGACAAGTCGTTTTCCTTGTGATTCTGTGGAGATTTTTCTTTTCCGTGACCCGAACTGAAGTTCCCCCTGAGGAGAAAAATATATGCAGATAGAATAGATGTGTGAGGAAAAATAGTAAATTTAAAGAGCGTCGAAGGAACGTAAGAGTTCGCCAAAAAAAGAAAAAAAGAAAGAAAGAAAACACTTACAAACAAATAGACAAATAAAAACAGAACAAAAAAGTGGAAAGCATAAAGAAAAAAAAGGAAAGAAAAAGGTTGAAAGCGGGAGAAGTGGAGACAGATTAAGTGCATCAAAATAACGTAGAATGTGTCAAAGAAAGAAAGAAAGAAAGAAAAAGAAAGAGAAAAGAAAGAAAAAATAGAAAAGACAAAGAGAAGGAGAAAGAAGGAAGAAAGAAAGAATGATTAAACAAACCAAGAAATAAAACACAGACTGATAAACTGATAAAAAAGGAAAAGGAAAGAAAAATCGAGAAAACAGGAGAAAAAGAAAGAAAAGGGTTGAATGTGACATAGGAGAGGGACAGGAAATGTTGTAAATTTAAAGAGCATCAGACGAGTACGTGAAAGAAAGAAAGAGAAAAAGAAAGAAAGGAACAAGAAATGAACAAATATATAAAACGCAGAATAACAACATTTTGTAAAAAATGAAAAAGGTATGAAAAGGGGAAAGCAGAAAGAGAAAATTAAGTAAAAGTTGAAAGCGAGAGAGGAGGGAGTAGAAAAAAATAAAGTTACAGAGGGTCGAAGGAACGTAAGATTTCGCAAAGAAAAGAGAAAGAAAAAGGAAAAAAAGCACCAACAGACGAATAAAATACAAGCAACCAAACCAATATATAAAAATGTATAAAAGGAAAGAAAAGGGGAAACCAGAAGGAGATGGAAAAAAAAAAAACAAAGGTTGTTAGTGAGAGTGTAGAAAGCAAAAAGATAACCAACTTAGGATTTCGCTAAAGAAAGAAAGAAAATGAAACAAACAAACAAACAAATAAAGAAAAAAAAACAAACAAAAATAAACGAACATATGAAGAAAAAAGAAAACGGAAATATAAGAAAAAAAAAGCAGAATTTAAGAAAAAAATAAGAAAGAAAATGGTTGAAAGCAAGAGAGGAGGAACCAGAAAAAAGAGAAGTGGAAAATTAAACGGGGAAAAAAATGGATATATTGGTAAAAATAATTTTAAGAAAATGTAAAGAATAAAAGAAAGAAAAGTATGAGTTAAAGAAAAAAAAAAAAAGATAAAAGACTGGAGAAGAATGAATTCAGACTTTCCTAAACATAAAAAAAGCCATGAGGTAAAGTTGATTCACCTGGAGGTGAGAGTGGAAGGAAGGAACCGATTTTTTTTTAAAGTTCTGCAAATTATAAAATTCGGGTCACGTGTTTCAGGCTAATAATTATTTGAATATTTTTCAACAAATGTTATTTTCTGGAAAAATCTGACTTGAATTTTTTAGCACAGACTACAAAGCATCGTTTCGTTCGAAACATTAAAGTAAAAAAAGTCACACACATACAGAGAGAGAGAGAGAGAGAGAGAGAGAGAGAGAGAGAGAGAGAGAGAGAGAGAGGGGGAAGGGTGATGTGTCTTAAGTTTATTTCTTGGCTTCACAATAAACGTAGCGTGATGATTTTATGTAAACAAATGAACAGTCTCTCGTAGGTAGTTCACTTAAATTTAAACTCGTTCAGATAAGGTCACAAAATACAGATCTATGATTTTTTTAAAAATCTTCATTACTCAATGTTATTCGGATGAATAGGGGCAGGATTGCACGTATAACCTTTTTCAACAATATCATAAGTTGAGGACGGAGAAATATAGCCTTTTTGTTTTTTGCAAGATCGGCAAATATAACTTGAACGATATATATATATATATATATATATATATATATATATATATATATATATATATATATATATACTCTCGTCGAACAAGACATACTGCTGGAGAAACAAGGACGAACTCATAAGTGACGTCCTCCTGTGGAAGTCAGCACATGGGCACGCCAGTTTGGGCCGACCAACAAAGACGTACATTGACCAGTTATGTGTGGATACAGGATGCTGCATAGTGGACCTCCCGAGAATGATGAGCGATAGGGACGGATGGAGAGATTGTCATGGGTATCCGTGCTAACAGCGCGATATGATGATGATGATGATGATGATGATGATGATGATATATACAGGGTGTTCGGGATTAATTTGACAGTTTCATAGGGAAAAAGAAAAAGTGTCTGGTAACTACAAAATTTAATGGATTGTAAAATAATTCAACAGGCCGAGAATTACACTACTGTCAACAAGTTTCACTCAAAGTAACTGCCATTGGCGTCAATCACAGTCTCAATCCTGCTCCGGAACCTGGAAAAATTTTTTCTAAAAAAATAACGTTCCATTCATTGATGTTTTCTCAGAATACAAGTTTAAATCTCTATTTACCAAGATAGAAATAAAGAATGTATGGAACTTTTTTTTTTCAGAATACAATGTAGTGTCAAAAAGTACAAAAAATCTCGATACTTTTTGACACACCATATATATATTATATATATATATATATATAAAGGTCATCCACAGACACGTGTTTCGGCGTTTCACGCCTCTTCAGTGTGGTTAGAGAGAAAAAGTATCCTTGGATAGTGTCGAACTCCCACTGACTGTTTGCCAGCCTGATATCTTATCCCCTCGGCCAATGACAGCTGCTTTAGCGAGGCTGGTGTTTAAACTATTAAATACATGGGGTTTTTAAATGTATTTTACGGTCACGAGAGATCATTGCTTATATGCTTAGTAGTTAGAGCTAATTTAAATCACCCTTATAGAGAGCTCATACCAATATATATGTTATATATATATATATATATATATATATATATATATATATATATATATATATATATGCGTGTTTGTGTATGTGTGTTTGTGATTGGACTGATATATATTATGTTGTCATCACTACTTATTTTGGAACGCCAATCGTTATGGAAATTTTAGATATGAAAACGACCAACGATATAAACGGATGAATGAATTGATGTATGGATGGAAGGACTGATAGAATCCACAATTATACTTCCAAAAGAAAAAAAATCTTGAAGAGAAAGATCACTTCTCCGAAGGGGGGAAAGTTTACCTAATTAGGATCATGACCCAGTAACCAACTCTTGTCTTATAACAGGGTGAAATATATTTCATCGCTCTGCATTTTTTTTACTGTATTCAATAGTTGTGGTGATTCGCAAATGTCTTCGTGCCCTTCGCATATATATTAAACTACAACTAATTGACGGTCTCTGCTTAAACCGAAAAACGATAAAAAAAAAGATGTTACCTACACATTCAAAGAATAAGCAATTTCATGGACGAAGATTTACTCCAAAAAGCCAGACAGAAAAGAATGAAATATTAAAATAAAATACAAAAAAAAAAAAACAAGTAAAAAAAATGAACAAAAATATTACAAAACCAAGCAATGTTTGCGAAATAAACAAATGAAAATTATGAAAAAACCAACAGCAAAATACAATAGAATAAAATTATTAAATTATATTTAATTATATGCATCATAGATTGCAGTCTTATACACTTACCTATACTCACCCGGGTGCACACGGACACACTGAATCACACATACAAAAACACATACTCATATATATATGTATATATGTGTGTATGTGTTGATGGATGTGTTTGTGCAATAACGCTTACATACATACATATATATATATATATATATAATTGTGTGTGTTTTTGTGTATATAATACACACACACATACAAATACATTACATTTTAAATTGCTGTATGTGCGCATACATCTACATCTAGCCAATCATTCCTATCGGTCATTGTTCCTGGCAAGTCCTCTGCATGGCCTCAGTCGGTAGAGCGTTCGGCTAGAAACCACAGGGTTCCTATTTCGATACCGATCCTCGCCAACTCGGCGTATGAGTAGCACAGGGATCTGTGCGGTAAAGTAAGGAGCTGATGGTAGGTGTGGCGCTCCACCTCAGATGCTCAATCTCCTTGGTCTAGCGCTATTGAAAAGGGGATAGACTCCCTCGCTGACTGGTTGATACCGACTTTAGGCCTCCCCGAAAACTTTTATATATATATATATATATATATATTATATATATATATCTTATTATAATGGAGATTGTGTGTTTTTCTGTCTGTAACCGAAACTATATTACTACTCAAGTCACAATTCCCTTGGTTATTGACATCACATTCTCCCTGATTGCATTTTTATTTTAACCTCAATTATTAATAAAATTGTTTTACATTATTAATACTGTTGACCTTATCTACATACTGATTACATGCAATTATATTTATATATACACCAAAATAGCAGTTTACAGTGTGAACGGGAAGGCTATTTTGCATATTGATATTAGAAATGTGATTTTAATAAATATGTGCTTAGTATAATTGATTTCTAACTGTTTGGTTTTATTTTAATGAATATAAGCAAAAATCTCTTCAATGAATCTTAAATGAAATCCATTAACAAGAAAAACTTTTAACTAAATACTTAAATTAGAAAAAATAACAATGAAAGACGAGAGTGATGGAAGAGTAAGTTTCAGTTGTTATATTTTTCGATTATACACCCCTCTGTTATAAATCTTTTCTGCATTCTTATTTAGTTTCATTAGCCTTTCTAATTTAATACAATATTTTATTAAATTAGAACTTAAATACTTGCACCCGGAGGGTGCATATATTTGCTAGTATATATAATGGCTACTACTGTCCTAAACGTATTTGATAGATACGAAATGTAAGTATATTTTCAGATATATTAATGTCAATTTTTTTTAGATTATTCTTAAAGTC
>CM042143.1:70251097-70261097 GCA_023376005.1 Doryteuthis pealeii
GCAACTGGATTAAAAAGCATACCTATATATGTCTATATATATTGGGGAACAATTTATATCAGCCTAGTTCATTTATTCGTCCCCTCATGTTACATTCCGACACGTTATCGATATGTAGTTACAGGTGAGGATTCTTTTAGGGTTATTTCTAAATCAGGGTAGTTCTCCCCTTTGTTATTAATTTGTTTGGTTGCGTGGTTGTTTTGGCTTACGGCATATCAACTCTGTTTGGTTTATTTAATGCCAATATTCTATTTTGATATCAGGATGATTACAGTACACATCTAGTTGAAATATAACAAAAACTATAGACAATAAGTATAATATATCAAATAATTATTTTATACATTATACATCTTTTATATGAATTCTGTATATATATATATATATATATATATATATATATATATATATATATATATTATATATATATATTATATATATATATATCAACCGTCACAGGCAGGATTTGACAGAACGTCAAGTTCATAGGCAGAGTTTAACAGGTTGAAATGCAAACAGCTTCGTCCAGGATTTCAACGCAAGTCGATGAGTCCATTTTTTATGACACTAGCTATTACACCACGCACCTCCAACATATATATATATATATGTGCATGTGTGATATAATATATATATATATATATATATATATATATATATATATATATATATATTTATTAAGGTCGGTATGCAACTGGATAATAAGCATGCACATTTATATGATCTAGATACTAGATAGAGTGTTAAAGAGATACACTGGTTGATATGCTTACTGGATTAAATATATATATATATATATATATATATATATATATATATATATATATATATATATATATTGGGGATCAATCTTCAATGGTATCATCTAGGCCACTACCAAATTTCGTCCCTGGATATCAATATCCCTTCTATAGGTGAGCAAACAGAGTGTTTATGGTCACTTTCACAATACGGTAACACAAATTATATATATAATATATATATATATATATTATATATATATATATATATATATATATATATAATATCTAAGTAAATAAGTACACATCTGTATGTACACTAAGTGCACACATGTAAATAAACGTGTATATATATATATATATATATATATATATATATATATATATATATTATATATATATATATTTGAGTCTACTCGAAAAGTCAAGCATTTATAACATCAAAGGGTCGTCCTTTTAAATAAGCTACTCTTGGCGACTTTTGAGACAGACTTGTTGGCTGACATATCTTCATTGATGTTCTTTGTTTGATTCTCAGGAAGAGAGAAAAAAGAAATAAATAAGTCGACGGATATATTTAAAGAAAAAAGAACCCAGGAGTGATTTCGACGGAAAAGACGTGAAAATTGAAATTAATACCTCAGCCAAGTTCATAAGAATTTTGTTTCTTGTCTGTCTCAGACAAGAAATATATGATTTTGCTTGTTTATTTATTTATTTATTTTTCATTTTTATTTGGAAGCCATTATTATTTTCATCCGTCCCGGTCGGAGGAATAGGTGGAAAATTCATACATAATATTATTTCTTTTTATTTCAGAAATTGTCAGTAAGTGACCTTTGGTAAAAATGAATTAAGCTAAACCACTTTTTAATCATGTCAAAAAAATATATATGTTCATTTACGAAGATGGAAAATGGGAATTGGAGAGAGAGAGAGAGAGAGAGAGAGAGAGAGAGAGAAGAGAGAGAGAGAGAGAGAGAGAGAGAGAGAGAGAGATACAAAAAGTTACGTGAAAAATAAAACACAGGCAAAATTGATAGAATATAAAGAGATTAAATCAATAAGATCGAAGAGGAAAAAATCAGGAAAAAAAAGAGAAGTCAGTTTATTTTTTGTGAACGCTGAAGAAAAGAAGTTAGAAAAATGTATAAAAAAAAATCTAACAAAAAATAAATAAAGAAAAAGAAAAAAACACAGCAAACTTTCCAAAGAAAAAATAAGTAAGTAAAAAAAAAAGATGCAAGGAATTGATGGAGTAAGACTTCGAGGATAAACAGGAGACGGAAGAAATGATGAAGTGATAGAAAGTAAATAAGCCAATTGTGAAATAAAGAAATAGCCAAATAAACGAAATAAATCAAAAGATAATTAAACGAGTATAAAAAGCGACAAAATGGTAAATACGAAAAGGAATAAAAAGAAGGAAAAAAAACGAAGAATACTCAGAGAATCGGTAAAACTGCAAGGGGAAAGAATACATTTAAAACATGAGAAACAAAAATCAAAGTACCAGACGACAAAAATGACTTAATAGCTACGGGGTGAAGAAGGTAATGTTCATAAGTAGAGAGTAAAAAAATGAGCAGAGAAAAGCGATTGGAAGAATTAAAAGGGAGGAAATCTGAGAAAAGATGTGGATAGAAATTAATAAAGAATTGTTGGAATGTAATAGACAATGAAAAAAAAGACAATAACCAAGAAAGATAACTTTATAAAAGAATAGAGAACAGTAAAATATGTTTGAAGAAAGAGAAAGAAAGAAAGAAGGAAAAGTGAAAGAGAGATAGGAAGATAGAGAAAGAAGAATGAATACAAGAACAGAATGAAATGAAATGAAGAAAATAGATAAGGAACAAGAAAGAAAAAGGAAGAGATAAGAAAGATAACGAGAGAAAGAAAAAAAGAAACAAGAAAAAAAGAATTAATTCAAGATCAGGAAGAAATAAAAATTGATAAGAACTAGAAAGAAAGAAGAGAAGAAGAAAGAAGAAAGGGGAAAAGAAGAAATAAATCCAGAAAGGAAAATAGATAAGTAACTAGAAAGAAAGAAAGAAAGAAAGAAAGAAATAAAGAAAGAAGAGGGAAAAGAAGAAATAATCCAGAACAGGAAAAATAGATAAGTAACTAGAAAGAAAGAAAGAAAGAAAGAAGAAAGAAAAGAAAGAATAAATCCAGAACAGGAAAATAGATAAGTAACTAGAAGAAAGAAAGAAAGAAAGAGAAAGAAAGAGATAAGAAGAATAAATAATTCAAGAATAGGAAGAAATAAAGAAAATAGATAAGGAAGTAGAAAGAAAGAAAAAGAAAGAAAAGGAAGCGAGAAAGAAGAAAGAAAAGAAAGAAAGAAAGATAGATAGAGAGAGAGAGAGAGAGAGAGAGAGAGAGAGAGAGAGAGAGAGAGAGAGAGAGAGTGAGTGAGAGAACCAGAAAGAGAAATAAATTATTCAAGAACAGGAAGAAATAAAAAAAATAGATATGGCAACAGAAAGAAAGAAAGAAAGAAAGAAAGAACAGGAAAAATAACAAAAATAGATAAGGACTAGAAGAAAGAAAGACAGAAAGAAGAATGAATGAATGAATGAAAAAAAAGAAAGGGTATCAGTGAAAAAATGAAACTGTGGTATCAAAAGAAATATACATGAATTACAGAAAAAAGAAAAGAAAGAGAGGGTGATACCGAGGAAAGAAAAAGAAAGAAGGAAGGAAATAGATAAATAAAGAAATGGAATGTTATACAAAAAAAGTGATAAATGACTGTAAACACTGAAAACTGTTTGAAGAAAGAGGGAAAGCAAGAAAGAAAGCAAGAAAGCAAGAAAGAAAGAAAAGAAAGAAAGAAATGGAAGGAGATACCAAAAGAAAGAGAAATGGGAGTAAAAGATAAAGTGATACTGAATAAATAGATAAATAAATAAATAATAGATGATGAAAGAAAGAACAAAAGACAGAAATAAAGAAAAACTGCTAACAGAAAATAGGAAGGTAATACATTATTACGATTTTTGTGGCCATTTTTATAATGCAAGTGAGAGCACTTTACAGTGGAGATCCTTGGTGTTCCTTAATGTTAGGTAGAATTCTTTGGTTGTTCCTTGGTGTTCCTTGGTATTGGGTAGAATCCTTTGGTTGTTCCTCGTTGTTCCTTGGTTGCTGATCCGTTCGTCCGTAGCGAATACGCGCAAATGAACGGCTTTCAAGATAGGCGATTAAATAGTTAACTAACTACGTATTCGAGTTGTTGATTGGCTAGTTTTAATCCACGCACCCGCGCAGAGTCTATAAGTTTAAGTGGTTGACTGCAGCATACCTTAAATATTAAAAAAACTTCAATAGACATGGATACACAAAGAAAGAAAGTAAGAAAGAAAGAGAAATAATAGAAATAAACGAAGAAAAAACGATACTGAAGAAATAATAAAAGAAAGAAAGAAATAGAAGAAAGAAAGAGACAATAACGGAAAACAAGAGAGGAAGAAGAAGAAAATGGTATATGAAAAGGAAGAAAAGTGCAGAAAGAAAGAAGGAACGAAAGAAAGAAAAATAAAGACAAAGAAAAAGAAGATATTGAAACAATACTGAAAAAGAAAAAAAAGAAAACAAGAAAAGTACAGAAAGAAAGAAAGAACGAAAGAAAGAAAAAGAAAAGAAAAGAAAAGAAAAGAAAGAAAAGAAAGAAAGAAAGGCAGAAATAATCGAAAGGAAGAATAATAATAGTGAATGTGGTAAGACAAGAACGAAAAAAAAAAGCAAAAAAGATAAAATATGGTAAAGAAAGAACAAGAAAAGAAAAAGAAGGAAAGAAATTAAACACGAACAAAAATCAGAAAGCAAAGAAATATTGAAAGCAGTAAACCTAAAGAAAAAGAAAATGAATGAATTAATGAAAGAATGAGACTAAAAGAAGGAAAGTCAGAAATAAAAAGAAAAAAGAGGTAATTATAAACAATATTTATTTGTCTGATTTTTAGGTGAGGCCTGTAATTTATATTATTTTGATTTTTCGGTCTGCTGACATCATCTTTATTGTTGTATATACAACATTTCGGTTGATGTGCCCTCCGGCCTTCTTATCGTGACGTTCTTCCCTGAATTTCTTTTTCAAACATTTCTTTTTGAAATCATCCAATCTACTCTTAATTTGTTTCTTACTTAAAAAAAAAAAATATGATTAGGAATTGTTTTAAAAAAATATATTACTCGATTTGCAAAATAATTTAATTGGTTAATAGACAGAATTTGTGAAATCTTCCTTGAGAGTAAATTTCTAGTTCGAGGAGAAATATTTTAAAACAACATTATTGAAAATTCTATTAATTGTTTTGAAACTTTCAATTACATAATTTCTCATTCTTCTTTCGGTGCATATCGTATAAATGCGTCCTGGCCTCCTGCAGCAAGAAACGCTAAACAGTACCTGCTGAAAATCCAATCCGCACTATTATTGAAGTCCCTAGCTGTTTGAAGGCATTTTTCCCGAATGTTTAATGCGATATGAAACCGATCTTTTATCCCCCAAGTCTTTTCTCGGAACGTAAATGTAAACATTTTACCCCCCCTCTTTAAAATATTGTTAGCGGTTTGAAGGCGTTTTTATCGACAAATACAAAAAAAGATGTGGAACATGAAGGTGAAGGTTATTCTAATGGTATAGTGTGTCCTTGTACAGTCCTTAGATGCCTGGAAGAGAGATTGTAAATCTGAGGTAGGATCGAGAAAATCTAGACCACAGCACTGTTTAAATCAACTAGAATACTTAGAAGATTCCTTGAAACCTGCCATCACTCAAACTTCGGTGATCAACCACTTGTTATGTCTGGTTCCAAAAACATACATGTAAAATAATAATTATCCTGAGAAAATAATTATAGATTAAAGTAACTATTCTTAATAAAATTATTTTCATAGTTATATGACATAAAGTACCTCACGTGGTGTAATAGTTAGCAAGCTAGATTAGCAAACCCTTGTTAGTGAGTATGATTCTCACTGGGTGCCTAATATTTCTTGCCTTGTGTCACATCTAAGCTACGCTTAGTAAATAGGTATATGACATCAAGTATTCCTATCTAATACCAAAATATTTTAAAAGGATCTATTTGACCCATAGTTGGGAGCCTAACAGTTATTACCACTCAGTCACAGTCAAGCTGTGTGTAATGGTAAGTAACTGGTGTCTCTACAATTACAAGAGCCACAAATCTTGATTTTGATCAACAGAATTTGTTTAGTCTCATACCCAGAACATTCCTGTTTGGGAACCGCGTAATACCCACATGCAGAGGCTAAAGTTGGCGAATTCTCAGGATCACCGACAGGACAGCTCAATTATTAATAGGTATCGTTTAAACTTGGTGCATTGGAAGGAACAACCACATTAAAAACGTGATGGCTTGAAAACTTGGTATTTACCCAATCCGTTTACCACGGGTGGCATGTTATACAGGGTCGTAAGTAAGATGCATCTGCTATTCAATGGTATTGGATTTGCGAGGCTTACTTGCTAACCATTGCACCATAATGGGACACCCTAATGGCTGCAAAAATTAAAGTTTAAATAATTATCAAAAATGAAAGATAGTGGCATATGGGAATATTCTGAAATGTGAACGGACAATCGAAACAATGACTGAACTGAGAAAAGAAAGATAGAAGAGAAAGAAAGGGGGGAATTATTGATACAAAGAGAAAGGAAGGAAGAAACTCATGTTCAGGAAAAGAAAAGAAAAGAAGGGACACACTATAAGCACTGAAAGAAAAGAAGGAGCACATGGAAAGAAAATCTGGAAAAGAATGAACACACGATTAGAAGAGATAAAAAGAATAAACACACGATAAGAATATAAAGAAAAGAAACAACACACGATAAGAAAAGAAAAAAAAGAAAAACACACTATAAAACAGAAAGAAAAGAAGGAACGTATGGAAATAAAATCTGGAAAAGAATGTATGATTAGAAGAGATAAAAAAGAAAGAACACACATTAAGAAAAGAACAAAAGAAAAATAAGAAACACATAATAGGAAAGGAAATACAAAAGGAACTCACGAAAAGTAAAGAAGGAACATAGGATAAGAAAATAAAGAATCGGGGGAACACATGGTAAGAAAATAAAGAGAAAGACAATAAGAAGTACAGGATAAAAAAGAAAGGAATAAAGGATTAGAAGAAGCACACGGTATGTAAGGAAGGAAAATAAACGACACGGGCTAATAAAAAGACAGGAAGGAACACAGAGTAAGAAAAGAAAGAACACACGATATGAAGAGAAAGACAAGAAGGAACATACGATAAGAAAAGAACGAAGGAAGGAACGCTCGATAAGAGGAGACAGAAAAAAGGGAACAACACAAAGAAAAAAAGAACGAGAGAGCACAGGGTAAAAAATAGAAAGAAATGAAAGAATACCCTATATGGAGAGATAGAAAAGAAAAACACATCATAAGAAGCGAAAGAAAAGAAGGAACAGACGAGAATAAAAGAGAGAAAAGAAGGAATATACGATAAGAAAAGAAAGAAAAGAACTCATGATGAGAAGAGAAAGCAGATGATAGGAAGGGAAATGAAAAAGGAACTCACAAAAAGTAAAGAAGGGACATAGGATAAGAAAAGAAAGGATCAGAGGAACACATGGTAAGAAAGGAAATAAAAGAAAGACAATAAGAAGTACAGGATAAAAAGTACACGGTATGTAAGGAAGGAAAAGAAAGGACACATTATAAGAAAAAGACAGAAAGGAACACAGAGTAAGAAAAGAAAGAACACACGACTAGAAGAGAAAGACAAGAAGGAACGAGAGAGCACAGGGTAAGAATAGAAAGAAATGAAAGAATACACTATATGGAGAGAGAGAGAAAAGAAAAATACATCATAAGTAGCGAAAGAAAAGAAGGAACAGACGAGAATAAAAGAGAGAAAGAAGGAATATACGATAAGAAAAGAAAGAAAAGAACACACGACAAGAAGAGAAGAAAAAAAGAACGAGAGAGCACAGAGTAAGAATAGAAAGAAATGAAAGAATACACTATATGGAGATATAGAAAAGAAAAACACATCATAAGAAGCGAAAGAAAAGAAGGAACAGACGAGAATAAAAGAGAGAAAAGAAGGAATATCCGATAAGAAAAGAAAGAAAAGAACTCATAATAAGAAGAGACAGCAGATGATAGGAAGGGAAATAAAAAAGGAACTCACGAAAAGTAAAGAAGGGACATAGGATAAGAAAAGAAAGAATCATAAGAAAGAAAGAAAAGAAAGACAATAAGAAGTACAGGATAAAAAAGAAAGAAATAAAGAATTAGAAGAAGAACACGTTATGTAAGGAAGAAAAAGAAAGGACACAGGATAAGAAAAAGACCAGAAGGAACACAGGGTAAGAAAAGAAAGAACACACGACTAGAAGAGAAAGACAAGAAAGAACGAGAGAGCACAGGGTAAGAATAGAAAGAAATGAAAGAATACACTATATGTAGAGATAGAAAAGAAAAACACATCCTAAGTAGCGAAAGAAAAGAAGGAACAGACGAGAATAAAAGAGAGAAAAGAAGGAATATACGATAAGAAAAGAAAGAAAAGAACACATGATAAGAAGAGAAAGAAAGAAAAAAGAAAAGAAAAAAAGAACGATAAGGAAAGATAGAATATTCTCCTCTGAATAACATTTATATAGTTTCCTGCTAACCGACGATGATTGTGTACGATTTTCGGAAAGTCCTTCTTGCGTCTCGCATTTTCGAGTTACGTCAACGATTCTCTTGGATTCACGACACGGCTGTTGCTTGGCCGGGATCCAAAGCCATCAATTCTGTCTGATTGAAGAAGCGACCTCTTTCCAAAACCATCAACGCCGTCTGATTGAAATACTGACTTCACTTGGACGTTTTTTTTTTTCTTTTTATTTTTTTTTCCGGAAAATCCTCAAAATAACGCAATTCCTTTGTTAGCCCTTCATTGAAAAACAGAAATTGTCTTCAGGCGATGGCGAAAGTTATTTCATTTTACTTATTTACAATCTTTCTTTTCTTTTCTTTTTTCTTTATCAGAAGATTCGTCCTTAGTTGTGAATTGTTTGCCGCTCGCTGAAAGATATGTCCAAGTGATAAAAAAAAATATGCAATTACAGAGATTTAGATATCTAAAAATAAGTTCAGATTGTTATGTATTTAAACACTTATAAGTGAATCTAATTTTTAACTGAATAACATTTATATTGAAAAGTTTAGAACAAGAGAGGTTAGCCGAGAGGTTTCTATTGGTAAATCGTTACGGTATAAACAACGATTTTAGGAATTCACTCGGTGATATAATGGTCGTTAGAAAAATCAGCACGACAGAAATACAGGTTAGCTCAAAATGTGCGCAAATACTTTGAATCTATCTATACGAGTATATGCATAGAGTTTGGACATGATTTAAAAATCTGAAATACGTGTCACATCTTCAAAAATCAGCATTCGTAAACAATTGTCAAACTTATGCTCATAGGTGACGTTCTCATATGGTAAGCTGCACATGGGCAGGTCAGTTGGAATCGTAGAGCAAAGACCTACATCGACCAACTTTGACAGATACTCGATGCTGCGCAGAGGACCTCCCGATACGATCATGATAAGGACAGTTAGCGAGAGGTAGTTTAAAAAAAGGGAATTGAAAATATTTTGCGGGCTTTATTATAATTGATATATATATATATATATATATATATATATAATATATATGCGTGCGTGTGTCTATGTGTCTATTGTGTGTGTGTGTGTGTGTGTGGGTGGGTGTGTTATAATGAAATACTGGTCAATGATGTGCATTGTGCATATATGTATATATATATATATATATATATATATATAAGTAAATACTGCTGAATAATATGTATTGTGGATATATATATATATATATATATATATATATATATATATGCATGTGTGTGTGTGTTTATAAGGAAATACTGTCAATTATGTGCATTATGCATATATATATATATATATATATTATATATATATATTATAAGTAAATACTGCTGAATAATGTGTATTTGGATATATATATATATATATATATATATATATATATATTATATATATATATCCTACAAGTTTGTGGTTGAGCACTGTGATTTCTTGGTTCATCCCAAAACAAATTTTTAAATATACATATATATATATGAGTTTGGATAATCTGATCTGTGTGATAAGGCACCCAGGAGCTGAAGGTAAGTATGGTGTCCCTCCTAAAATTTGAAAATAAAATATTTGCAAAGG
>CM042143.1:70266097-70273597 GCA_023376005.1 Doryteuthis pealeii
TATAATATAATAAGATAAATATATAGGTTTTACATATCTATTTATTGGGGGACAAAGGAACATTCACAACCATATTGGTTTCATGCGATGCATTCATCAGGTGAAGATGTTTCAAATGTGAGGAAAATCGAAAAAAATTCAAAAAATTTCAAAAAATTCAATAGACATGGGATGCGTATGATTGGATAAAATGATGTGTGTATGTATGTGAAGGTGAATTGAATGTATGAGAGTGTTTATGGGCTGTATAAAGGTTGCATACGCGTAGTGACTGGTCACACACATAATACGTTGTTCTGTGAGTGTGTGGTATTTTATTAGTGCTTACGTGCGAGCGTTTGTGTTTGTACATATATGTGTGTGTGTGCATGTTTTTTTTTCTATCGGATGTGTAGGTTGTGTATGTTGTATACGGACGGCTCGTGTTAGTTGAGGAGTGAGGTTGAATAATATTAATTTTAAGGTTGCAAATATTGTATATTATGGGTGGGTGGGGTTTATTGAACGGCGGTGTTGTCTATTATGAGGTGTGGCATTGTCAACCGGACGTGGTTGCACGTGGTTACGCATACTCGCGGCATATACACGCATACAAAACAATATTCATACATACTGATATGCACACACATGTCACTATATGTGCCGGGTAAGCTTGACATATACATACTGGAGCGTATACGCATACTACTATGGGCTCCACGTGCACATATATACGCACATACGCACACATGTACACACACAGACACGCATATACGTACACATACAAATGCGTGTACATACACTCACACGCACACGTACAGACACACATACATATACATGCATACATATATACACGCATGCATATACGTACAAACATACATAAACATATGCGCACAAAGACACATGCATGCATGCACATATATGCACGCATATACGCGCGCATGCATACGCTCATACATGCATGCACACACACACACACACACACACCTACATGTGTGTGTATGTGTGTACGTGCATGCATGGTCGTGTACATGCGCGCGTATGTGCATATGTGTGTGTATCGTCATCAGGGAATGATGTTTGATATTTTTGTATACTTAAAATGTTTAAATATTTTTTCTATTATCATACATTTTTTTTCTTTGTGTCTAAAATTAGAATAAATAGAATACAATGTTTACAAGGATAATCTTTCGGTCGAAACACGTGTCGGTACTACAATAAATATTTCTTATTCATTCAATATTTTATTTCCTTTATTTATTTTTTCAACATATATATATATATATATATATATATATATATATATGTGTGTGTGTGTATATATATATATGTGTGTGTGTGTGTGTGTGTGTGTGTGTGTGTGTATACGTGCGTGCGCGCGTATGTAAGTTTGTGTGTGTTTTCTACTTACTCTCGAAAATGAATCTTCTTTTTCAATATTGCACGTTTTCCTTATTGTTAGGATAACATTTCCCAAGAAAATATCTTCAGTTTTGCATTTACTTTCTGGCAGAAACAATTACAATCAGGAATTACGACGTATTTCAATTTCTGATGAGAAAAGTTTCATTGAACCTCGGCAGAGGAGAAGCGGCTGTTTGTAAACGAAGCCATCAAGTTTATTTGTTTCCTATTATATATAGTTTCGGAGATTAAATTTTTTGCTTGCTTCTTTGTATCATTATTTTGTGTGTGTTTGTTTTCTTCAAAAACTACAGCTACTTCTTCATTTCCCTTAGTTTCTCGGGCAATTAAAAGGGAACAAAAAGAAAACCAAATAAAACAAATCATATAGGAAACGATAATTCGAAACAAGCAACAACAGCAACAACAATAACAACAACAAAAAATGTAGTCACTGGTTGAATTCGCCTGCCGCCTTTATGTTTCTGTTGAACTGCTAACACTGCAGTAGCTCAATTATTTCCTTTGCATAGTATCACGCCTGGTTTCCATATATAAATAGTGCTGCAGGCTGGTGATAAGTGATGAAGAATAAAAAAAAAAAAATACAAAAACACAAAAAGAAAAGGAAAAAAAGAAAATGAACGCCAGGTAATAGTTCCTGACAAACAAAAGCTTCTACCTCATGAACCACAGGGGAAAATTCCCCAGGGAGGAAATTGCCTCCCTAAATAAGAAAATGGACAGAAATAGATCGAAATAGTTTAGTAAAACAAAATGGATGAATATTATTCTTTTGGTAAATGTGTGAAGGTGAAGATTGCTTGTCAGTTTTCGCAGATTTATAACTTCGACATTGCTTTTAGGCTTTCCTTATTATAGATGCTTCTTCTTCTTCTTCTTCTTCTTCTTCTTCTTCTTCTTCTTTTTTCTTCATGTTCTTCTTCTTTTTCTTTTTCTTTTTCATCTTGTTCTTGTTCTTGTTCTTGTTATTGTTCTTGTTCTTGTTCTTCTTGTTCTTCTTGTTCTTCTTTTTTCATCTTCATCTTTTCTTCTTCTTTTTCTTCTTTTTCTTCTTTTTTTCTTTCTTCTTGTTCTTGTTCTTGTTCTTGTTCTTCTTGTTCTTCTTCTTCTTCTTCATGTTCTTCTTTTTCTTTTTCATCTTGTTCTTGTTCTTGTTCTTGTTCTTGTTCTTCTTGTTCTTGTTCTTGTTCTTCTTGTTCTTGTTCTTCTTGTTCTTGTTCTTGTTCTTCTTCTTCTTCTTCTTCTTCTTCTTCTCCATGTTCTTTATCTTCTTTTTTTATCTTGTTCTTGTTCTTGTTCTTGTTCTTGTTCTTGTTCTTCTCCTTCTGCTTCATATTTTTCTTCATCTTTTTCTTCATCATCTTCTTCTTCATCTTTTCTTGTTCTTCTTCATCATCATCATCATTATCTTCTTCTTCTTCTTCTTCTTCTTCTTCTTCTTCTTCTTCTTCTTCTTCTTCTTCTTCTTCTTCTTCAAACTGATTGTAATCACCTTACAATCATGATGATCATCATTATCAGGAATTGTATTTTAGTATATACTACTGCATAGCCTAGAGAAAAAAGCAAGATGCACTGTCCTCGATGAGAACTAAGATAAAACTGAGTTCATGTGCTTTAAACATGATGGAAACATCTCCTCACTAGATGTCAAGAATCTTGAATTAGAAGACAATATACCTAGGTAGTAATATCCCATCCACAGAAAGCGAGGCCCATACACACATAAGTAAAACAGAGGCTGATATTAACCGTGATCAAATTCATATTAATAATCATTATCAATAACTAGCAAATTATATACACCCTCCTGGTGCAAGTATTTAACTCTTAATGCAATAAAATATTATATTACGTTATAAATGTTAATGAAACTAAATAAGAATGCAAATAAAAAAGATTTGAAACAGAGGGGGTATAATGAAAAAATAGAAAACTGAAACTTACTCTACCATCACTCGAGTCTTTCGTTGCTGAATTTTCCTAATTTAACTATTTAGTTGAAATAAGAAGTAAAGAATAAAATTACAGTGATTTCCTCTTGTTAATGGATTTCTTTTAAGATTTATCTCCGAGTTCTTTGCTCATATTCATTAAGATAAAACCAAATAATTAGAGATCGATAATACTAGGTACATCAAAATCAAATTTTTAATAACAATACGCCAACTGGCCTTCCCGTTCACACTGTAAATTGCTATATCGTTGTATATACAAATACAATTGCATGTTATTAGTATGAATATATGGTCAACAGTATTAACAATGTATTTTTTTTCAAATCAATAATTGAGGTTTCAATATAAATAAAATCATGGAGAATGTGACGTAAATAACTAAGAGAATTGTGACCTTTAAGTGATATAGTTTCGGTTACAAACAGACAAACACAAGTCCCATTATAATAAGAGTGTATTTCATTGTATACTACTGCAAAGCCTCGTGATAGAAGGAGGAAGCATCGGCCTTGATATGAACTCAGATAAAACTGGGTTCATGCGCTTTAAAAAATGTAGAGACATCTCCACACTGAATGACAAGACACTTACATTAGAAGACCAATTCACATACCTAGGTTGTAATATCTCATCAACAGAAAGCAAAGCTAATACACACAGAGGAAAGTCGTGGGTTGCTATTGGCCGTGATAAGATTTGCGGTGATAATTATTATCAGTAATTGTATTTTATTACATACTACCGAAAAGCCTAAAGAAAACAGAAAGATGCCTCAGCTTTATGTGGACTCAGATAAAAGGAACACGTACTTTAAACAAAGTGTAGACATTCCTAGACTGGATGGCACGGCTCTGAAATTAGTAGACCAGCTCACATACCAAGTTAGTAATATATCATATTAATATGATATATTATATGCCAATCTAAGCATTAGAAATGCAGAAATTAAAATTGAAAGATCATCGATTATATGTAAATTGATTTCTCTGATCGTTTAAAGCGATAATTATTTCAAGCTGTAGTGGTATCAGACCTAACATATGGCTGCACAACTTGGGCTTTAACGAAACGATTGGAAAAAAAGTTAGACGGCAACTACACAATGATTCTGCATTCTGTCTTGAATATACCATGGAAGCAAGCACTCCGAAAATCACAGCTGTACGGCCACTTAACTCCTATCACAAAAAACATCCACGTAAAAAGATCAAGACACGCTGGATAGTGTTGAAAAAGTAAAGACGAACTAAAAAGTAACGTGTACTCATCTGAGTGTGTCAATCAGTGATGATACACGGACTGCACCTCTGCAAGGGGGAGAATTTCTCACTGGGACCACCAGTTGGTTGCGGGAGGCAACCCGTGCGGCTTAAGGACAAATTCTGGTGGCTGATCAGTCCATGGCATGCAAAACTCTGCTTTGTTCCTTACTTAGGCTAGACTGCGGTCGGAGAGGCCACCTCCGATCAATTGGCCGGTCGTGTCAAATCCTAGCACCTACATGATTGTCCAAACCTTGTGGCCCTTATGGCTAACCCAACCCTTTTTATTATATATGTGTTATAAGGTGATGGCAGAGGGTTTTAGCCTTCCGAGTATAATGTTAAATTACATCTAATGGTGAAGTTCCAATTCTGGAACCCTAGGGAGTGTAGAGTAGCCCTTTTCACCGTTACTTCCCCGCCCACTTTGACCCTAAATGGTAGTACTTGTGAGGATCATAATTATGGTGTAAATAAACATGAATAACTTTGAAAAAGTTGAGTTTAAAAAATGTTAATACCCATCAAGAATGAATAAAACGTCTTCGGCAAAATAATCCAGCAATGATTGACATTTCGTAAGATCCAACCAACCAAACATTATTTTAAGTAAACTTATATCAAATAGTCAGATTAAATTCATTTATTTATAGATTGTTTTTATAGACTATTTATATTGTTTGTTTATTTGTTGGATTTTACGGCATCTCAACTGCTATTGGTCATTTTATGCCTAGATTGTATATTCTGTAAATTGAGTGGGAATAGAATGTTTGATTGTATTTTGAGACTTTTTATTGAGATTCTACTGATTGATGTTAGAGGGTTTGATGGTATTGTTATTAATTCTAAATTGTTAAACATTTTTTAATTGTTAAATTCTCTTTTAAGTAAACTTATTTTAAGTATTTTTATTTAAAACACTATTGGATTAAGCTCGTTCACTTGTTTGTAGATAACATTTTGTTTAATAGTTGATTGGTCATTTTGTTTAAGGCATATCAACACTTGTGGACTATTTAATGCCAAATCTTTTTTTTGTATATATGATTCGTAAGTAGATTATTCTTAACGTAGGCAAATAATTTTCTAATATTTGGTTAGATAAACTGGTAAAAATATTTTTAATTAACTTTATGTGTATTAATATGTTGGTGGTTGATCCACAGCCACCGCTTTTTAAAACTTTTCAGATAAAAAGATATGGTTGTTTGTCTGCCAAAATTACAATTTGAAGAATAGTGTCGTGACAATGATATCGC
The DNA here is from genome assembly GCA_023376005.1 of Doryteuthis pealeii. Lineage (NCBI taxonomy): Eukaryota > Metazoa > Mollusca > Cephalopoda > Myopsida > Loliginidae > Doryteuthis > Doryteuthis pealeii. The sequence goes on from CM042143.1 coordinate 70,271,990, forward strand.
TGCGAGGGCTTGACATGACCGACCGATTAATCGGAACAAGACTCTCTAATCACATGTCTGGCCCAACTAAGGAAGGAAGTGGGGTGATTCAGGTCATATGACCATTTAGTAACCGGGTCATGCCCCGCTAGCCAACAGGATCCTGTACTCAGACATTACAGGGCGCCACCCACGGATAACAGGTGGCTCTATTGGGGGTGTTACTCCTATGAAACGATAACAAAAATTTCAAAGATGTTAATTTTAAATTGTGTTGTAATTTAATTTTATGAAAGTCTCTATCCAGTTTTTTTTAATCAAGTTTTTCATTATTTCCTAGTTTGATTGCAAAGATGTTTAATCTCTTGCAAGGAATTTCATTTGTTTTTCATATTTCATATTCCTTCAACTGTGGACAGGTGCAACGAAAGTCATTAAGTGCACATTCATCTAATGACAATGGCTAATGTGAGTAATTATCTGTAACACAATGTCGAAAATTGAAAATGGCGGCACTTTACACACTAATGAGACAAAAGAACATGAACACGAATCCAATAATTTGTTGGTCTACCGTGAACCCACAACATACCTCTTACCTGGGAAGGCATGAAACCTAACAATTTATAAAATTTTACTGTTGGTCTGGTTGTAAATGTTAATAGATTTTTAATTTCAGAAAGTTACGGAGTCAAGTTTTTACACAGAGATTTTTAATTTTTTATATTCTGAGGGAAAGCGGAAGGCTCAAGGTAGTTTTGGATAATAAGAAGAGTGACCTGTAGTTTGCATTTAAAGTTTTCCTTCTCCTAGACCGGTTGCCATTCGAAGATTAAAGATCCTAGTCTGCCCTATTATTTACTCATAGCTGGAGGGAGAAGTGTTGGATTCCTACCTTTCCCTAGTGCATTAGCACAATGTGAAATGCAAACAGCGTTGAATTCGTCCTATCTTGTCCATTTTCTACGACGGTAACCATTAAAACCTCGGTTAAATGTTTGGTTGTTTGGCTTTACAGCAGATCCACCCACTTTCGGGTTATTCAAGTCATTTTGATAAACAAGGGTTCAGGTTGTTTACAGTACCTGTTGTTACTTTAGTAGTATCTCAATTTAGTATTGAACATCCTCATACACGTAGTAGAAGACTAGTTTGAATTCTGTTTTCCTTCTCCCAGGCCGGTTGCCTAACTAAAGCTAAAGAACTAAGTCTTCCCTATTATTATGCTGCTGGGACATTTCTAAAAATGGTCTCATTTAATCTGCTGGTTCAGCAATTTCGTGATTATCAAATTCACAATTTTTGCTGTTCAAAACTGAAACATTCAACGCATCAAAATGAAGTATACTGGGTTTTTATCTTCTTTTATAGATACGAACACAACACAGATTGCATTACAAGACAGAAGCTGTCATTCTCGTCATTTTTATATGGTCAAAAGATTTTGGTTGATCAGTATATATCTTAAAATACTGCTCATCATAACTCCCTCATCGTCGTCGCTCTAGAAGTAGTAGTAGTAGTAGTAGTAGTAGTAGTAGTAGTAGTAGTAGTAGTAGTATTTGTTACTGTTGTTGTTGTTGTTGATGTTGTTGCTGTTGTTGGTGTTGTTTTCTTGTTGTTCGAATA
>CM042143.1:70278597-70286097 GCA_023376005.1 Doryteuthis pealeii
CCAGGGTTATTTTTTGCTGAGGTGGAATGCCACACCTACTGTCTGTTCCTCGATTTACCGCGCTGATCCGATTGCAGAAATTGTGCTACTCATGCGCTGAGTTGGCAGGGATTAGGATCAAATTAAAACCTTGCGATAATTAGGGTGTGTTCTACTGATAGCTAAAAGTTACCTACATTTTATTAAAATAGAGGCGCGTAGTGTAATGGCTACAGTTGTAGGAAATGGACTTGTCAATCCGAGTTCAAATCCTAGACGAGGCAGTCTAGGTGCGTTTTATTTTACATAGCACTAATACATTTGAAAAAGGTATGCATCCACTTGCACTCCCTCCAACTATAAATAAATAGCAAGGCAGACTGGGCACTTTAATCTCGGTTAGGTAATCAGCCAAAGAGAAGGAAAACTCTGAATTGAAACCTGTTTAACACCGTCTAAAATTGACTTTGCTTCACATCCTGCTTGTGCGTAGGGATTGGTTAATAAGTACATTTTATTAGATTAATCTGAGACTTGCAATTCCGTGGGTGTTAATCATCGTCGCTATTATAGCTTCTTTGTTTGATTTTTTGTTCATCAAAAGAAGACTCGAAAATGTTCTCGCTTTTCTTTGGTGACAATAAAGTAACAATGTATTCGTATGAAAGCTGAAACCTTTCATGTATGTAGGTTAATATATACAATTGATCTCCTGTGATATTTTTGTAAGTTACTATTTGAAAGTCCTACAATGCTCAACGGTCCGACTTATTATTCTACCGGACAATTATTTTCTAATTAAGTGCATTTTTAATCGAAATCTATCGATAATAAGCATGAATAAATGTACTATTATTTATCAGAATGCGTGTTCATTGATAATTCTGGGAAATTCTTGACATTTGAATCACCAGTTCCCTTGTTGCCAGCAGGTCCTTTCGATGAATTCATGCCAGATATTTTATTGATGTCATTTTATAAGTCTCCATGAAATGTATTTTTTATAATAGTCAAAGTTATTCTTTCTGTGAATCAAAGCAAATAAACGAACAAAATCTTCATAATCAATTAATGGCTTTTCTATTGAAAGTTTGCCCTTTTTAATATATTTGTTCTCCTTTTATTGTTTTTTTATTATTTCTTATAAAACGGTATTGATTTTTATTCCCTCCCCCATGCATCAATGAATGACGCTGATTCAATTAACATGGTTTCACCCGAACCTCGATTTATCAACATAATCTGAGCAAACCTGTACGGTAAAAAAAAAACAAAAAAAACAAAAAAAAACAACAAAATCAACACAATGAATAGACAAATAGACCATCTTGTCGTCAAAATGGATTACCATCTCATGCCCTGCATCCAGGAACTTCGGCCTCTTGACTGGTAAGACAAAATTAGTTACGTGTTCCTCCTGGGCCGTCCCACCAGGCAGCACATATCCCCTCTTTATTGCCCGGTAATTGAGGCGCCCCAGAATGGGAATGCCGAAGGACTCACACCTTTTTACACTGGTCACTGCATCCGCTTCGGTTTGTGCATGGATCACCACGGTAAAAAAGTACTTGTGTGGATCTGTCCTGGTGGGAGGTCAATAAATATTCATCTTATGGAGGCGCGTTATGCAATAGTTATCACTGTAGGAAATCAGTACGGTAAGATGAGATGAAATTCAGAACAAGGCTGTTAGGATTTCACATAGCGTTAATAACCCTTAGGAAGGGTATGCATTCAACTAATCTCCCTCTAACTATGGGTAAATACTAGGACACACTGTGCCCTTTAACCTTGCAAGATGTGTTCCAGACAGCACGCAGCATACTTGTGTAGCTTTCATTAGGCTTTTTCTCCAAGTGCTTATTTAGAGTTCAAGTGGTACCGATTTGGCTTCGGACTGGAAGAATTTCCATTTTGTCAGTTTGGAATATAAAGAAACTAATATATATATATATATATATATATATATATATATATAATATATATATATATATATATATGTAAAATGAAATTGGAATTGAATTCGACTATGTGAGGAAGAATGAATAAGAAAGAAAGAACAGAATGGATTTAAAAAAGATGAATTTAATCAATATCACTTACACATGTGTTTCGGTCAGTTTATCTTTGTGTAAACGATGCAAACTATTATTATTATTAAATAAACAAATGAAATGAAATAATAATAATAGAATTTTCACATTTTTCTATTATTATTATATCATTTCATTTGTTTATTTAATGATAATAATAGTTTGAATCGTGTACACAAAGATAAACTGACCGAAACACATGTGTAAGTGATATTGATTAAATTCATCATTTTTCATTCATTCTGTACTTTCTTTTCTTTATTCATTCTTCCTCATATATATATATATGTATATATATATATATATATATATATATATATATACATATGTGTGTGTGTGGGGGTGTATATATATATATATATATATATATATATATATATATGTAGGTTTCCTTGCTGATCCGAAAGCAGATCTCATCCTCAGATCGGATCAGCAAGGCAAGTGATGCCTTAGAAAAATTAAACAGAAGGTTGTGAATTTGCCGTCGAATTTCAGTTGCAACAAAAGTCAATGTATATGTTGCATGTATTTTATCTGCTCTCCATTATGTTTGCGAATACTGGACCATGTACAAGAAACATCTTAAACGTCTCGAGCGCTTTCACCAGCAATGCCTACGGCAAATAATAGGGGTGCGCTGGCAAATGTACGTCAGTGACATTGAGGTTCTGGAGTAAGCCAAATGTCGAAGTATAGAATCTCTCATAATCAAACATAGATTGAGATGGAATGGACATTTGGTAAGGATGAACGATGGGCGACTTCCTAAACAACTATTCTATGGGGAACTTGTAAACGGAAAGCGTTTGGCTCAAGGGCCCAAGATGAGATACATGGATTGCCTGAGGTCAACCTTGAAAAAATGTAACATCAATGAGAAGACCTGGGAGAGTAAGGCTTTGGGCAGCGGAGAAGAGCTTTACAGGAGGGCACAATAAAGTTTGAGACCAACCGTATACAGCATGAGCAGTTAAAACCAGATATTCGCAAGAATAAAAAAGTAGACAACCAAGGGCTTCAAATCGGTCTACTATGTGACCAGTGTGGAAGGCTATGTATGAACAAAGCTGGCCTGATCAGTCACCAATCTGTGCATCGGGGGGATGTACTAATAAAATACCCAGTGCTCCCTGGAATTACCTGTAAATGTGGGAATATGTGCAAGACTTTGGCAGGACTAAAGAGCCACTTTCGTGCAGCTCATTGTTGAACTTTTTGAAGCTCACCGTTATATTCTTTGAACTGTTGGACTTTTTTTTTTTTTTTTAATCCAGCAATGGCAATACTTGAACACGAGTTTGCTGCCATCATATATATATATATATATATATATATATATATAATATATAAAATAATGTGTGTGTGTGTGTGTGTGTGTGTGTGTGTGTGTGTGTGTGTGTGTTAGTATCCTTATATTCCCAGTTCATTTTTGTCTTTTCTCTTATAGCATTTTAACTGGAAAACTATTTTCCCCGGTTGATGACCAAGCTTGAAATTAGTTGAGAACAATTAACATGTACATAACACAAAACATTCCTATTGGTCTTATCACATTTGTTAATTATATATATATACATTTCCCATCGCGTGAAAAACGCTTCATATAAACGCTAAAAAAATTGATTTTTAACATCTCAACCATTTCATGACTGGTTTTTGACATCTCACCCACTGATCTCATCTGATGATTGGATTACCAAGAAACTTTAAGTTATGAGTGTGAAACTATAATATCACCATCGATTATATATATATAATATATATATATATATATATATATGTATTTTGTGTTGTGTGTGTGTGTGTGTGTGTGTGTGTGTGTGTGTGTGTATGTAGGGCGAGAGAGAGAGGGGGAAAAGTATAAGACAAATAGGAATATTTATTTTATATTATCTTTCTGATGATAATCGCGACGGCCGGGGTTCGATTTGCCGCTTGGCACAAAATAATTTCATGAGGACCAATTATATCGATACAAAATTAGGTAAGGTGCAACAAAATAGCTAGTGTAGAATGTGTGGGGACAAAGAGAAAATCCTTTGTCACATAATAACAGAATGCAGCAAAGTCGTACAAAAGGACAACAAGACTAGGCTCGATTGGAAGGGAAAACTGATCCACTGGGAATTATGCAAGAAATTAAATATCAGAATACCAGATCTAATGTTTGACGGGCTTGAAAAAAAAGTCATCTCGTGGATTTTGCCGTTCCGGCAGTACAAAAAAAGAAAATAAAAGGAACCAAAAACATAGATAAATATATAGATGGCTAGAGCACTGTACAAAAACTGTTAAACATGAGATTGATGGTGATACTTTTTATAGTTGGTGCCCTTGTAACGGTCCCCAAATGTTTGAAGAAAAGAGTGGTAAAATCAGAAATCATAGTAAGAATCAATACCATCCTAACAACAACATTGGTAAGATCGACTAGTATACTCAGAAGAGGCTTGGGTACATGAGGAGACTTGCGCTTATGCAGACCCGGTGAAAGACCACCGTCTAACACTGGTGAAGAAAACTCAGAAGGAGCAATATAATAATGATAATAATATTAATGATAAACATAATAATATTATTAATAATTCTTCAAATAATATTGATAAAGATAGAACAAAATATAAATTACCTATGACCATGTCGTTACATGTATTTACGTCAACGTTCTGTATCAATAATCGGAATTTACCAGGTTTGAATTTAGAGTTTTCCTTCTCTTCGATCGCTTGTCATACTAAGATTAAAGAGCCCAGTCTGTTTTACTATTTATTCATAGCTAGAGGGAGAATACTTTGATACATACCTTTCCTAAGTGCAATATTGCTATGTGAAATCTAAACAGTCTCTATCAGGACTTTAAATTCGTCTCGGCTTGTTACAACGGTAACCACTACTCCACGATAAATAACATGGATCATATAGTTATAGGTACGAACAAATATTTACAAATAAATCAATTTTTTTGCATTACTTTCCCATAATTTCAGAATTACGAAATCCACGTAGTTATACACTGGACGCTAAAATGGTCATGCCGTTGATCGAACTGACGTTTGTCGCAGTACAGCACATTAAGTACTATGGAATGGGGACATTCCCACCATATATATATATGTATACATATGTGTGTGTGTGTGTGTGAGAGAGAGAGAGAGAGAGAGAGAGAGAGAGAGAGAGAGAGAGAGAGAAGGGAGAAGGAGGAAGGAGAATGATGGATAGATTCATCAGGGAAAGTGCATGATATTTCTAATGTCAGATTTCTAGTAATCATATTAACAGAGGTCTGGAAAGTCGTAGTCATCCATTCAATAACCATGTGTAAAGGATGAAAACACGCCAGCTTTTAGTTTCCCTTTGCAAAAGAAACAACAGAATATTCTAATTTTCCAATTATTCAACATCATTTGAACTGGCAGGAAGCGTTTTCACTCTCATTTTTATTACATATTCCTTTTAAAATGAATTATATTTTTAGCTAAACTGCCGTTGTTCTACATTTTCCATTCCTAAGGTAAACCTTTTACCTTTCCTGATTTCCTGTGTTTTAATATTTCCTAACACATACAAGTGTGGCCCTTCCCGCCTCTTCTTTAAACTGATTTACATAAAGGGAAGCAACTGTATCTCTATTCATCAGGTATTTCTCTTTCGCTTAGAATATTCGACATAATTAATAAACACCAATTTATTTTAAAATTTTAAAAATAAGTATGAATAAAAAAACAAAATCAATAAATAAAAATTTGTTTCAATTCACGCCAGATGTACTGTTAGTTTTCAAATTAGTTGGAAGTGCGTGGTGTAATGGTTAGAGTCGTAGGAAATGGACTGGTCGACACGAGTTCAAATCCTGGACGAAGCTACGGTTCACATAGCGCTAATACCCTTGAATCCAACTACTCACCCTCCGGCTATGGGTAAATACTAGGGTAGACTGGGCTTTTTAACCTTGGTTAGGCAAACAGTCTAGGAGAAGGAAAACTCGGAATTCAAGCCTGTTAAATCCGCTTGGGGTAGACACTACTAGAATAGGCTCAGTCGTAATTAGTGATCTATTAAATAAAAAAAAACGATAACATTTATTGACATACCCTCCCCCCTACTTTTGTATGTTTTCAAAACTAATTTTAAGACACAAATGAAAAGGTGATGAGTAAGGAGTATATTTACCGCACTCGGTGGCGGCATGCTCTCCGTGGGGGGACTGTTCATGTCTGAAATCATCCCGACGAAACACCATGAAGCCAAGAGGTCTAAAAGAAAGTGGCGGCAACAAAGCACCGGCACATCAACATCTTTAGTGACAACCTTCACATGCAACAACTGTGGTCGAGGCTGTTTTTCGAACATTGGACTTCACAGTCACAGGAGGTGCTGTAACTTCAGGGGCACACTGATTATATTAAGTAAAAACTGCATAAAATCGAAAAAAGATAAAACACGACAGAATTTGTTACTTCAAATTATCTTATCCGATAATTTTCTTCACACCGCGTGGATAATACGAAAATCCCGGACAAGAGAACATTCTTGTGAATTCCACCTTTTCAATTCGTACTCTGCCTCCCACTCCGACTCGATGGAGGGTAGGGAATGCGGATTAGCTGATAATGATATTGACTCATTTTTACGTCATTTATATTTCCTTTCTTTTCTATTTATTCATTATTGCGCTCTTCAGGCCCATTTTACTCTTCCCTTTCGTCTTTGAATTCAAATAAACAAAGACTGTGATAGACTTTAACTCTTTGTCTACCTTAATCCGCTCCCATACCCAAGAAAGGTACAAAAACTGATGGTTAGTTTATTATAATTGAGCAGAAGGACACACAGTACAAATTATAATAGGACTTTATCTGAATAGAAAGAGTTCCGAGTTGCATGAATAGGGAATTCTGAAATATCCCATCGTACAGGTAAAAATTCTAAGATAATTTGATACAGCCGTGAGGGCAATTTATTAGGCAATGTGTTAAACGCACAAATTCCACTCTTTGAACAATTCTTTCTGCTAGTTAAATATCACCTTGTTTTATATTAATAGAAGGAAACTGCATAATTAAATCCATTTGGCGTTGTTAAATACTTTGTTGTATGAATGAAAGAGAGAAGAAAAAATAGAATGCCACTTACCTCGAGGTTGGAGAAGGAGAAGGAGGTGAAGAGGTGGTGTTGATGTGCTTCCTTTTAGTGAGAAATATCACAGTAAACTGGAAAATAAGGAGCATAGTAGGAATGGAGAAAGAAAAGATAAAATCCAATAGAAAATAGATTCCATACATTTCGGAAAACTTAATGTACCAACGGGCTAATATTGTTTACCCTTCTAAAATATCGGGTATATAAAAGGCGAAAGAGAGATAGAGAGACACACACATAGAAGAGGAGGAGGATAAATTTGGTTCTTATTTGTACTTGTTCCTGGCAT
>CM042143.1:70291097-70333597 GCA_023376005.1 Doryteuthis pealeii
GGCGTGTAGATAGACACTACCAAATGGTGAAAAAGTCTAAAAAATAGTCTAGTATATTTTCCTCTTTGAAACTATACATGGAATTCTATTCGATAGTATATTAAATGTTTATGTTTTATGGTTTTATATGCATTAACTCCCATGTAGATATGCATTAATGTGTTTTGTAAAAGATATTCCATGTAAAAATAAGACAAAAATATGTTCGTGTTTAAAAAGTAAAAACGCTACAGAAAATTACTTTTCAAATGAAATTGAGTGTATTTTTGACAAGCCATTAACAGCTTATGTTTTTGAGTAATAAATGACAGTGAAATAAAAATGATAAAAACAACATAGTATTCAGCATTAATCGAATATTTTCCCATGAACGTTAGGACGTCACAATTTGCGCACTTTCTATTTCTTGAGATATCCAATATTTTTATCACATCATACTGAGAATGGCGTCTGGTACTTTAGCGATGCTATCAAGTGCCAAAGTATATTCTTTTCAGGAAAAAAATTCTATAATTCATAAATTCTTAATATCTAAATAGTTTTCAGAACTTTACCAAGTATTACATTATTTCGTTTAATAAAATAGAATACGTAAGAAAAATCATTAACTCTCTACGGTGAATGCATTGAAAGTAGGTGGGTTAAAAAATATCAAAATGAAAGTTGAATTACAATCGGCCTCTTTAACGTTGTCGAGTGTTTCAATTTCGATCTGTATTTGGGTGCGTCTCTTTGAGGAGTTAACTAATTGTTGTATACGAAATTTATAATTTGCAAGAGTTTTTTTCCCTCACTTCTCCTAATTTTGATAATTATTCATAATTTTTGTATATTTTTCAATAGTTTTATTGTGAATTTGCTTGCATTGATTTACCTTGTTCAAGATAATTCAGGGGCTCTAAAATTCCTACAAGATTGCGGTATTCATCACGTAGGTCGAAAATGGGATGCTGGGCACCAAATGATTTTAAAACTTTCGTAGGAGGATAAATGGAGATGAAGATAAGATGGCTACTAGCCGAAATCTCTTAAATAAACTGACTACCGGTCTATTTAGCCAATGTGAGATGGAGATTTCCGAATACTCCACAGTATAATTATTAAGGGAAGTTTGTGCTGACACTTTATTAAAGAAAAACACTGTAATTGGTGGTATTGGTATGACTGTAGAGATTGGTGAAATCCTTTTTTGTAAGGCTAAAGTATAATAGGGGTACATTGATAAGAACACAAGGGAAAAACCATCTATCGCTTAATGTATTATTTTTTAAGGTATAACAAATTACTGAACTCCGCTCCAAAGTGACGCAACCAAAAACAAAACGAAAGTGAAACGGCCAAGAAATTTCAAGAGTGCCTAGAATTCTCCTAGACATTGATCAGACTGATTCCAGTGAGTTTTCCAATAGTCAAAGCACCTATCCAACTCCTCTGTTGATATAGTATGAAGCTGCATCGTTGTATCGTTGGGATTTATGTCGTCCTGTGAATTCTCAGTTTGATGGCGAAGGTTAAACTACGTGGACTGCATCCACTGCAGGGAGGCAAGACTCACACAAAAATCAAGAGATACCTTGGTATAACACTAAACTAGATCTGGCGGTGAGGCTCCAATTCTGAAGCTTTTGAGAGTATGGAATACTCAGTTATTACAACTAGTTAATGTTCCCTATTTGAGTTGTAATATTTGTTAGGGTCCTGAATATATATGTTTAAAAAGTATTTGTATTGATAGAAATTCTTGATAGTTATATAGTTGTATGCAAATTATTTGTATTAGTAGAAATACTTGATACCATATAGCAATTTGCCATTTATTTGTATTAGATAGAAATTCTTGAGACCATATAGCTGTGGGAATTTTTTTGTATTAGATAGAAATACTTGATACGACAAAACTGAGCAAATTATTTGTATTAGATAAAAATACTTGATTCCATATAGTTATATGCAAATATTCCTATTAAATAGAAATACTTGATACCATAGAGTTGGGGAAAATTAATTGTCTTATGAATAGTTACTTGAAGATATGATTTTTACAAATACATATTATCAATTACTTGAAGTGTTATTTGCTTGCCAATTCTTGGTATTTGATTGGAATTCTTGAAAGCATATGCATCTTTCCAAAAATATGATTATTATTAAATAGGAATATTTCATTTTAGGAAATCGCAATGGGAAGCACTGTTTATAATAGCACATTTTAAAATGATCCTGTTCACGTCGCAGAAATTGGTATGGCCATTATTCTGACTGCTACGCCCGAAAACCTTTCTTTACTAGAGAGTCACTTTTGTTTCCACTCAAACGACTGTTTTTTAAATTAAGACTCGATTTTTAGTATCATCAAATCAAATATTTTTTGTGAAATGGAGGAAAATAAATAAATGATATTTTGGATAAAGTGAAGTAGACGAAAAGAAAGAAGGGAAGAAAGAAGGAAGGAAAGAAAGAAAGAAAGAAAGAATGAAGATAGATGGCGGAAAAGAGAGGAAGAAAGAAAGGAAAAAAAGAAGTTATGGTGGAAGTAAAGTAGAGGGTAGATAAGACAGAAAGAAAAAAAAGAAAGAAAGAAGATAGAGAGGGAAGGGAAGTAGATGGCGGAAAAGATAGGAAGAAAGAATGGAAAAAATATGTTAGAATGTGAAGTGAAGTAGATGGTAGAAGAGAAAGAAAGAGAAGAAAGAAAGAAGAAAGAAGAAGAAGAAGAAGAAGAAGAAGAAGAAGAAGAAGAAGAAGAAGAAGAAGAAGAAGAAGAAATCGATGTCAATATATTGCAATATATATTGGTTTACTCCCACAAGTTTAATTTCTATAAAAGAAACCCAAGGAAGCCAGACTCCTGACAAAAAGCTCCAGGTTATTTCATGTGACGTATTTTCAGTAAGCATTTGAATTTTTATTATGTTTTATTGTTATAAACATATCATCTACGATTTTCTAACTTCTTTAGCGTGAAAATCAGTGCAGGTATTTTGTTTTGCCTGTGGACTAGACTTACAAACCAAATACGTAATTTATACTTTCGTACAGACATTGTCGATAGTTTTTCAAATTATTTACATGTGTGAATGACGTTATATAACGATGCCATTAGCAAAACCCCCAGCAGCATAGTTACGAAAGTGGAGGGCTCTGATAGACAAGAGACAGGTCAAGGTTCAACCCTATTTAAGCAAGCATGAGAAGGTCTGCTTTTTGAGTTTTAGTTAGTTGCATTCCTGGAGAATCAGACGTATTTTGGGGACCTCTAACTTTTTAGAAGTTCCAATTGAGGCGCTTCGATATAAACTCAGATTATGCGAATTCTTTGCTCCTTCCAATAAAAAAGGGTTTGGAAACCGACTGGGATAATGCCTATCATTTTAGGAAATAGACGTAGCTACCCGAGTTCAAATATAGGCCGAGGCTGTTTATGGTGAAGTCTCCCTTGTCACAGGGATTGAAGAACTCTTCTGAGCAAGTAGCCCCTATTCAGTCTCGTGATACGGAAACCCCAAAATATCAGCCCCTTTTACAACGATGGCTTGAAGATGACAGACGTGCGCGTCACTACTCCTCAGCACTATACATGGTGCCTACCTTTCGGTCCAGACCCCATAAACGTAAGTGGTTTCCACCTCTTTTGTCTTTCCATACATGTTTGCAAGTACTTGGACAATTGTTCCCCCTTATGTATAAATTAAATGTTGTTACTTAATTAACGCGTTTGTTGTTACCCTACTGAAATGTTCTGCATTGGGTAGTCTCCTTTAAGTAAGCCAATGCCTTATAAGAACCGGAGTTTATACTCTTTGAACCTCTTATAGTATGAATCCCTCAATTTATGGGTAAATAGTAGGGCGTACTGGGCTCTTTAATTTTGGTTAGGCCACGAGTTTAGACAAAGGAAAACTCTGAATTCAAAACCTGTTAAACTCCGCTTAAGAAACTGACCGTGTGTCTTATCCTGCTCACGGCGATGTGTGTGTGTGTGTGTGGAGGGTATATATTACATACTATAAACATTTTTCTTTGATTTCAGCTTCGTGAGGTTTTCGGTACTGTGTAGCGATACGACTTGGCACTCGCACCGGGCCTAAGGGGAATGAAATTGGTGAACTCGGACAAGCGCAACCTACTTATGATTGTTAAGAACAGGGCCATTCTGACTAAACTAAGAAACAGAATGTACATAAAAGAGACACACAGACTCATCCAAACGGGTTGAATTTGATGCTGGGAAGTTAAGGGTCTGCTTTAGACAATTTATTACTTCCTCTCTGCCGTAAATCTGAGCACCTCTATGTTTAAAATAAATCTGTGGTTGCTATAATCTGTTATCCGAGGACTTATATCACAACAAATATTTTCTGGAAAATAGATTTTCAAACTATGATTCCCGACCCTTCAGGGGATCACAAATATATATATATATATTGGGTCGCAAAATAAAACTGAATAGCTAAAATTAAATAAGAAAAAATGTATAACGAAAATCGATAAGAAAATAAAAATGGTTATTATGCTTCAGTAGTACTGTCTTAGATCGCATTTAATCAAGTACATAGATATCAACGGTTATTTACTGTCACTGTGTTGGTGTCTTCTCCATATTTGATTTTCATAGAATGATATGTTTATTTCCATACAAGCGGATATATATATATATATAATAAAATATAAATAGATCCTGAGAAATAAACATGAATTTTGTTGTAAGAATTAAAAATTTGGTAGATAAGCAATACCAGATAATCAGGATTTATATATTTTCATTTCATCTTGGAAAATTTGGCTGGTCTCATTTTTAACCAGAAGTTGTTGCAAGATAACGGTCATACAATTAAGCAACACAAGTCTTAATATATAGATTACAATCAACTTAAATGGTTAGCCTAAGAATTAGGTCTTCCTTCCTCTCCCATAGATAACCATTGTGTGTTATTTCAGATAAGTTAATGCGTGAAAGGAAAATTGTGAACAGTGTTTGTCTTTGAAATGCTCATTTCATATTACATTCAGGTTTAATAGATTGCAATTTAACTTGTTGTTCTGGTTGTGGGTTGGACAACAAGAAAAAAAAAAGAAAAAAAAATGAAAAACACAGTTCGAGACGATTTTGTCCATTTGATCTGATTCCGTGTTGATTTTGTAAGAAGCTGCATCTACAAGTCAACCAGAACCTGTCCTAAGCTAAAGCGCGACAATTGCGTTATTTGGACTAAATTTAACTTAATGGCACCTAGCCAGTCACTCTGTTTTGGGGTGTTGTAAAACTGTAATTGTAAGGAAATAGATAGTCTCATGTGAAGTTTTCGTAGTTTGTTTGGGGTCCAAGGGTTAAGAAAAGTGATTTGGTTAGCGCATTGTCTTTATTGAGTGTTTTGGTATTGTTCCAGATAGCTTAATGAAGACTTGTAACTTCATTTTTATACGATGCTCAAAATGGCGAGTAATTTTAATTTTAGCAAACTATTTTTAATTAGATCTCAATCGACTGGCATTTTATCAAATTTACCGATAAAAACTTAAGTAAAGACATTTTCGGAAATAAAGAATGGGACAAGAAAAAATATTCGAACCCAAGAGACAAGAAAATTTTATCTGTTTTCAACAATATTTAGAAGATGGTCACTACAAATTCTTTGAATTGGAACCAGTATTAGAGAAAAACTAAATTCGACGGAGTGGCCTGTTGTCAGTGTCAGCCGGCTAGTGAGGGGTTCTATCCTCTTTTCACTACCGGTCTACCAGGGAGATTATGTTTGCTTCGGTGAAGCGCCACACCTACCTTCAGCTCCACTCTTTACCGCACTGATCAAGATTAGCCAAGCTGTGCTACTCATTCGCTGAGATGTCCTAGGTTTGATGCTAAACCGCATCTTGTGGTGGGAACGATCTGGGAAATGTGGAGTAGCCTTCATCGCCATTACTGCCAGGTCCACTCTGACTCGAAGTGGTTGTAGCTGTTGGGTTAAATAGAGCAAAAACTGAGTTTAAAAATAATGAATACCGAATAAGAATGATTAAAACAAAACCGTATTCGGCAAAATAACCCAAAAAGGTTTGATATGCCGTAAAATCCAAGCAAATCAAAACCATGCGCTGAGTTTGCGGGACTGATATCAAACCTGGAACTTGCGATCGGCGAAAGATCGACTTACTGAACTAAACCGGATCTTACCGGCTCTGGTACTATCTACGGTGCCATTATTACTATTGATATAAACATACCTTTCAGAGAACTTATATCAGTGGAAAAAATAGATGTTTAAAGATAAAGTCATGTCATAAAATTGAAATTAAATTATTAAGCATAAATTAATAAAATCTATCGGAAGATATTCCTGGGTAATAATTACAATCAGAAAGACTGTTGTATCCATTTCAAGTAGCTTGTATGTATTAGATATCTTGCATTTTCTGGTAGGATTATTACATTTGACTCACTAGGAAAAGCACCGGCTCAAATATTAATGACTAACATAATATATATATATTATTTTATATATATATATATATATATATATATATATATATATATATATATATATATATATTTGTATATGTATAAGTTTAACTTACCGGTGGGTATAAGAACGATCGTTGGAAGCGCACAATATCCAGAGGTTAAGGTTGAGAAAAAACAATACAAAGTGCTCAATACAATGTAGAGCATAAATTTATTTAAGAATGGAAATGAGTAACCTACTCGAGTTTCATCGATAGATTCTTCAGGGTTACTTTTAAATTAATCGAGTTTACGATTCATCTTTGGTGTTATAAACATGCCCGTTGGAATGGAGATATATATAGATAGATATATATAGATATATATATATATATATATATTATATATATATATATATATATATATATATATATGTGTGTGTGTGTGTGTGTGTGTGTGTGTGTGGTGTGTGTGTGTGTAGTATCAGATAAGTGCAATATGATTAGCAAGTTCGATACCACCCATTCAAGTTCGATACCACCCATCGCCAACTCAGCGTATGAGTAGGACAGGGATCTCTGAGGTAAAGTAAGGAGCTGATGGTTGGTGTGGCACGCCGCCTCTGACGCTGAAACAATCTCCTTGGCCTAGCGCTAGTGAAAAGGGGATAAACTTCCTCGCTGTCTGGCTTATACCGACTTTAGGCCACCACGATTAATTTACATACTTTTTACTTTTACAATATGATACGATGGTGAAAAGAATTAAGGAGCCTTATAGCACGAATTGAAACACAATCAGCTTCGTCCCGTATCAGGACGCTCATCCCATATTTACTGACGATAACCATTAAGCTGAGTGCACTTGTTTCTATAGGTAGAGAGTTGCCATGTGGTTAATTGAGACATGACATTTACTCATTTATGATTCTAGTAAACTCATTATTTTGGATGTCTTTCGCTTATGAAACACCTGTACGCCTTTCATGGCTGTATCAGAAATACGCCAAGTACATGGATATCAATGATTTAAATCCTAAGAAGATCCTTGTGGAGATTATCGAGACATGAACTAAGGGTAATCTGTCCTACAGCATGACCTGAATGTAACCACACAAATTAACCATTTCACTGTTCAAGGCAAATTAGAGTTGTCTATTCGCGTGTTTTCACAAGATTTAATCCTTTATTTTAAATGTGGTTTGATAGTTACATATAACACTCAAACGTGGCATGGAAATACTGAGAGCTACATGTGGCTCTCAAAACAGTGAAAGAGATAATGACGAAATTTTTTTTTTTCCTTTAGAAAATACAATTTGAAATTTTCCGAAAGTGAAAATAGTGAAAGTGTTAATCACGAGCGACATTGTCCTTTTTTTTTTTTAGATACTGTTTTCAAATTTCAGTTTTCTGAAATAGAAAACAATGAAAGGATTAATGGCGACTAGTATTTTCCTTTTTTTTCTTTCTTTATAAAAAAGATTTCAAATTTAAATCTTTATTAACCGAAATACAAGTAATGAAACCGAATACAAGTAATGAACTTGAAATTTTCATTGAACTTAAATCTAATTTATTCGGAACTATGAAATTCATTTTCTTCCAATTTATAAAACACCCTATATACGTGCTTTCTTATGATAACCACATTATATTCATTAGTATTTTGATGGTAGGGAGGCTAAGTGAGATAATACACCAACTCCAATTCGGCAATAATTTTATCGTTTCCGAATGAAATATTGATCGTTAGAATAAAAAAAAAGTATAATGTCATTAAAACATTGTGCTTGGTGTCTGATAAGAGACATCTTTACTCAGAATACGGATAAATTTTCTGATACTTTTTGATCGACTATTCTTCTTTATATTTCCATTACAGAATTTGTAGGCGATTATGACTTTATGCTAATGTAATTATCCTTCCCACCCCCCCCCTAAAAAAAGAAGAACAAAATAGAAAAGGAAAAAAATAGAAAATTCAATAGGAAGAAAGGTGTTCTATCTCTAAAAAAAATGAAAAAAAAAATAGAAAAAAAGCGTCGGTTGAATTTTTATACAATTTGACCAGTGGATTTTTTAAAATTTGTGTGAATCATGAGGAGATAGAAAAATCGTCAGACGATCAGTTGATTTCGTATACGATGACTACCAAACATTTCAATGGAAACATTTCCACACTGGATGGTAAGATTCTGAAAGTGTATTTCGGCAGCATTTTTTCTTTTATACAGGTTTCGTTGAATTGAACAGATAATTCCTGTCTGACAAGTCTTTCATTGATCTGTTCCAATCTTCGGGCCATCCTTCTGGTGTCAGGGTGGAACTGGTATAACAGTCCACCGAAGGTTTCAACACTAGCGTTTTCGGCAATACATTTGCCATCCTCAGGTGGGAAACGATGGAATAGTTTTCATGTCTCGTTTTTAACGAGAACGAGTAGTAGCAACATATGAAGTAAGTCAACATATCCTAAAATGCTTATAATTTTCTGCCTACATTACTTCCATTATTCCCCCTCTCCTTATCACAACCTGTGCCCCACCTCCAAAAAAATCACCACTGCTTTGTTCAAACTACTACCATTCCAAAAAAACCTCCCACTACCAATTGATATTACCTCCCACTAATTCCTTGCTACTACTCGTTCTCGTTAAAAATGAGACATGAAAACTATTCCATCGTTTTCCACCTGAGGATGGCAAAGTGTATTGCCGAAAACGCTAGTGTTGAAATCTTCGGTGGACTGTTATACCAGTTACATCCTGACACCAGAAGGATGGCCCGAAGATTGGAACGGATCAATGAAACACTTGTCAGACAGGAATTGTCTGTTCAATTCAACGAAACCTGTATATATATATATATATATATATATATATATATATATATATATATATATATATATATTCATTCCAAGTGGAATATATATATAGAGAGAATAAACTAGATGGGAGATGCACAAGTTGATCATGAACAAGACGTGGAAACAGCACCCTACGAGAAAACAGCTGTACGGCCACCTACCACATATCACCCAAACCATCCGAGTAAGACGGACAAGACACGCGGGACACTGCTAGAGAAGCAAGGACGAACACATAAGCGATGTCCTCCTGTGGAAGCCAGCACATGGACAAGCCAGTGTGGCCCGACCAGCAAAAACGTACGTTGATCAGCACTGTGCAGATGCAGGATGCTGCATAGTGGACCTCCCGAGAATGATGATCGATAGGGACTGATGGAGATAGATTGTCATGGATATCCTCGCTGAAAGCGTGACATGATGATGATAATGATCATATATATATACATATATATATATATATATATATATATATATATATATATATATATATATATTCATTCCAAGTGGTGTAATACAGGCAACGAAAGCATGTAAAAATTATCGGTTTATCGTTTTTTATTTGGTTCTCTAAACCAAGCCTATGTACATATTGAGTAATTTTTTAAATTCCTGTTATTTTGTGACTCATTCGGTTTTCTATTTCTTTATTTCTACATAAAGTTGTTGTCTATTATGTATTATCCAAATAGCCAATTTCTATCATATATCATCATATTATATATTATATATATTACTTCTGTAATATTATATATATATATATATATATATATATATATATATATATATATATATATTATTTCTATTATATATCATTATATGAAAATCATATGATTCTATTCTATTCTCTCTCTCTCTCTCTCTCTCTCTCTCTCTCTATATATATATATATATATATATATATATATATATATATATATATATATATATATATGGTTTGTAATATATATAGGTCCACCCTGTCAGCTGCAGCTAGAATACACAGACTAAACCTCTGCAGAGGGTTAAGACCATACTTCAATGGGGCTACGCGTTAGCCATGGCCAGTGACCCATGATGCTTAAGGACGGAATCCTGACGACTAAGTAGCCCATGACATGCATTATTTCACTTTGGTCCTTACGTGGGTTAGACGAGCGGTCGGACGGCCCCTACGATCAATCGGCTGGCTACTTCAAATTTTAGCACCTATATGATTGTCCCGGCCTTATACTTCAATTGCTCTTATGGTACATCCCAAATCATTGAGTGTAGAGTACCTCTTCATTGCACTTACTCACAGGTTCACTCTGACCTGTAGTCGTAGTACCTGTTAGAAACTCAACTATTTGTTAAATAAATACGTGTTTAAAAATGTGTTCAGAAAATTTTGAATATATATCTTATTATAATGGAGATTGTGTGTTTTTCTATCTGTAACCGAAACTATATTACTACTCAAGTCACAATTCCCTTAATTATTTACGTCAAATTCTCCATGATTTCATTCTTTTAAACCTTCAGTTATTAATAAAAATTGTTTTACATTATTAATACTGTTGACCATATCTACGTACTAATAACATGCAATTATATTTATATATACAACAAAATAGCGGTTTACAGTTTGAACAAGAAGGCTAATTTGCATATTGATATTTAACATTTTATTTTAATAAATATGTGCTTGGTATTATTGATTTCTAATTGTTTGGTTTTATCTTAAGAAATATGCAAAAATCTCGTGGATAAATCTTAAAGAAATTTATTACAAGAAGAAATAACTGTAATATTATCCTTTACTTCCTATTTTAACTAAATAGTTAAATTAGGAAAATTTACCAATGAAAGAGGGGAGTAATGGAAAATGGTGGAATAGTTAGTTTCAAAGTTGTTCTATTTTTCGATTATACCCCCTCTGTTGCAGACATTTTTATCTGCATTCTTAGTCAGTTTCATTAGCCTTTCTAATTTAATATGATATTTTATTATATCACAACTTAAATACTTGCACCCGGAGGGTGCATATATTTGCTAGTATATATAATGATTGGATACATTTTTTTTAAAACTTCTTCCGCATAAAGTACCCCAATAGCTGACATGTCGTAAAATCCGACCAACCAAACCAAAACTATATTCATAAGTAAAGAGTGCTCAATACAATCGATAGATCATGTATATCTATTTAGGTTAGTGAATAAGTTAACGGCACTTGTTAAGTGTCAGTTTCTCACATATGCGATTTTTTAACCAAGTTAATCATTTTATTAATTAATTACTATTCGTTTTTCTAAACCCATTCTATATACAAAATAAGAATCTTGTTGCATTTCACATAGCGCTAATAATCTCAGGAAAGGTCTGCATACAACTATTTTCCACCAGCTGTATGTAAACAGCAGAGTAGACTGAGCTTTCAAACTTGGTTAGGCAACCAGTCTAGAAGTAGGAACCATCTTAATTCAAACCAATTAAACTCCGCTTAAGAAACTGATCTTGTGTCACATTCGGCTCGCGCGTATGGCTTCTTATATATGTATATTACAAAATGACTACCATGCCGGACAATTTTTACCTCGTAGTTACATGTTAGTAAGCAATAGTGTTAGATCTTTCTAACTTGGAGAATAAGGACATTTTCAATTCAATTCTCAGCTTGTAAGTAATAACAATAAGTCCTGGGCCTGACATATATATAGCACCCCTAATTTAAAAATCCATATGACTTTTATAAACTACTAAACTTTCAAATGACATGTGTCAAAATTTGAGCCCAATCGGATTATTAGTTTACAAATTACAATTATTTAAGTGAAGCTACTTTTGCAAATTTTCAAAACAATGGAACAGTCTGAATTTCGTGCGTTGATAAAGGATTGCTTTCTGATGGAAAATATACTGTTCAAATAAAGCAATGGATTGATAAGTGTTATTCGGAAACTGAGGTGTATTTAGAGGCAAAACACAAATTGATCTACAAAAAAGGCATGGAATTGGCAGAGAATCGTTCGAATCAGTGAATCACTCTAGAGGAAGACTATGTTGATGAATAAATTCGAATTTTGTCTAAACGTTGTTGTATTATCAGTTACTAGTTATGCGCCGCACTCACCCAGATCATTATAATAGATCAAGGTATATAACTATTAAATACTTATTATGTAGCATTTCCAATCATTTATTTATCGATTTGCAATTAATTATATAATATAATATAGCATAATATCTATAAACCAGATGTGAATCTATATCGAGATTAATAGTCGCCGATGGCTAACTTTAAGCAAATCGACTACAGAACAGAGAATTAATGACGACACAGAAGGCATATATTAGAAAGAAGTAGAAACGGTCTTGCAAGCATGGAGGAAAGTGTGGATGGAACAACTCAGTAACTTGAAGAATACTCAAATGAGGGCGAACAGATTTATTACATTGTTTAGATTTTTCGGACTCTTATCCTCATCTTTATTGTAATATACACGAATTTTCAGCAGTTCTACTCTCCAGCCTTAATCATGTTTCTTGTCAAACTCAGGAACCTTGTATGATGAACACGGAAGCCTGCACAAACTTCGAACCCAACCATTTATTTAACCCATTGGGGCAGATTGTTCACATTCTGTTAACCATTACCGGGTGCAAATATTAAGCTATGTTAAGTGTTCTATGTATTTTGACCTGTAGTCAGAATTAAACCCGCAACCACCAGGTGATTGTCACTTAGAACTGTATTAATTCAACCCTCATATCTGTTACGCTATGTGTCCACTGGACCGAATTCCTGAGTTCGACACGGAGCACCTGAAGTAGGCCGGAGTGTACATCGATCAAAACAGTGTGTATATAATATAAAGTTGGGGACAGAAGTCCGAGAAAATGTATATAATACAAATTATCAAGCTTATCTCTGAGTCCCCGTCTAAAGTAAGTATGAGCCAAAGTTGAGTGTTGCATGTCATGGAATACTCAGCCCTCAGGATTCTGTCCTGTCACAACACGCGGCCAATAAGTGGCCCCATTAGAGGGGGTTTCTCACCCCTTTGTAGATGTACTGTCGGCGTATTCCACAGTCCCACCGACTGGTCGAGTACATTGATATTCAAACAGATCCTTAAATTTAGGCTTAGCTGATTAGATCCAGTCAAGAGGAGAAAACGTTAATAATTAATAATAATTAGCTTAGTGATGATTACCGTTAGTAAATGATTATAAGAAAAATGCTTTAAATAGAAAATCACTTGATATTGAGCAGTGTCCACCCAAGGCAGAATTTAAACGATTATGAATAATGAATTGCCCGTCTAATTTCGACTGGAATTTGGCCCCCGGGTATCTGCACCGCAGTAGCCTAGCAGGAAGACACATCCAGGAACTATTACCATGTTCAACAACACCGGCATCGGCATCGCCGACATCACACTAAGAAAAGGAGGAAAAAAGGACAACTTGAACAACTTTTTATATTTTTTAGCATTTTAATCAAAGCCTCCATTGGACATTTTATGTTTTCTTATTCTCGCCTTGATTGAAAGCTTTCGAAAAAATATATCTTCAAACGGAAATTAAATTTGTAGCCAAAAGAATTGCACACAGCGATAATCAAATAGTTTAACCTTCGGTATACAATCAAATGCCTTCATTTCACGTCCTTGCCTTACGGCCAGAAGGCGCGATCATTAATATATTGTTATTGTCTAGGTACTTTCTTGCACTTTTAGTGAAAAAGTGATATCTGACAATAAAAGTCTAGAACTTGTTTAAAAGTTAATATTAACGCCATAATCACTAAATAAATTGAAAAAAAAAAAATTTTTTTAATTAAGTTATAAAATTATTTGTTTTTAAACAAAAGATTTTTGTTTGTTTTCGTTGTTTACGTGGCATATTAACCTCAGCTGTTTATTTAATACCAAAGAACTCGTGTGGAAGAACAACAGTGATACTATGTAACTCATAACTGGGATCTATCTATCTATCTATCTATCTATATATATATATATATATATAATATATATATATATATATATATATATATATCAGCCCTTCCTCACGAGCAGGATCCGACACAAAGTCTATTTCTTAAGTGTAATTTTAAAGATTTGAATTCAGAGTTTTCCTTCTCTTAGAGTAGTTACCTAGTTAAGGTTAAAGTATCCAGTCTGCCCTACTATTTACTGGGGGGATTCGTAAGATTCATGCCTTTCCCAGGGTATTAGCGCTTGGGGAAATGCAAACAGCCTCTTCCAGTATTTGATTTTAACCATTACACTAAGCTCCTCCAAATAGCTGGGAGATATATTTTGATAATAGAGTTTGCTATATTTATAAATAAAGAGTGACCAATATTATGGATAGAGCATGTATATCTAATTTATGGTAGCGTGGATATGAAATAAACGGCGCTTTGTAACCGACAGTTTCTCCCCTATTCGCTTGTCAATCCCTGAAAATTATAAACAATTAGTATCCTTTTGCAACTTGAAAAGATTTGATAAATACATTTATATGAGTAAATACAAAGAATAACACATTTTAAACGTGAACGTCTGCCACAATCTATGAGATCGATGGATGCCAAAACAAGAAATTCCCATTCAGGGAATTTATCTGCAGAATGGTTTTTACTATCACCCTTCTTTTTTGTGCTCAAATAACATGCAATCGTTTGTACTCTATAAAATGATACCAGAGACAAGAGTCTTCGTTGAATTGATCTATTTTAATCTCCAAGGTGGGGCTGCCATCATTAATATAAAGATGGGGAAAGGTAGAGTCATGCCTTTCAAAATACATTATTGCAAAGTGAACACCAATTGTCCCCGACTAGATTTGCCAGTTCCAATTTCTGTAGCACAAAAGAGTCGTCTCTGAGAAGATTTAAATACACTTATTATTAGACACTATTGAGAAGCAAGTACGAACTCATAAGTGACGTTGTCCTAGCGACACCTACACATGAATACATCAGTGTTGGCAAACCAGGAATAAAACCTATATCAATCAGTTCTGTGTGGATTCTGGATGCAGTTCAAAAGACCTGCCAGGGGCGATACCGATAAGTACGTTTGGTGTGTGTGAGAAAGAGAGAGAGACAGACAGACTGAGAGAGACAGAAGAGAGAGAGAGGGGGGGCTAGAAAGAGAGAGTCATAGTAATCGATGCTAACGGCTCAACCTGGGGATGAGGATGATGAGTCTTTTAGCGATATTCTAACATGTTGGAATTAGTATTCAAACAGTGGATTTACTTATAGGCATGTTATCACTTACTACGTTTAGGTTAGTCAAAGGATTGATCAAAATCAGTTGGTAGCTTTAATCGTCTACCATAATATATTACTATTCTTATTCTAGCTTTGCTTAACACGTGATCACATCAATGGATTACACAGTTATGATTGATATTTGCACTAGAGAACTAATAAACCCTACAAAATTTATTGACATTATTCAAAATTCTGTATGTACCATTCATTATTGTGCCAAGACCATGGATCTCCCTTTCTTTCCAGGGTGCTGGGCTGGGCAAGGTTGCCTCAAACATTGACTCCTCTACCGACTCAATTGTTTTTCGTTTGTTTTGTTTTACATTTTCCAACGTGTGTGTATTTATCTTTAAGTCTGACTCAAATATTTGATAAAGAAGCATGTTTTTCGTATTTGTTCTTCAACTTTTTCAACTAAATAAATCAAAGTCTGCTCACAAATATTTGAACATCATTGAAATCTTCACTGACACAATGATTGAAATAACTCTGAATGGTCGAGGATAATTCCTCAAGCATTTACAAAAGATCAATTCCTGAGAATACGAAACGGGGATCGATTTTGGTTTGAAAATGTTCTCAACGCGTGTGGATGTGATTCAACTGTTCTGTTTTTGTTTTGTGCCAAAGCGTTTATAATATCAGTTCACTTATTAATGTCCAATAATCTATTTCTTAATTGATTATATTGTAAAAGTATAGAAAATAGCCACTGTTCTCTTTAAACTTTGCTTTTTGCCCTGGATATAACTATGTAAGACACATTTTGTTCCATGATTGTATATATCATTTCTTAAAAGATTTTGTTGTAAAAGTATATAAAACGGCCATTATTTCATTCAAACTTTTCTTTTCTACCCTGGATAACCCTATGTAAAAGAAATTATATTCCTGGATAGCATGTGTTATTTCTTCATTAGTTATGGTGTAAAAGTATAGAAAATGGCCATTATTCCCATTAAACTTTGCAGAGCGCCTCCTTTTATAACAACTCCAGAACTTTTATAATTGCGCAAAACTTTAGATGCACCTGACTTGGAGCAACCAATGTTTGTTGCTACACTTCATTGAGGATTGATCACATTGGATTACAACGTTTCCAAAGTTTCAATTGACAGTTATTTTCGTGGAACTATATTACCTTTCAATTACTTATGTCCCATCAATTGTAGAGATCTGCGATTGGCATATTCACGCTTCTTGTGGTATTTGTTTTAGTAATTAAAATTACAAGATCATTCCATATTTCTTTTCCTTAACATTGAATTATTTCATATTTTCCTCTCCATAGCTTGCAAAAAATACCATTAATTTGAATATACCATTAATTAATATATCATTAATTGAAATATACCATTAATTTAAATAAATCCATCTATTCGGTTTAAGGAAAGTTTTAGGAAATGACCAGCCATTAAAAATGTTGTGTGTCTTATCTATCAGTAGCATAACTACCATCTGACTTTTAGGCTTGTTAACTAAAGACATTTGTTATCATAATTCAAGTGATATTTGATCGGAGATTCAATGTCCAAATTATCCAAATTTTACTGTAAGGGTATTTGCCTCCCATCCAACTTATGAGGGCATGACACAAGGACATTTATATGTGGCCCCACCCAAAAGCCGAAGTTTATGGGTGGTAGGCGCTGAAAATGCGTTGACTCCGTCGGCATTTCCCCTCAAGGGTGCGCTTCAGGCACGGGGCAATTAACCCAGCCCTGTCCCTTTAAATCAAAAGGGCAGGCAATGCCTGTGGGAATGGCTCTCTGGGATCAACGCTGTTAATTTTACTTAGCCGCTCCATATATATATATATATATATATATATATATATATATATGTATAGTAATTGAACAGAATTTAAAGAGAAAAAGGTTTTCACTCAACAAATTTAAATATAACATAAAATAAAAAAAACATTTAAAATAATAATATAAAAATATAGAAACAAAATATCAGTTATGCAAACAAGAGATTATCATCCGGACAGACTGTTTTGATTTTTTTTAAGCGAGTAATGCACGAAAAACTTTCGAAATTGTTATCAAAGAATTTTTTTTAAATTCAGTAGATGAATAATGAAGGAAAACAGTTTTGTTAGAAAAAAATTGTTCATTGATTGTTTTTTCTTCTGTAGAGAAAGTAGAAATTTCTAAGTATTCATTCATGAGTATAAGGTCGAGTAGAAATGGCACGTTTTTATATTTTTCTTAAAATGAAAATTGTTTATGTACACGTTCTGTTATTTTTTAAATCATTGTGTAACATGACTATTCAGTAGTAATGGATCTGCGTGACTAGCTTGCTAAGCAAATTACTACGATTGGACGCGGCCTGCTGTCTGAAGTAAGGTATATAGAAAATACCAGTCATTAATATCTCAAATTATTATTTAAAAATTTATTTCACGTATTTGATTTTGTGTCTGCAATACCAGAGTAAAATCCGTATATATATATATATATATATATATATATATATATATATATAATATATATATATATATACCGTATTTGACGGCATATAACACGCATGGGCGTATAAGACGCACCCCTATTTCAGTAGGTCAGATTCGGTAAAAGGTTTTTAGTGCATTTAAGCATATATTGTTGAAAACAGTCTAGCTGTGCATTACATTAGCAGAAACATAGCTGTATAAAAGCAATTTGGCAATACAGGGTAGATAAAATAGTGAGCGTAAGCTGTGTTAGTGAGCATCATAGAGAAGATTAGCCTAGGCCTACGGGAGGTCTCAAATTTAACCTACGATGTATAAGACGCAGGGCAATCTTTTTAGTAAAAACTTTGGGAACAGTGTGTCCCATATGCCGTCAAATACGTATATATATATATATATATATATATATATATATATATATATATATTTGTGAATAAATAAATAAATTTGCTCTGTTTATAAAAATTAAACATTGAGCTCTCATATGGAACCTGAACTCTACAACAAACCACTGTTAGAGAATAGGACCAGCCTAGAATCACCTTGTACGAAGAAACTTGCTAACCCAACAAAGAATATATATATATATATATATATATATATATATAATATATAATATATATATATATATTTTTGAGAAATAGATGATTGTCTAAATCCGACAAAATGTGGGTGAAAATATAGGAACAATATGGATAAACAACACAACGATTCCATCAGAAAAAGTTCCACAAAACTTCCCAAAAGACTGAGGTGAAATATCCTTTGAATTCAGTTGTGTAGTTTTATCCGTATTTTCCTCTATTTTCAACCGCAGATACACACACACACACACACACACACACACACATGCACACACACGCGCGCGCGCACGCACACGCACCCACCCACACACACACAGACCCCCCATATATATATATATACACATATATATATATATACACTGCCATATTTTAAAAAAAATAAAAACCCGTCATTTTGGTTTATTATATGGAATCATATCGAATTGTAATTATTGCTCTGTATATATATATATATATATATATATATATATATATATATATATTGTTAGTATATATATATATATATATATATATATATATATATATATATTGTTAGTAGAATATGTATGTCATGTTGAAACTTTGTGAGAGCGAAAAGTTATTAGCCCAATCAAGAAAGATGTTTCTTTAATTATTTAATCTATTTTGTTTTGTTTTTTTTGTTTTTAGTTTATTTGTTAAACAACATATAAACTTCTAATAGGTTAGCTTACAGCGAAGTCCCATTGAAAGCACCGGTTCTTGCTAACATCACTGTATTTAATCAGCGATGTGCCTTTTCAGTACCCATGTGGGTGACAATTTAAGCAAAAGCGGGTACTGTAAGCAACCAGGTATCAAAGTAATTTTATTTTGCATAAATTGGTATGCCGTGAAACAAAACAGCAAGCCGGCTGCAAGAATTGCTTCTTTTCCAATTGAAATGTCATTTACGCTTTGAAATCCCTTCTTTTCCAGTTAAAATGTCATTTACGCTTTGATATCCCTTTTAAAATACTACGCAGTATTCGACCATTAGTACAGGTTTTTGAATCGTAAATAAGAACACCAGCAGAAATATTGATAATAGTCTAAAAACAACAAAACCTATGTATTATTTAACGTCGTAATTTTGTAAATTTCTGGATACCTGAAAACAAACCTAACAATATATTTTCAATTCCCATTGTTTTCTTTTAATTGCACAAATAGGCACCCGCACTGTCGGCTGGGGCGTTAGAATGCACCGACTGCACCTCTGGAGAGGAGTAAGACTCCCCCAATGGGGCCACCTGTTGGCCGTGGGTGGCGACCCGTGATGCTTAAGGATAGAGCCCAGGTGGATGAGCAGTTCATGACATGCAATACTCCACTTTGGCCCTATCTTGGGCTAGACGGGCAGTTGGAGAGACCCCCTCCGATCAATCGGCTGGTCACGTCAAGCCCTACCACCTATATGATTTTCCCAACCCTATTGCCATTATGGCAAGCCCCAACCCCTTTTTATCATATGGGTGCTAGAAGGCGGTGGCTGCGGGTCTACATGTCCTGGGAATGACGTTAAACTCTATCTGATGGTGAGGTTCCAGTTTTGGAGGTCTGGGGAATGTGGAGCACCCCTTCATCACCATTGCTCCTTGGTCCATTCTGACCCGGAGTGGTAGTACCTGTTAAGGTCCCATCTATGGGTTAAATAGAAAAATGTATTTATAAAAAAATTGTATTATCCATTAAGAATTGATTTATTTCAAAGCTTTATCGGCATTAAATGACCCACTGAGGTTGATATGCCGTAAAACAAACCAAACAATTAGGCAAATAGAAAATGCGCCTATTTGTTTTGACACATTTATATTTCCATGTATACTTATCTGATACGAATAATTTTTAAACAGATTTATTTGACCCATCACTGGGATACTAACCGGTACTACGACTCTGGGCGAAAGTTGACCAGAGAGTGCTGAAGGGGTACTCCACACTTTCCAGAGATGTAAAACCGAAGTCTCAGCATCAGATACATTTGAGTTTCATGTACAGGATAACCATTTATTTGGGTAGCGGTCGAATCCCTCTTCAAGGAATACAGTCAACATATTCTAAACCCTACTGAAAAGGTGATATTTGATATTTGGAAGAGTTAAAGAACGGTTATATTCATAAATATATGATTGGTTGGTTGGATTTTACGACTTGTCAACCGTCGGATTATTTTATGCCGAATTCGTTTTTGTTTTATCCATTCTTATAGGATATTCAATTTTTGCAAACACATTTTAAACTCATTTTCTTTATCTAACCTCTATCTTAACCTTAACACGTACTTCAACTCCGGGTCATAGTGTATCTGGGAGTAATGGCAATGAAGGAGTTACGATAATTGGAAACTCACCACTAGATGCAATTTAAGCTCATACCTAGGGAACTAACACTCACACCCATCGCCTGTTATGAAAAGGCTTCTGATTTACCATTAGAGCAATACGGTCGCTGTAGAAGAATTCCAATTATAGTTGAATTGGCAGACAAGCCAACAGGGAAGCCGTAACCCAATACGTATCTTACCTTGTTTCAAGCCTACTGCAAAATGCCAGGGTATTTATAAAACACCTAACACCACAGAAACAAATCAGCCAATCAAGACTCAGGGAACGGAATCAACCAAATGCATGAATAGAATATTCCTGAGTTCCATAAGTACCACCAGTTCAGTTATGCTTAGCTATTTGCTGTGGCTCAAACTAACAATATACTAACATTTCATCAGTCGCGACAATCAAGGGATTAACGGAACCAGTCGATTCATCGGTGTGGGTTTCTTTGAACGCCTGTCTAGTCCAAGCAAGGACCATAGTGGTGTGTAGCAGTCATGGACTGCTCAGTCACCAGGATTTCGTACTCAAGTAACACGGGATACCACCAAAGGCTAACATTTGGTCACTTGGTGAGTAGGTGGAGGGAACTCTTAACCCTCTAGAGAAGTGCAATCGGCGTATTCTACTACCCCAGATGGGAGAGCGGGCTAAATATATGGAATAGTAGATATGTTTTATGGCTCCAGGTTATACGCTTTTTGCCTTGTTTTATAACATTCTAAAACAGTAACAAATTTGTGTTATGTATGTTCTTCGTCTCTTAATCATGAAAACATATTGCTTTATGTTGTATTCACATTCTTAGATATTATGTTAAAATCAGTAAATACACCTGCTCAACGATCTGACCTAGTACGATTAACCCTTTACAAACTGTATCATTTTTAAATAGCACATCTGTAAATGTGTGACACTATACACTCTTCTGTCCCTAGGTGCATATTAGGACCGGTTTAGCTCAATAGCTAGAGTATTGACTAGGAATCGCAATGTTCCTGTTCGATACAGGCCCTCGCCAACTCAGGGTATGAGTTGCACAGGATCTGTGCGGTAAAGTGAGAGCTGATGATTGGTGTGATGCTCTACCCAAGACGCTAAAAATCAATCTTCTTGTGAAAAGAGGATAGACTTCCTGGCTGTCTGGCTGATATCGACTTTAGGCAACCCAACGAAATTACTTTCTTTATGTAGAATTGTATGGCGCATTGTGTAATGATTATCGTCGTTAGAAATAGACTTGGCAACCCGAGTTCACGAGTTGGACGAGTATGTTTGCATTTCACAGCCTAAATCTCATTAGGAAGGTATGGATTCAACTATTCTCCGCCAGATATGTGTAAATAATAGGGGAACGTGGGATTTTTAATCTTGGTTAGGCAACCAGTCTAGAACACTGTAAATTCAAACCTTTTCAATCCGCTTAGGAAATTGGCCTCGAGTCACATTCTACTCGTACGGAGGGATTGGCAAATATATATGTATGTAGATGCGAGCGTATCTATATGTCTATCTATGCGTATAGACGTAGGATTGATGTATGTATATGCATGTGGTAGTGAGCATATTTTTACATGTGTGTATCAACATAGGTAGAGTTTATGCATGTACATGGATGTGCTTGTATAGTAGCATCACAAGAATAGCTAGACAAGCTGGGGAGATCTCGGCAGACTTGAATAGATAATGAAATGGAGAAGGATTTTCCGATGGGGATAAAAAGGTTATTTTTTTAGATGTCAATAATAAACGGAAGGTTTCGGCCAACAAAGCAGTGTTAGCATCCACTCATTTAAATTGAAGAGCTAAGTGTTACACATGCCGTCCCATGTTTGGATCATGGTAAATTGTCAACTGTAACGTTTTTTTTTATTTAATGGCATATCAACCTTTGGAGTTATTTAAGACAAAAGCTGCTCTTTTCGAAGAACAGTGGTTGTACTATTTAGTCTATAGCTACGAGATGAGGGGATATATATATATCATTACCTCTTTCCCTGTTGAAGAGCGATAGATACATGTAGGTTTTGAGAGGAATTTTGCAAGGCAACATAAGTCTATATTCAGCCCCCGACCCGAAATTAAAACAGATAACTGCTAAGAATTAAGTTTTAAAGCTGTAGTTTTTCTCCTTTGTCGGAGTGTATTTGTTGGTAAGATAGGAAAAATGAAGACAACCTTTCGCTTTTTGTTTTCTTCTTAGGTGGCATATAAACCTACATGGGTTATTTAATTCCATATCAATCCTTGTAGAAGAACAGTAGTGGCAGTATTTAACCTATGGTTGGGAGATGATGTTGTTTATACCCTTCCCGAGAGTATTAATCCGAAAGTAAATGTGATTGCTGAACTGGAGTTCTAATTCACTTACTATGATGTCCACCTATTAGGACTGGACCTGCTAATTTGTGCTTAAATTCTCCGTCTTAACACACAAATAACATAGATTTTAAGGGTTCAGATCAATCAAATATCGACATCAATACCAACCTAGGAAGAATTAAAAGTTTGGTGTGTTTAGTATTAACATCTTTCTTTCTTTATAACTAATTTGTTTTGTACATTTCCTCTATTTTCTTGTCACACACACACACACACACACACACACACACATATATATATATATATATATATATATATATGTGTGTGTGTGTGTGTGTGTGTGTGTGTGTGTGTGTGTGTATGTATATGTATTTACAAGGTGGAAAAATAGCGTTACATTCATTCTTTATTTCTATCTTGGTAAATACAGCTTTAAACTTGTACTTTTTTGTCACACCTCGTTTTCTGAAAAAAAAATGAATGGACGTTATGTTTTTCAGAATACAAGTTGAGTGAAAAAGTACAAAAATCTCAATACTTTTTTGACACACCTTGTATATATATATATATATATATATATATATATATATATATATATATATATGTGTGTGTGTGTGTGTGTGTGTGTGTGTGTGTGTGTGTGTATTAAATTGTGGATTCTACGTAGGCTTCTTATATAAATACAATCTACACGATTGAGTATATAGAAGAAAAAAAAGAACGTTGTTTCAGAACACAAGCTAATCACTTATGGTAACGAATGACTCGAAGTTCAAGTTTACTGTAATGTGAACAGAATAAACATGTTCCTTTTAACCATTTCCAGTTGGACCATCAAGATTTGGCTGACCAAACACGTACGTTTCATTACAAGAGAATATCAATTGGCCGTATTGAATTAGCTCGTGCTGCACGGCGCCTTCTATCTGCTGAGGGTGGGGTTTGAACTAAAGATTAAATTTGTTAGAGTTTGATCCTTGATGCAGTTGTATTCGCAATATATTTTACTTCTGACGGCAATTTTATTGCCGGTGGTCTCAGTGGAAAAGAATAAACCCAAATGGCCGCGCTAGCAGCAAGGTTCATCATTGCAGGAAAATGAAATCGGCGACCAGAGTTCAAATCCTGAACAAGACTGATTAGCATTTCACTTCGTACTAATGAACTTGAAAAATGCATGAATTCATCTGGACTTCACCAAGCTATGAATAAATAAAGTAAAGTCGCTTGAGTGACTAATTTTCGGTATCAGCTGTCCGGCTAATACCGAAATTTTCACTAGTGATTGTTTTTGTGTCTGAGGCGGAACACCACACCTACCATCAGCTCCCAACTTTTCCGCACACGTTCAAGCGGCGAGGCTTGCGGTTTCTAGGCAGATAAATGGATAATTAGCAAGGTTAAATGCGCTCTTTAGATTTTGTAAATCAAACAGT
Source organism: Doryteuthis pealeii (assembly GCA_023376005.1). Classification (NCBI taxonomy): domain Eukaryota; kingdom Metazoa; phylum Mollusca; class Cephalopoda; order Myopsida; family Loliginidae; genus Doryteuthis; species Doryteuthis pealeii. The sequence goes on from CM042143.1 coordinate 70,315,788, forward strand.
GCAAAGGGAAGGAAGTTGTCAATTCAAACCAACTTTACTCTGCTTTAAAATTCGTTTTTGTCCCATGATGGAAGAGATGGATATATACGAGTGTAATCACAAAAGTAAGGGCAATGACGGGGTTTAACACTTCCTCAATAACTAACTGGAATGACATGGACATCGGAAAACGGCCCTCGTGCCTACATAAATGCAGCTGTTACATACTCATACACATATACATATGTTGGGTACATACACAAGTGTTCTTTTACTGGAGAGAGGGGAGAGAGATAGACACAGGTAGATGGAGAGATGCATAACTTACTTCTTTGGCCATTGGTGATCTCTAGTCGTTTCTATTCTTTCTCTATGACTTCTATTTCTCTGTTCTTGCTGGTTGGTCGTCCTTGATTCACTTCTTCTTCTAGGTCAGTCTTGTTGCCAAGACATTCATCAACCACAAAACCATATTATTTATTTAAACTTTTATTTACTTAACTAAACATCTTCCCCTAACTAAACACAGCGCGCGTGTGCAAGTGAGTCCCAGCATCAGGCATCAGTTTCTGCCTGACGACCAAGCTGCAACTGCCCCCAACCACGTCCCACGTGACTTCACGTATTTCGCGGGCTTTCTGTAATATTCCATGGAAAGTACCGCCCTTGACATGAAAAGGGCCACCCCTTCAGAAATACAGGGGATTGACAATAATCTTATGCAACCGCATAGATTATGCAACACATCGACCGAAATGGCAACTATGTAGAAAAATAGATGCATGCGGAAATTTTTTAATTATGTAAACATCCTTAACAATAAATGATAAATGTTTCTGTGATTTCTAAATATTTTGACTGGGTGTATAAGTGGATTTTACAGCATGTCAACCGATTGTTGCCAATAGCCGCAACAACGGTTTCCAGGTTTCTCCAGTAATTTGGAAACCTTTCTACTGGAATTACCTTTCGTACATTGATGTAACCTATACAATAAAAAATCCATAAAACAGCCGTTTAGCTCAAGAACATAATGGGAAGCGAATGAGTTCCTGGATTAGGTAATGCGTGTTCATATTAGTCATGATGTTTAGGATATTGCCTACCATTGTTCCAGATTGTCTTGGATTTTCTTTCCTGAGAACTATTCCCCCAAAACTCTATCTATTCAGATGATTAATGTAATGTGAGTCCTGCTCAATTATAAATGCACTAACCATCTGTTTTAGTACTTTAGTTGTGTGTTGTTTGCTCAGTCCTTAGAGCGTCAGACTAGGGACCACAAGTGTTCCGGGTTCGATACCGACCCTCGCTAACTCAACTTATGAGTAGCACAGGAACTTTGCGGTAAAGAGAGAAGATAATGGTAGGTGTGGTGCTCCTTCTCAGATGCCAAATCTCAGATGCCAAATCTCATTGGTCTAGTGCTAGTACTGGCTTTAGGCCACCCAGACGACTTTAATTATATTTTGTTACTTGTGTTATGCAGTTGAGGGAGGGCCGTTGTGTTCAATACTTAATTGGGTGACCATTTAAGCAACAGCAGGGACTGTATGCAAGATGGGTCCTTTGTTTATCAAAATGATGTCATTCGGCATTAAATGACCCGAAAAGGATTGATATGCTGTGAAACAAAACAACCAAACAACCTTCGGAAAACCACTCTCCAGTCAGGAATTAGCGTTATTCTGGCTGACGTCAAGTATATGTTACGAAGGCCTAATTCTTTTATATAGGCGTTCTTCGTACCATATGTCCTTTAGGCACCTCTTTTGCTTTGCTGATTCATAAGTCATTTTTTTTTCATTTACACCGACAACATCCGGTTTGTTAATTTGTTTTAATTATAAAATGAACCCCTAACCCTAATCCCTAACACTAGCCCCTAACAAACCACCGGATGGTGACGGTGTAAATGAAAAAATGTACTTATGAATCAGCAAAGCAAAAGGGGTGCCTAAAGGTTTATATGGACCCGTTCTTTAGTAAACATTTTTAATCTGCTAAATTCTGCAATGCAATATCCAAACATATGCATTTCGACTTGTAGTGTATTGTGGGAGAAGCAAATTTATTTTAGACATCTCAATATGTCATCTTCTTTGAGATTTAACATTAAAAATAAAACCCGCTTCGTCGTATTAAACGTCATTTCATTTCCAATGCACATATTTGAAATGAAGGAGGGAAAGGAGAGAGAGAGAGAGAGAGAGAAAAAAATTAAAACTATCAATGTTTAAATGGCCAGTAATCAGTGCTGATCTCGACTATTATCATTATTTTATTTTTTTATTCTTTAAAAAAATATTCACGGTGATTTTTCCCCCTCAAATTACACGTCTCTTCTGTGTAGAATTTATTTGCATAAATTCGTTTATTTAAACGCTCCATAAAACTGCAGTTGCAATAAAGAATTTCTTTTTGCCTCATGGACGTGACTCTCAATAGAAATTGAAAGGAATCTATGCATTCTAATCCATTGACGTTATAGTTTTCTTCAGATTTTCGCCCTCAACAAACGAGAAGCATTGGGGAAAAACTGTGACTGAAATACAATTTATTTTTAAAAAAATAAAAATTTAGAAATAAAAACGAACGTAAAAATGAATGAGTTGCTTTCAGGTTTTGATATAATAAATGTGGACGTTTTCCATTTTTGAGGTTTTTCGCAGCAAATTCGGTTGAATGCTTTCCTTCATTGGTGCCGGAAACAAATCAAAGACGGAATTTTCGAGGGTAATCTCAAAATTAAGGTCTCCAAGGCATATATATATATATATATATATATATATATATATATATATATATATATATATATATATATTTATTTATTTATTTATTTGCATTGAAAAAGTACACACACATATATATATATATATATATATATATATAGTATAGATTTATTTGCATGGAAACAAGCATATATATATATATATATATATATATATATATATATATATATATATATATATATATATATATATATATATATATATATATATATATATATATATATAGTGAATCAAGGAAGGAAAAACCGTTTAGTTTGGTTCCTGTAATATTTTATTTCAACTTCAAGTCACAGCACATTCGGTTGAATGCATTCCTTTATCGTTACCGGAAACAAATCAGAGACGGAATTTACGAGGGCAATCTCAAAATTAAGGTCTCCAAGGCATATATATATATATATATATATATATATATATAATATATATATATATAAAACCGTTTGCTTTGGTTCCTGTAATATTTTAATTAAACTGCAAGTCATAGCATGGTAGTTTTATTATTCGTTGTGGAATTTTGGAGCATATATAGCTATGCTTTTTATGTATAAGGAATCAGACTAACAGACACGCAGGACAGTGTCACACGTCTTTGATGGTTTGATATTGCTTTTGTTCAATTAAATTGTTACCTCTTATTCTAATGAGCCGACGAATATCCCCAGAATGGAGACCACCCATCTTCTACTTAATCACCTTCTCAATTCACCTATCAATTCCTCATCTTACTCATTTCACTTCACCTTTTCTCAATCCCTAGTCCAGCCACTTTTACCCTCCTAAGTCCAAACCCGACAACAAAAATAAAAATAGCTATATAACCGAAACCGAAAATCTTATTATAATGGAGATTGTGTGTTATTCTGTCTGTAACCAAAACTATATTACTACTCAAATCATAATTCTTTTAGTTATTTATGTCTCGTTCTCCACGATATTATTTTTATCTAAACCTCAATTATTAATAAAATTGTTTTACATTATTAATACAGTTGACCATACTAATAACATGCAATTGTATTTATATATACAACAAAATAGCGCTTTACAGTGTGAACTGGAAGGCTAATTTGCATATTGATATAAAAAATTTGATTTTGATAAATATGTGCTTAGTATTATTGACTTCTAATTGTTTGGTTTTATCTTAATGAATATGAGCAAAAATCTTGGGGATAAATCTTAAAAGAAATCCATTAACAAGAAGAAATAACTGTAATTTTATTATTTACTTCCTATTTTAACTAAATAGTTAAATTAGGAAAATTTAGCAATGAAATACGGGATTGATGGAAAATGGTGGAAGAATTAATTTCAAATTGTTCTATTTTTCGATTATATCCCTTGTTTCAAATAATGTTATCTTCATTCTTATTTAGTTTCACTAGACTTTCTAATTTAATATATTTTATTACATTAAAATTTAAATACTTGCACCCAGAGGGTGCATATATTTGCTAGTATTTGTAATGTTTTTGTGACTAATTTCTGAAGCTCTTCTTTTGGGAACCTGTACTGAGTTCTGCTCAGTTCGACACCTATTTTGCCGACTGAACTCGAAATGTAGTTGGACGTGTTTGTTCCCTAACTGTTGACTATCTATAACAACTGGAGGAAGGAGGAGACGATTCCGAAACGTTTAACCAGTGCTATAGTACAATGAGCTTCTTGACTAATTTCTGAAACCTTTCTTTTGGGAGCATGTACGAACTTCTGCTTAGTTCTATATGTGTTGATACTACATGTCATGAAGAGCCCTTACTAGTAGTAATGCCTGATAGGGACAGGTGGCGAGAAAGAGGCATATAAATCCCTGCTGCTGCTGCTGATGATGATGATGATGATGATGATGATGATGATGATGATGATTCGTCTTACAAAAAGTTTTACCTACTGGCTTTGAATGGAATTCAACAATGAAATTGTGAATTAAATTTGAAGTTTGAAAACACTTTAATTCCTTTAGCGGCTTTTTAAAGTCTTCTTTTTTAAATCGGTTTTAAACAGAATAAAAAGTAGTTTCCAATTTGTAAAGAAGATTACTTAAAATACTTCATCGTTTAAAATCGAATTAAATAAATACGACGACTATTTAAAAAAATTGAGAACAGAAATTAAAAAAAAAAAAAAGAAGCCCTTTGATAGCCAACATTTTTGCAACACTTAAAAACATCGCACATTATGAATCGAACGACCCTCATAAAAAAAATCATGAAATAACTTTTTGAATATTTTTTCATCTGAATATTCATGGTTTATTATATATACTGGCAAATATATGCCCCCTCCGGGTGCAAGTATTTAAGTTTTAATGTAACCAAATATTATATTAAATTAGAAAGGCTATTGAAACTAAATTTTGAACTAAGATTTGAAAACAAGGAACTTTCACTTCTTTTCGGAAACCTTATGGAGGTTTTGTATTATCGAAAAATAAAACAACTAAAACATACTCTTCCATCAGTCCCATCTTTCATGGCTAAAATTTCCAAATCTAACAATTTAGTTAACATAGGAAGTAAAGAACAGAATTACAATTATTTCTTCTTGTTAATGGCTTTCTTTTAAGATGTATTTCCAAGATATGTATTCATATTCATTAAGATAAAACCAAATAATTAGAAATCAATAATACCAAGCACATATATATCAAAATCAAATGTTTAATATCAATATGCAAATTAGCCTCCCCGTTCACACTGTAAACCCCTATTTTGTTGAATATATGAATACAATTGCAGGTTGTTAGTATGTAGATATAGTCAACAGTAATTACAATGTAAAACAATTTTATTAATAATTGAGGATTTAATAAGAATAAAATCGTGGATAATATGAGGTAAATAACAAAGAGAATTGTGACTTGAGTAGTGATATAGTTTCAGTTATAGACAGACAAACAGACTATCTCTATATATATATATATATATATATATATATATATATATATATATATATATATATATATATATATATGTTTATTGTGTGGTGTATTTAGATAGTGGTACCTTACGAGATTCATTTGTTCCACGTATTCGTCGAATATCAAATCAATTTTCCTCATTGTAATAAACTGAAAAGTCATTAATTCTTTCGGGTCCCACAACTTAATTTATTGTTACTTTTTAAAAATAGAATATATCATTTTATTGTATAAAAATATAATGAAATAGAATTATGTACCGCAGTATGTTTTAATCTTTATTTTTATAAACACTATATTTATGTGGCTAAATAAATTTGGAAACTAAAATGCTTTTTGTGATCTTATCAACATAAGTGTATCTGAAGCTCACTAGTATCTTAAATTTTCGCCCACAACACAAAGCCAAAAAAATCGACCGAGTGATACCTCGGAAGTCGGAAAACTCGTATCTATATAACTGTATATATAAAATGATATACTGATAGATTTGGAAACACCAGTTGGTTAATGCTATCTTAATGGATAAGATATTGACTTACATAAAATTAGAAGATATATAGGAATAGAGAAAAACAAATATTAAATATCATGCTAACAGATATCTGTTTCAACCTGTGGAGTTTATAAAGTATAATTCAATTGAAATCATTTTAAAATTAAAATAAAGACAATTGTAAAAGACACTTTATAAACAACGAGCTTCCTCAGAGCACATATATTCTTGAATAAAAAAAAGGAGCAAAATTTAACCGTTTGGTAAACTATATATAAAATTTGATATAAGAAGAAAGTTACATTCTGTATGAGATCCGAATTCACACCCTCTTTTCCTCATGAAGGAAAATGGTTTCATGCTATAAAAAGACGTGACAGTTTCCCATAAAACTTATTCTTCATGCAAAGTAGTGTTATATACCATATCGTAGGGTATACAATAGAGAGAGTTCAGGGTGAGTTCTAGAGAGAGAGAGAGAGAGGGGGGTGGAGTGAGAGAGAGAGAGAGAGAGAGAAACTACTTTAAATATACGCTCCTACATTTGGTGCGCTGGTGTTTGTCGTCAGTGATGTTATCTGCATGTTTCATTGGGAAGTTTCGGGTCTTCCAACATCGGACATCACTCGTCATGCTGACCCTATCAAAAGTGATCAAACTCCGATACCCCCACCAACATTAGACGCTAAAAGACGTTTGACTTTTTATTCTTTTGGGCGATTGTAAAATTCTAATACCGCGCATCTGATTGGCTGACGCTAACAACCAATCAAATGCGTGGCACATTCTATTTAAACGGAATACGTGGACAGTAACACTTTTCTTAGAACGGATTACAAGCTTTAGAGGAATAGGTAGGTTAACCCTTATTATAGATATATATATATTAGAGAGAGACTTATTAGAGACTTGAGACATTTGTTATTACTGCTTCTGCTGATTCTTGCTATCTTGCCTGGCTGTCATCTTATTGTCTAGTTGGGTTCTTCTATCTACTTCTTCTTAAGGGCTAGATTTTTGACTAATTTTAGTCCTTCTCTCCTCTGAGGTTGATAACACCTCCGCGCGAAAAAAAACATGGGCTAAATAAAAAAAAATGTTTTATCAGTAAAAAAAACAAGTCTTGTTGGTTGTTTTAACCAACAAGACTTGTTTTTTCCTGATAAAGCATTTTTTTATTTAGCCCATGTTTTTTTTTCGCGCGGAAGTGTTATCAACCTCTGAGGAGAGAAGCACGTCCTCTCTGCTTCAAAGTCCTGTTGAATCTAATTCTCTAAACTAACTAATCATGTGCTTCTCTTGAAGCGTGATATTCACACCTCTAGGGGTCAAGGTTACCAACAATCACTGATAAATTTCCACTGGCCCCCATGAATTCAAAATTAACGGCCTTTATTCTCGCTACAGTGTCTGTCAAGAATTTATCACACCATAAATTGTAACACTAGGAATCTTGCAAATGCACTTGCTCAAGCCAAATTTCTGCTGCATAGATTGTAGTAAGCGGTAAGATTTATTGTACTCTATGTGAACTCAGATAAAACACGGTTCATGTGTTTCAATCAAGATTATGCCATCTTCTCATTAGAAGGCAAACCTCTACAATTAGTAGACACTGTTATACCTCGGTAATAATTTATCTACCAATGTTACATAATTGATATGTTACCTAGCAATTGAGTACGTTTGTGTAGTTAAATCAAACAAACGGTTCAATAGAAAACAGCTGGTAATTCGATTGACAGATGATTCGTCAGAGCCGTGAGAAACTTAGTTTAAGAAAATCAGATTTGGCTGGGTGACTGGATGAGACCGATCACAATGTTGGTTTTTCCGTTTGAAGCTATTTCTCAGACGTGTTTGTCTTGGCTTTAATATTGAAATAAAAGTTGTTTATGTAAAAAAGAAAATATTGTTTGGGTTCCTGAAATAAAAACTAAGAAACAGCTCGAGACAAAAATCCCTAATACAATCAATTCCAGCAAGCAAAAGACAAGACGGAAGATAGACCAGGGTGTTACACAAGCCAAGGTAGATACATAATATTAGAAAAAAGCTAGGCACCACCGATAGCGATGTCAACATATGCAAAGGTAAACCATAGACTGCTGTCGACAACATATTGACCATAGGAAATCTGATATACCTGATTAAATATGAAAGGAATTCTCCCAAGCTGTAACCGTGGCAGTACTATTGTATGTTTGCACCAGTTACACTGTAACAAAACGCTTGAAGAGAAAGCTAGAATTTATACGGAAACTACACATTGATGCTGCGTGCTATTTTGACATTCCCATATATATATATATATATATATATATAGGCAGCATCTTTTTATTCAAAGAAATTTAATAAAAAATAATCGAATCCTTACTGGTTTCAATCTTTTTTTTTTTCTTTTTTTTTCTGCTTTCAGGTTTTCTAACCATTTTTTGTGTTATCAACTTGAAAGGCGTTAATGAGTCGTCCGAAATAGTTTCTTTAGTAAACAAGGAACTTTCACTTCTTTTCGGAAACCTTATGGAGGCTGTTTATTATTTGGCTAAACTATTGTTTTGTTTCTGTCGCTAATGTGACGCTAACTAACGTTTTTAAATATATCTAACGCGATTTAGAATAAAGGTATTTATCATATTTTAATTATATTAATAAAATCTATAAATCATTTTTGCCTAGTTCGTATATATATATATAATTGACGTTTAAAATATAATCCGAGGGTATGAGTAAGAAGACAATTTTGTAAACATTGACCTATTTCTCTAGTGCACTGGCGCCATCAGAATGAAAATGTATAATTCGAACGATTTGAATTGGCTGCTTCATGTCAAACTAATTTCACAAACTATTTCTTTTCGCATTCATAATAATATAATATAATTATAATAGTTCAATATATAGAAAGTATAATAATCGTGATTTACGTCTCTCTTACTTTTTTCTTTCTCCCCTTCTGTCCTTTTTATTATATTTGATTGAAACAAATTAGCGTAATCGCTTACGCGCTCTCATCCCCCCTCTCTCTCTCTCTTTCCACTACTCTCTATTTTTCTTATATTTCTCTGTGTAGCATGTTCTTTTTCTTACCTTTCTTTCTTTATAACAAAAACGGAATAGTCCATTACTTAGCTGAGGTCACGACACTATTCAGCGAATAAGCGACACCAGATAATTAGGATTTACACTTTTAATCAGAGGGTGTTTGCAAGATGATGATGGTCGGATGAGTAGTGTAGATGATGAGTATCACAAAACAAAAATGGGAAGAAAAACAATTATATGGACACTTCAAATGACAAATAGAAGGACAAACTACATCAAAGCGATAGGACCCAACAAAATAGTAAATGTAGACTTTGCGGGAATAGAGATGAGACTGTAAACCATATACTCTGCGAATGTAGCAAACTAGCACAACGAGAATACAAACAACAATAGCAAAATATGAACAAACACCATAATCAAGTCCTACATTAAAGAATTGAGAAAAATGTTACTGTATATAAAAGATTTATACATAGTTTAAAATAGGGAGTTTTTTTAATCATCCTATATATATATATATATATATATATATATATATGAGTATAGATAAAAGGATATGAAAACAACACAATATGCTGTTAAAGTGAAAACATTTTATAACATATTCATAGCTAATATTGAACAATATTTCGATTTTTATAAAATCATCTTCAGAGCTTGTTCATACTCCGGACTTAACAATAGCGGAGACGAAAATAATATGAATTCAAAACGAAAACATTGATGTTGCAAAAAGGTTATGCGGTAGTTTCAAATATAAGCACATCCGCCAACGCTTTTCTCGGTCAGCGAGAGTCATGTATCTCTTATTGCAACAGTTTTTGAAAAAAGAAGACATATTCCAAACTCGACGAAAACAAATTCTCTATCTCTATATATCTATATACCTATCTCTTCAATTAATAATGTTGAAAAATATGTATTTTTATATAATTAGTATTGATAATATAGTTTGGTATATTCAAGAATAAAGCGTGCTCAATATCATTGATAAACCTTGTATATCTAATTTAGGGTAACGAACATAGGAAGTCAATATATATTTGACCCTGCCATTATTGCAAGTTCTCAATCATTTTTATCATCTATGTTCTAGAAGGTGGTGCCGGGTTTTTTAGTGTCCTGGGTATCAAGTTAGACTGCATCTCGTGGTGAAGTTCCAATTCTAGAGCTCTGGAGAATGTGGAGTACCCTTTCTTTGCCATCATGTCCATGTCCACCCTGCCCCGGAATTGTAGTACATGTTATGTTCCATCTATGGGTTAAATAGAAGAATGTAAGTTTAAAAATTTGAGTTTAATTTCTTTTTCTGTAACCATCGAGAATGTAGAAGACAATGTCTTCGGCATAAAATACACAAGAAAAAACAATAGAAAAAGAGGAGTTTGAAAAAAAACGTGTTTAAAAAAATTTAATAAAATTTGAATACCCATCAAATATGAATAACACAAAACATATCAGGCATAAGATACCCAACAAGAGTTGAAATGCCGTAAAATCCATCCAACCATCTAATTAACATACATATTTTAGGCGGTGTATATATGGATTTGGACTCTCTCGTCGATTTCGACGCATAAAGGTTCATCAAATGAACAACCTACACAATGGTTTGTTTATAGTGGTGAAGGCTTTTGTTGGACCATCCACACTTTTTGCCACAATCGATTGGAAAGAATTAACGCACAAAGAATGAAAAAACCCAATCAACGACCAACCTCAGTTTTCCAAATTCAGAGTTTTCCTTCTAGTTACCTATGCAAGGTTAAAGAGCCCAGTCTACGCTTCTATTTTACCCATAGCTGGAGGGAGAATATATGGATTCATACCTTTCCCAAAAACGTTGTCTAGGATTTGAACTCGGGTCGACGCGTCCATTTCCTACGACTCTAACTATTATGCCACGTGCCTCCAACGGGATGCATATAACTTCGATAAAGACATGTGAATTTGTATATAGCTTCAAGGAAGTGAGTTTTGAAGGCGTATAGCTTTATAAAAGCAATAATAATCCTCGGTACATTTCTGTCCATCAAATTAACAAAATGACAGAATGTTGGTATGTAATAATCACATTTACATCGATCTACCGTTTAGGTCCGTGGACACTAATAATCATTGCTTGCGACTTTGGATCAATAGTCGATCGTTCTCATCAATCGTAAGATCAATTAAGCTATGTCCTCTCGAATAGCATGTATTTACAACAGCAATTATGATATTTACCCGTCAGGCATGATTCGCTCTTCATCGAAACCTGACTTAAAGAACGTGTCAATAGACCTCAATTAATGTAAATTGCTCACCAAAATTGCTGCACTTGTCGCAAATTGGACTGAAATAAATAACACAAGAACGTAACGAAAAAATAATAGATTTAAAACTTAAGATACACATGAACTCGTTCTTATTGTTCACGTCATTCCAGAGGAGGAATTATCACATCTCGATTCTTAATTCATAGCTAATTTATAGACAATTGAAATCTATTGCACTTCTCTATATTTTAAGAGCATATTGCATTTAAGCTAATGGATTCGAAGAAAAACAGTTTATAGTGATATATAAATAAAATGACAAATGATAAACTATCACTGCTCAAGCTAAAATATTTGCCTGCCTAATTACTTACTCATACATACATACATGCATGCATAAATACATATATTTAAGGCGTTTCATCGAGGTGGAATGGGTAGCAAGCTAGTTTCGCAGAGCCATTAATACTAAATAGCAAGTTCGATCCTCGCAGGTGCCCCATACTTGCGAGCTTGTGTTACATCCTACCCATTGCAAACGGGTTAGATAAAAACGGGTATCCCATCGTGATGTAATGGTAAGCATGCTAGTCTGGCAGGTCCATTACTACTGAATTGAGAGTTCGATCCTTGCTGGATGCCCCATACTTGCGACCTTGTATGATATCCTTCTCTTGGAGAATGGGCTGGGTAAATACTTACATACCTACATTCATTTCATGTAAGTATAATAATTTATAATGAATAATACACATGCTTAAACATTAATTCTTAACAATATATTGTGACTATGCATTGAGTTGTGCCGCTGGTGGTATAATAATTATCGGCGTAGGTAATGGACACGGTGACCAGTGTTCAAATCATTTCCCAAAGTGCTAATAACCTTGGTAATGGTATGAATCTAATTACCAACCCAACAGATATGGGTAAAATAGTGGAGTAGACTGGTCTCTTGAACGTTGGTATGACAACCAGTCTAGGAGGAGGAAAAGTCATACCTGTTAATCTGTTAGAAAATTGACCTTGGGTTGTATTCTGCTTGTGTGGAAGGGTTAGGTGAATACGTATATTGTATTGTGAATAAAAAAATTCTAAAATCTGAAGCCTTGGACTGTTTGTTGAATCTGTTTCCTAGCCATTATACGACCTGTCATTGGGGCTAGAATAAAGGAACATCATTATCTTCCCATGGGTAATTAGTGCCAAAAAAGGTATATTCTGATATCTATTATTATATTAAAGCTGAGCGAATCAACTTTTGTCTCCCAAAGGCTTTTGTTACTGTTCAGCTTAATGACACGAAAATTATACTAAATTATTCCTAACATTTAGGATTGAGTTACGTTTGAAACAAAATTATATTTTAATTGGTGCTAATTAGTCGTAATTTGCAATTTCAAAAACTGACCATTCTCTTACTTTACATTCTGCCTAACAGTTTCTTCCTCCCAAAGTATATGTTGATTAACTCTTCGTTATAAATGTTAGTTTCTCTAGCTTAAATTAAGCCAGGAATAATGACCGGTAGAGACGAGTGGCGGGAGAGCCATGAGAATCCGTCCTGTCTGCATGACATTATATATATATATATATTATATATATATATATATATATATATATATATGTGTGTGTATGTGTGTGTGTGTGTGTGTGTGTGTGTGTATAGTCGGTCGAATGGCGTATTGTCGGTATCAGCCGAACAGCAAGGGAGCCTATCTCTTTTCACTGTGTGCTAGACAATGGAGATCATTTTTGTATCTGAGGTGGAGCTCCTCACCTATCATCCGATCTCCTTCTTAAACACAGATCTATGCTGTGCCACTCATGTGCTTCGTTGCTGAGAGCCGGTAACGAACCTTTAACCTTGTGGTTCCTAGGTGGGGGCTCTTCCGACTGAGCTAAAGCAGAACTTTGGTTAGACATGTAGAACATATCTTGGTTTTTTTTTGTTTTTTTTATAAAGTTTTGTTTTGTTTGTTTTATGGCATATCAACCTCAGTGGGTCATTTAATGCCGATAAAGTTTTGAAATAAATCAATTCTTAATGGATAATACTTTTTTTATGAATACATTTTTATATTTAACCCATAGATAGGACCCTAACAGGTACTACCACTCCGGGTCAGAGTGGACCAGGGAGCAATGGTGATGAAGGGATGCTCCACATTCCACAAAGCTCCAAAACTGGAACCTCACCATCAGATAGAGTTTAACGTCATTCCCAGGACATGTATACTCTCAGTCACCGCCTTCTAGCAGCCATATGATAAAAAGGGCTGGGGCTTGCCATAAGGGAAATAGGGTTGAGACAATCATATAGGTGCTAGGGCTTGACGTGACCAGCCTCTCCGACCGCCCGTCTAGCCCAAGATAAGGCCAAAGTGGAGTATTGCAAGTCATGAACTGCTCATCCACCTGGGTTCTATCCTTAAGTATCACGGGTCGCCACCCACGGCCAACAGGTGACCCCATTGGGGGAGTCTTACCCCTCTGCAGAGGTGCAGTCGGTGCATTCTAAAGCCCCAGCCGACAGGGCGGAGAAAATATCTTGGGTTTTTTACTTAATTGCTCCTCTTCTGTAAATTGCACAATATTTGTTTTTATTTTTAGCCACAGGATACGTCTTTTTAATCAATCACAGTACACCGATGCACTTTTTAACATTTCAATTGTACTAATACAGCCCTGTCAGCTGAGGCTGTAGAATACACCGACTGCACCTCTGTAGAGTAGTAAGACCCCCCCCAATGGGCCGACATGTTGACCATGGTTGGCAATCTGCGATGTTTGAGGATGGAATTATAGTGGCTGAATAGTCCAGGATTTGCAACACTCCACTTTGGTCATTGACGGGAGGTCGGAGAGATCCACTCCGATCAGTCAGCTGGTCACATTAAGCCTAGCATCTATACGATTGTCTTGACTTGATCTTATGGCTAACCTCCAACCCTTTTTATCATATATCTGAGTATCTTAGTGTCCGTATATGACGTTAAACTGCATCTAATGATGAAGTTCCAATGCTCTGGGGAATGTAGAGTACCCCTTCGTCGCTATTACTAAATAGATCCGCCCTGACCCGGAGGGATGGTAACTGTTAGGGTCCCATCTAAGGGTTAAATAGAAGAAAACTTGTTAACAAAAATGTGTTTAAAAATTGAGTTAAAAAAAGAATTTTAAATACCACCAAGAATAAATATCATAAAATAATCCACCAACGGTTGACGTGCCGTAAAATCCAAAAAAAAGAAAGCAATATAAAATTTTCAACAAAAAAATTTCATTTTTCCCATAGGTAGATAACATCATGTTGTTATGACAACTCCTTTTGTGGTTATAATATCCCTACTTCCACGATCTCTCTGTAGCACCATTGTCATTCTATTAGGTTTACATTTGCCTCGTAAAACATTTTTCTTAGAGTATTTCTTTATATAGATATTAAGCGAAGACATCAATCATCCCGAACCCGTATTGTACCGTTTCTTCATCAAATCAATCATATTTCGAAAAAAAAGAAATTTAGCTCGTTTGGTAGAGCATACGCCTAGAAACCACAAGGTTCGGTGTAGAACACCAGCTCACACAAAATCAGCGCTTTAGCAGCAATGTTTGTATCTATATGATGGAGATCTGTTGGTAGACGTGGCGCTTAACTTCAATTCCAAAATCAATCTCCCTGGTCTAGTGCTAGTGAAAAGACGATAGACTCCCTCACTGTACGGCTAATACTAAAAATAGATAATTCCGCTGAATTTACGACTTTATAGCAGTTATTTGTTATATATTTTACGTAATTCGATCTTTTAATGGGAAGTGTTTATTAATTAAACTAGCAAATATATGCACCCTCCGGGTGCAAGTATGTAAGTTTTAATGTAATAAAATATCGCATTAAATTAGAAAGGCTAATGAAACTAAATAAGAATGCAGATAAAAAGATTTGAAACAGAGGGAGTATAATAATAAAAAAATAGAACTACAGAAACTTACTCTTCCATCACTCTCGTCTTTCATTGTTATTTTTTTCTAATTTAAGTATTTAGTTAAAAGAGGAAGTAAAGAATAAAATGACAGTTATTTTTTCTTGTTAATGGATCTCATTTAAGATTCATTGAAGAGATTTTTGCTTATATTCATTAAGATAAAACTAAACACTTAGAAATCAATAATACTAAGCACATATTTATTAAAATCACATTTTAATATCAATATGCAAATTAGCCATTTCGTTCACACTGTAAACCGCTATTTTGTTGTATATATAAATATAATCGCATGTTGTATGTAGATATGGGCCAACAGTATTAATAATGTAAAACAATTTTATTAATAATTGAGGTTAAAATAAAAATAAAATCATGGAGAATGTGATGTCAATAACTAAAGGAATTGTGACTTGAGTAGTAATATAGTTTCGGTTACAGACAGAAAAACACACAATCTCCATTATAATAAGATGTATAGATTTTTCCCTATTCCTGCGTTATTAATCCTTTAAACTTCACCTTCTGTTCTGTTTTCTTAGCCATTATTTCGTATAATTTACCATTCTCTAGTAACCACTATATTTTTAACACCCTATCATACATCAATTTTCTTTGTCGTTTCTGGAAGTAGCAAAATATCTACCACTCAGTGACCTGTGAGCCGGTTTTAAAACGAGCTGGAGGATCGTTAGAGGGATTGTTGATATATACTGAGGCATTATTGGGTTTTCAGCGTGGATGATAGGAACCGCGTTACAAATAAAAAAGAACCCATAAATGAAGTTTGGTTTTCTATAGGAAATCCTTATTTCTTGAATAACTTTATGATTTTTTCTGGTGTTATCAATGTCATACCATGACATTTCTTATAAACTATCAAAGAATCATATAAACAAGTGTCCATATGTTTACCTATATCTTAGCTTTATGTGTTGATAGTGTTTGGTTAGTTTTAATTTGTTCTGCATGTCAAAGTGTTTTTAATCCCTAAGAATAATTACAAATAATCAAACAATATATATACAAGGTGTGTCAAAAAAGTATGGAGATTTTTTGTTGTTTTTGACACACCTTGTATTCTGAAAAAATAACCTTCCATTCATTCTTCGTTTCTATCTTGGTAAATAGAGTTTAAACTTGGTACTTTTCTGACACACCTTGTATTCTGAATAGAAATTAATGAATGGAAGGTTATTTTTTCAAAATACAAGGTGTGTCAAAAAGTACAAAAAATGTCGATACTTTTTTGACGAAAGCGCTTGTCCAGTGGAATTGTATCCTTGGTAATCCTCTGATAAATAATCCTTTGGTTCTTCTGGTAAAGAGTCCTAAGTATCGTAAGTCCCTCCTCAATAATTGCAATTATAGCTGTGGCAAATATCAGTGTTTAAGTAGTGTATCAGCCACGCAGTATGACTAGTGAATGGCCGGAGGAATAAACCATGTGATCTCGCTAGTTTATAAATTCAAGTGGGGAATTGTAGCACATCTTATATCCAAATATTACAACAACTATAACACCTACAAAAGTATAATTATGTACACAATAAGTCCTCAAAATCTTTAGATATGAAATATTAAAAAAAGCCTAATCTAAATAGCGTGAAATATAGCCATTTGATAAGTTGGTAGTATGCGTGACATTCAAATGAATTTCTTTTCTTTTAATTGTTTATTTCTATCATTCTAAAATAAAGGAGAATAAATAATGGGATTATTCAAGAAAAGGTAGTAGTATTACAGCGGTTGATGGTATTGAAGATTTAGATACAGAAATAAAAGAAAGGATGACTCTCTCAACCGAAAATCTTACGTGCGGTTCAACAATGAAATAAATAAATAAATGAGTGGCGGCCATCCATCAAGGAGGACAATTTGCAGTTGATAAAGACGGTCTAATTAAATCAAGTCTGAGGATTTTTAGGCGCTTCGAATGAAAATTTTAAACTAATTAAGATCTAGAATGTAACTTAGGTATCAGATGTGGAATGTGGTAGAAACAAGCAGAATTAAGATTAATGACTTTTAAATTATTTTTGGATATAAATACAACCTTCTGACAAAGCAGCTCGACACTGACTAATCAAAATACATTCAACATACATCAACACAACACATACTCGTTTGTGGCACTTAATAAGTCCCGGGGCTAACTAATAAAACAACAACTTTTATGCAAAATTTTATTCATCAACACAGTCTCCTTCTAGGGGATACATTGATTCCTGACGTTTCTCTAACAATTCGATACCTTTTTTGTAGAAGATTTCTCTTTGGCCTCAAAATACGCCTCAGTTTGCGATTTTTTTACCATGTCTGCCTTCA
>CM042143.1:70338597-70351097 GCA_023376005.1 Doryteuthis pealeii
ATATATCATATTATCAACCAAAGAAAACAAAAAGAATAAAAAAATTTTTTTCTGAGAACAAAATACATTTTGCGGACCTTCCTTTTTTATAAAATATTGAATTTTCTCCCGTTGGAACCAGAACAACACTTTATATATATATATATATATATTAATATTCTAATGTGTGCATCTGTTGTAAAATTGACAAATATTGCATTCTTACAATTCATGTATATATATATATAATATATATATATATATATATATATGTGTGTGTGTGTGTGTGTGTGTGTGTGTGTATGTGTGTGTGTGTGTGTGTGCTAATGAATCAGTGTCTAAATTCCAGCACAACACGCAAAATAATTAATTATCTCCCATCACAAGTATGCGTCTGTCTGTTTCTCTCTATATATCCCTCTCTCCCCTCTCTATCTCCCTCTCCCTCCTCCCTCTCTCTCTCTCTCTCTCTCTCTCTCTCTCTTTCTCTCTCTCTCTCTCTCTCTCTCTCTATATATATATATATATATATTATATATATATATTACTTTACTGAATATTATAATTTATCTATTTTTGCGAACCCTTTTCTCTTCTTGGCTTTGTTAGCAATGAAATATATTTATTGCTTCCCCAGAAAATATAAATTTGTTGCCGTTTTTCAATTTCGATAAATATTTTATATCAATTTAGTCGTGTTTATTCACTACTACAAATATTTCTCTTGTAGCAATATAAGAGGTTAATTGCATATCGACATGCCATGACACGAATTCTTCGATTTCAGCGTCAGGCATCGAAAAGGGAAAGTACCAATAAGAATCGAGTTTTATTTGCTGCCCTTGTATTTATTTGCCTTCAGTTTCGACTAGACAGCAAACAGTAATTTCGCTTGGTGTCGATTTTATTTGTTTATGAGAGAAAAGAATAACAATATATATATATATATATATATATATATATATATATATATATATATATATATATATATGCGTCATCACAAAAAAGAAAAGCTCTGTTGTCCTCACTCACTTATATGACGGAAGAAATAAAATTCTCTATATATTCGGCAAAACTAAATTTTGGATTTCATTTTTTTCTTCTTTCAACCTTTCGTATATGTGTAATTCCATGTCAAATCATCCAGGCCATGCCACTCACCATTTCAATTTTTCTGAAATTTTGTCCAAGTGTGGATTATAATAAAGTTAGCCAATCCCCAATATTTGAGCTTCTAATTTCGACAATTGGCGGAGTTATGTCGATTTTTAGTTCTCCAAATTTGAGGGGCGTCGCGAAAAATGGCGACTTTTTGTAACCTATTTTTGTCTATAAAATTAGTTCTAGAGCTCCCCTACTCATGAAATTGGTTTATAAAAGCATATTAGCCCATAAAATCCAGAAATGTTATCAACAATCATTAAAGTCAACCCATTTGAACTTATTAATGATTTCTGATTTGCAAAATTTTAACTGATATTGTAGCTTCGGTTCTGAGCAAATATCAAACTATCTTGTTGTTACAATTAATGTTCAACATATTTGAAATAATAATAGAAATGATTAATAACTTAAAATTGGTTGACTTTAAGACTTTTATCATAGCATTTTTGGGTTCCTTGGACAAAAAATAAATTATAAACCAATTTGTTGTAGTAGAGAAACTATAGAACATATTTTACTGACAAAAATCGGTTACAAAAAGTCGCTAATTTTCGCAAACCCCATCAAATTTGGAGGCCTAAATATCGATATAACTCCGCCAATTCTCTAAATTAAAAACTCAAATTTTGGGGATTGTCTAATGTTAACATTTCAGAAAAATTGTAGGGGGTGGCTGACAATTTTACTTCTTTCTGATTGCTTTGATATGGAATTACCCATATACTTTCAGATACCCTCGTGGACGCCTGATATGAAGCTCTAGGAATTACAGTTGTATTCTATTATTTTAAAGTCTTTTCATATCTTGTTTTTCAGTTATATTTCTGCATCAGTATCGACACATTTTTGTATATATAATATAGTTTGTTAAATTCGCAGGTTGACCTATTGTCTGTTTAAGCCAGACAACGCTAGTCCATGGAAGTTGTTTCTGCTGAGGTCGACCGCCAATTCTACCGTCAGCTAACCAATTTACCGAACCGATCAGATTATCCAAGCTGTATGGTACAGCTGAGTTGGTGAGGACCTGTATCAAAGCCGGAACCTTGCAATTCCTAGGCCGATGATCTACCCACTGAGCTAAACTGGTCCTACTATATAGATGTATATAATGCCCACATTAATTAAACGTTCCAGTCTAAAAGATTCCAATGAATATTTTGGAAATTATTATTTTATTTGTGCTCATTTAAAACTGTGACATCTAATCTTATACCGTGAAATATCATCACCAAGTTGTGCTGATAGCACGAGTTTTCTTGAGTCTCTCTCGCGACCCATCTTTAACGAATATCACTCTCAGTCCAATATCTGAAGGACTGAATCCTGGGGCTGAGCTGTCCATGACATGCAACGCTCCACTTTGGTCTTTACTTAGGTTAGACGGCCTGTGGGACAGTCCTCTGATCAAACGGTTGGTCACGTCAAGCCCGAGCACCTATACGATTGTTCCGACCCTATTGCACTTTTGGCAAACACCAAAATCTTTTTTTCATATGTGCTAAGAAGTAATGGCTGTAAATCCTAGTGTCCTGGGATTACATATATTTGTCTGATTTTTTTAGATGAGGCTTGTTAATTTGGATTATTTGGATTTTTCGGACTGTCGTCCTCATCTTTATTATATACACAATATTCCCCAGGTGTTTTCTTGTCGAACTCGAGTTCTGTAAAGGCTCCCGATTACGACAGGTTCCGGAGTTCGATGAGAAGTTTCTCGAGTTCGAGAAGAAACACCCGATGAAGGCTGGAGGGCACAGCGGCCGAAATTTTTTGTATGTAACAATAAAGATAAAGACAACAGTCTAAATAATCCAAATAATGCATGTCATTGTGTCATTGTTTTCTATTACCTTTACCCTTTAACTAATTAACTAATTTTATTATTTAGAAACTCATTCAACTGTGGCATATAGAAATCTAATAGATTGAAATGGTGTTATCATAATAATGATTAATTAGAATAATTTTATTTATTTTGTTATTGTCTAAAATAACTATAATGTCTAAAATAAATCATTGTCTTCTTCTTCTTCTTCTTCTTCTTCTTCTTCTTCTTCTTCTTCTTCTTCTTCTTCTTCTTCTTCTTCTTCTTCTTCTTCGTGTAGTGCAGATTTCCGTCTAATCTTGATAAGTTCAATATGGTCCGAAAGTCTGTCATATATTGGTTTAACTTCATTATCTTTCATTATCTTTTGTTTTAATAATATGATATTTTAGTCATGTAATTATTTTACCTCAAAAAGGTAAAGCAGTTCCGTTTTACAATATCACAATTTTTCTCCGGCAGGGTAAAGAGACGCATAAGCTTTTCATCGAATATTCCTCGAAATACTTGCTTATGATTTAACTTTAAGTATTGTATTTAAGTATTTAACTTGTATTTAACTTTAAGTAATGTATTTAACCGGTATTTAACTTTAAGTATTGTATTTAATAGAAATGTTCTGTTTTGTAATGCTCTTGTCAGATCTTCCTTTATCCTGAAGATACTCTAGATATATATCATATATTTCTGGCAAAGAACCAGTTTAGTGAAGCGTCTAATAAAATCTGAACTTTTCAATTATTCTAAATAATATGCTTGTTACACACTTAGCTAGGATAGATATATAAGATGTATATCTAAATAGATAGATAGATAATAAGAAGACCAAGAGAGATGAATATGGTCATGAACTCTGATTTGAATCCAACTTATATATTCATTTCCCTTGCCCTCCTCTTGAAATAAAAGTCATTTTCAGTTCATATTCAAAGCATAAAATTATGAATTTCACTCTGTAATTCCGGATAACGGGAAATTAGAGAATTCGACCACTCTGGCCCGGAGGTCGAAATCTTTGCCCATGTCAGTTTTATCATATTTTAGGCTGATGCCTAAACTTGACATGCTATTAAGTATCTAAAGATTGAGCCACTGCGTCAAGACAGTGAAATGTTTGGCCCTTGAAGTCACACGACATGCCTCTCCAAGTCGCTCATTTGGTTTTGGAAATCACGAATTCATATATTGTTAATTTCTCTGCTTTCGCATCTAAATTCTAAGCACATCTCTTTGAATCCTATCCGGATATTACAGGTTGTCAGGGCATACTCATGGAGATTTAAGCATATTTCTCTGCCTCTTCGGGCAAGATATGTTTAGCAAAGCAATGTTTCTGTTCATAAACTTTAGGAAAAGGGTTGATGTGTTTTAAAAAGAAAGGTTGGCGAGAGATTGTCATGGATGACCATGATGCTGGAACGACATGATGATGTTTATGTATTATAAGGCGGTGGTTGAACGTCTAAGTATCCTGGGTATGTCGTTAAACTACACTAGTGGTGAGAGAAGACATCTCTACACTTGATGGTAGGCCTCTAAAGCCGGTAGAACAATTCACGTACCTAGGTAGTAATATCTCATCACAGAAAGCGGTGTTAATACACGCATAGAAAAGGCAAAGTCTCCTATAAACATATTATCTGGCATATGAACATCCGATCTCACTGACAAGGTAAAGCGACAATTCTTCCAGGTCGTAGTTGTATCACTGCTACTGTATGGCTACACCACCTGGACCCTAACGAAAGAACTAGCCAATAAGCTAGATGGGAACTGCATACGAATGCTGCGTGCAATCATAAACAAATCGTAGAAACAACATCCCACAAGAAAATATGTACGGCCATTTGCCTCCTATCACACAAACTATACGAGCCAGACAAACAAGACACCCTACTACTGGAGAAGCAAGGGCGAACTCAAAGCGACGTTCTCCTGTGTAAGCCAGCACATGGGACCGCCATTGTGGGTCATCTAGCAAGGACTTACATTAACCAGCTCTGCGCGGATACTGGATGCCTACCAAGAGCAATGAACGGTTGGCGTGAGATGGTCATGGATACCAGTATTGTGGGTACGATATGTTGATAATGTACTATAAGCCATTGGTTGAACGTCTTAGTATCCGGTGTATGTAGTTAAACTGCACCTAGTGGTGAAGTTCCAATTCTAAAGCTCTGGGGAATGTGTAGTAACCTTTCATCGCCACTACTCCGTTCTGCTCTAAGCTTGCACTTGCTGGGGTTACAACTATCGGTTATATAGATCGAAAAATGAGCTTAAAACTGATTAAAAAATAAATTAAACGAAACGTTTTCGGCATAAAATAAGCCACTAGATTTAACACTAGATTTGCAATAAAATTCATCCAACTAAGCCAGCGATTCTAACGATGTTTTATATATACTGTAGTTACAAATATTTTTATTGGGATCATTCGGTTTATGAATTGAACATTTTGTATTTTCGTTGCTGAGAATGATGTACATTTGGGATTTATTCTTGTCTCTCCAGGTGTAGCTTAACCTGCTTTAACCCGTTTTTAAAAAAATTCCATCTAGAATGAAATTATTATAAAGAAACACATAAAAATGCATAGCGAACACACTGAAACATGTATTTAACGTTTGTTACTGTAAATAAAAATTGATAGAGTTTTAGATCTAACAAATTATACGCATTATACAAGAAAAAATACAGAAAAAAGAATGCAAACCTGTTTTTAGATGATAGTTTTTCTCATATCTAAAAAACAACAACATTTAAGTAATTGTAAAACTGCTAATATTGTAAAATCTTTAAAAATCATTATTGATACTAGCAAATATATGAACCCTCCGGGTGCAAGTATTTAAGTTTTAACGTAATAAAATATTATATTGAATTAGTAAGGCTAACGAAACTAAATAAGAATGCAGATAAAAAGATTTGAATCAGAGTGGGTATAATCGAAAAATAGAACAATTAAAACTTACTCTTCTATCTCTTCCGTCATTCATTGCTAAATTGTCTTAATCTAACTATTTAATTAAAATAGGAAGTAAAGAATAAGATTACAGTTATTTTTTCTTGTTAATCGATTTCTTTAAGATTTGTCCCCGGGATTTTTGCTCATATTCATTAAGATACAACCAAACAATAAAAAATCAATAATATTAAGCACATATTAATTAAAATCAAATTTTTAATATCAATATGCCAATTAGCCTTCGTGTTCACACTGTAAACCGCTATTTCGTTGTATATGTAAATACAATTGCATGTTATTAGAATGTAGATATCGTCAACAGTATTTATAATGTGAAACAATTTTATTGATAATTGAGTTTTGATAAAGGTAAAATCATGGAGAATGTGAGGTAAATAACTGAAGGGAATTATGACTTGAATAGTAATATAGTTTCGGCTACAGACAAACAAACACACAATCTCCATTATAATAAGATAAATATTATTATTGCAAAGTATACATTAAAGTTTTATTTTGTTTTGTTTAGCGACACATCAACCCTGTGCATTATTTAATGCCAACTCTTTTTGTATATATGATTTGTAACGGAATAGTTTGGAGGGAATAGTTTATTTATAAACAATTTTTTTTTAGTGCGAAACAACAGTTGGTAATTGTTATGGTAATTTACCATGCACGCATGAACTCTTCCAACTATAAATAGCAGCAGGTTCTGCACTTAAGCGAGAGTTAATATTTCGGCGAATAGGTGATAAGACCACCTCGCCAGTAACCTTCTCATTTGTATATATTTTTAAACTGTTCTTTGTTAATATATTTGTTTAACTCATTTCTTCACTTGTGTCTATATTCTGGCCCCTAAACAGGCCACAACAATAATCAATTTTGCTTTACTGGTGTATTTTTGTAGCACTCATTTTTTTATCTATTTAATTCATAGAAGGTACGCTAACAGGTACTACCACTCCGGGTCAGAGTGGACATGGAAGAATTTATACTTCACCACTATATGAGGTTTAACGTTATATTCAGAATACTAGAACCCACAGTCACCACCTTCAAGCACATGCAGGGTTCTTTAAAGTATGTGTGCATTTTAATGAATTTGAGGAACGCCTTTATATTACAAAAATGCGTTGGAGGTTTGGTATAAGATAAATAGGATCAGGACAATCATATAGGTGCTATGGCTTGACATAACCAGCTGATTGGTCGTAAGTGGCCTCTCTGACCACCCAAGTAAGGACCAGAGTGAATGTTACAAGTCATGATCTGCTCAGTCCCCAGGATTCTGTCCTTAAGCAATTCATTTAACCTATCTTTGGTAGATATAAAATGTTATCGTTAGAAGATTTTTAGCAATGTACTCATTAATAATCCACAGGGATAAGGCTGACAGAATGTTATGTTAAGACAAAAAGAAGTTAAAACAATAGTTTTGAATATAGAATAATGTAAATAAATTGACGAACACCTGGCAAGAGGAAATTGCTGGAGAACTTTGTGTTGACATCAAGAAAGGGAAGAGAAAACATTTGTTTCAAGCTGTAAAGACAAAAGAATAGTCTGTCATTATTAGGAAATAAATAATAATTTCTCGAAAAATCTGAAAAGACACAATGTTACACACAAATTGCTATTTTATTTACATTTTCAAGTAATCGTTTTGTACGAGTTTGAAACTAGAAATATTCAAAGGTTTTGTCAGAACATAACGATGGCCACCAAGTATCTATATATCAATACACGTGTTTCTTATTTGTACGACTGTTATCATATTGCGACACCCTTGGGTTAAAAATGAGATCGTCCAAGATCGAAACCAAAAATGTAAATCCTCAGCATCTGGTGTTGTTTAATCACAGAATACTTCTTTCTCAGGAGTTTTGTCACCTCAACTAAATAATGGATCGTTCCGTTTTTATTATAAAGACAGAAAGGGAAGAAACATGACAGGCTACACAGAAAAATATAACAAAAAAGAAAGAAAGAAAGTGACGGGGGCGATAACGCTAATCTGTTCCAATTGAACATAATGAAAAGAAGGGAAGAAAGAAAAAAGTGAGTGAGAAAGTTAAATCAAGATTATTATACGTTTTACATATTTAATTATTTGCAATAGATCTTAAGTAAACATATCAAACGTTGTAATAATTAAATCATCACACTGTGGTATATCCACTTGTCTTGCTAGTCTATACAGTATTACACAAGTCACTACCTACCTACCCACCTACGTCTGTCACACTTAGATATTAATATTCCATTTAAAGAAATTTACATTTGCAGTGGTACTTTGATTTACAAATGCGCCAAAATACAAGTTTTCCGAATTATGAGCAGTCACTTTCTGTTTTCTATTGTGAACGAAAATTTGTGGTACAAGCGATCTTTAGATAAGCATGTTAATAAGTTCACTAAAAAAATCTAAGTTTCAGAATTCATAACGCCAAATAAAAATATTATTCATAAGAAATAAAAATTATAGCATATTGCAGCACATATTTTATTTCATTCTATTATACTTATCCAGTACTGTATGTGGATGATATATATATATATATATATATATATATATATATATATATATATATATATATAAATATATATATAGTCATCCACATACAGTAATGGATATATATATATATATATATATATATATATATATATATATATATTGGGGTCGGTTGAGCTCAGTCGGCATAGCGTTCGGATAGGAATCACAAGGTTCCTGGTTCGATACCGGCCCTCGTCAACTCAGCGTATGAGTAGCACAGGGATCTGTGCGGTAAAGTAAGGAGCTGATGGTAGGTGTGGCGCTCCACCCCAGACACTAAAATAATCTCCTTGGTCTAGCTCTAGGGAAAAGGGGATATACTCCCTCGCTGCATGGCTGATACCGACATTAGGCCGCCCCGACGACTTTACTTACTTACTTATATATATAGTAGAGATATGAGGAACACAAGGACAGAACTCAGACAAACGTGTGTAGGATATATTTCGCTAGAGCTTTGAGCTTGGCATCATCAATATTTTTTATTGATTATCAAAGGTATCATACAAGTGTTGGAACCATTTTAGCCAACAAGGATGACAGCAATCCCACCACTCACGATCAGGATGTTGTGAATGCATTCTCCGCTACACTATTATATTATATTATATTATATTATATTATATTATATTATATTATATCAATTAGTCCCATTAATAAATAGAAGGACCTAATAGTAGATCTCCATACAAATAATTTAGATCAGGGCTTTCCAAATGACATCCGGAAGCTAAATCCAGCTCTCGACAGGTATCCTTTGATGCCATTGGTGGAAGAGACAGAAAAGGTTGTTAGATTAAGTTTATGTGGATAAGTGATAAAATTCGTAACAGACAAATATAAGAATAAATCTATATTACTTTATCTGCAAGAATATGAAAAAATTCACAAAAAAACGCAGTCCTCATAATCATATTTAAATGAAGGTGAAGTTGTGCCCGGCTGCATTATTACTTGTTGACAACTAAAACGTAATTATCTACTTGTAGAAAAGAAATAAACGGATATATTTTTAGATAACCAGTTCTACTAAATAATCAAAACAACAATAACAATGATTGCTTTTTCTATCTAAATTACTTTTTTCTCTCCTTTTTATGCGTCAGCCCAACCGTTGAGTGCACAGAACAGACTTGATGAACTACGAACAGGTGCCTATAAGTGCGTTTTATAAACATCATTTTCTTTGCTTCCAAAAAGCCTTTTGTAAATTCCTCTACCGATCCGGCATTGCTTTGCTACGTATTGTTATATCGAGAAAAAAAAACAGAAAAAAATATTTGTTTTTTTCTAATATTCTACGAAAACTAGTGAAAAAAACATATACGCATTCGGACAAACAGATGCGAACACACATTTTTTAATGCCTTCTACTGAGGAATGATGTTAAGCATTCTCATCTTATAGATCAATACACAAGTGTAATGAGGAGAATCCTCACTGAGTGTTTCTTGATCTTTATTGTAAAGGAGACACCTGAGCTTGGAATACAAAAGCAGGTTGAATTAACATGAGGAGGTGAGTAAATAAAAAATAACAAAAAACAACAAATAACAAAAAAACAACAAATGACAAAAAAAACAAAAAAAACAAATAAACAAACAAAAAACAAGAATGATGCAATCTATCTATTTATCTATCTATTTATCTATCTACGAATCTACTTTTATTTTTTATCATACTTCGTCTCGACGGCATTCAAGTCTAAGTAAGTTTTTTTCAACACATTTGTTCACTATATATATAGCAGTAACCGTCAGTGCATATATATCTTTCTCTAAAAAAGGTATACATATATATATATATATATATATATTATTTTACATTTTGACACACCTTGTATTCTGAAAAATTAAGGTTCCATTCATTATTCCTTTCTATCTTTGTAAATACCTCTTAAAACTCAGCACTTTTATGTCACATCATGTATTCTGACAAAAATTAACGTTACATTTATTATTCATTTCTATCTTGGTAAATACACCTTTAATCTCGATACCTTTGTGACACACTTTGTATATATAGTGTTTTAGAAAACACAAATAAAACGTATTCTTGATAGCATTCACAGCGTGTGAGGAAACGGATCACTCACTGCTGACTCTCATTTATCGTTTACGATAGGAGAGTCCACCATATATAGTGTTGGATGGTATCAATTGTTTACTTGATAGGATTCAACGACAATTGTTAACTCCAACATACATATAAAGATTGGCGTATATATATATATATATATAATATATATATATATATATATATATATATGTGTGTGTGTGTGTGTGTGTGTGTGTGTGTGTGTGTGTGTGTGTGTCTGTGTCTGTGTGTGTGTGTCTGTGTGTGAGGAGGTTAATCCGACAGTATGTGGAGAAAGGAAGACAAACATGGGATGTTATGGAAGAAAAAATCACACTAACATACCAACCACACACATATAACTTAACGACAGAGCCAGTCCCCCAATACATATAAACAAAAAAACAATTAAACAGACACCCACACATACACATATTCAGTTAACCAATTCTCAAGAATCCAATTTTCTAGACTGACACTTGTGGTACCACCATCCACCATTCTGACACTCCCCATCTAGTGAGAAGAAAATCAACTAACCACCCCCAATCACCCCTCCCCCTACTAACGACCTTCTGTTTCAGCCTTTTGAGAACGTCCATCATTGAAGCAAGTATATATATATATATATATATATATATATATATATATATACGGAGTATTATACATAAATAAATAATACGATACCTTACTTTAAATATGAATTTATTTGGGAATTTTTTTTCCTCTTTCAGTTTGATTTTTATTAATTTGATTATTTCAAATCTAGATTTATTGCTATGATTTTTCCGTCTCACTTATTTTTGTTTCTTCAAATTTATTTTTCCGGATGAAGAAATCAAATTTAAAACCTGCAACGTGACAAACACGTCCAGGACTGGCAAATACTGGAATTTCTTAAAATTGCGAGTTTTTACGTGCCCTTCAGTTGCGTATTTAACAACGGGGAAAAATAAATTTGAAATGAAATAAAATAAAATAAAAATCAGTGACATGCGGAAATCATACCAATAAGACCAGATACGAAATCTTCAAATTAGTAAAAATCAGACTGAAAGAGGCAAGACATGCCGAAATATATTTATATCTGAATTAAGGTATCCATTTATTCCTATATATATATATATATATATATATATATATATATATATATATATATATATATATATATATATATATATATATATATATATATATGAATAAGATATAATAAAAAAACAAACGATGTTTACAACTGTTCAGTTGTAAACATCGTTTGTTTTTTCATTATATCTTATTCATACTGTCGGATTAATTTCCATTTTATTTTCATATATATATATATATATATATATATATATATATATATATATATATATATATATATTCTTACATTCTTATCCAATGATGTTCAAATCTCCTGCTTTATTTTCCTTTTTCCTCCCTTTCTATTCAATGTTCTACACCAATGTGGGTTTTTTTTATAAGGAATCAAACCTCTGTACATATACCGAACAAATACAGATATTCTCTTGCACATCTGTCATACACACGCCTCACTTTACGAAGGATCCAAGAACAATTATTTAAATAACGAATATTTGTATGTGATCAACTTCCCAACTACATCACCGCGTTGATACTTAAAAATTGGATGTGCAAAACTGTCTTAATATCGGATTTATGTTGAATTATTCATAATTATAAGAAGCTTTGTGTTTTAAGCAGGTGCAACTAGACGTAACAAGAATCTGATAAATTATGAACATGACTGACTTAAAAAAAACAGTTTTGAAATAACTAGATTTATCTGAATATCAATACGGGAAAGGGACACGCAAATACATAAACCACCGAGCCTAATTCAAGATCAGAGATAGACAGATAGATAGATCGATAGAGAGATAGATGGAACAAGAGAGACCGAGATAGAGATAGAGACATAT
>CM042143.1:70353597-70411097 GCA_023376005.1 Doryteuthis pealeii
CAGAGCTATAGATACGAAGACCGCCCCGTGTGTGACTCGAAACCCGTCTGTCAAATCGACAGGCAAGCGTCTTACCTCCACATCAAACGGACTTAGTAAGATTTCTTCGTTTTGTTAAGTAGTAGGTGTTTATATTCCTCTTAAGTGACCTCTACACGAACTCACGAGAAGTAAACAAACAGACGATGTTTGTGATATGGCTATTTTCAGCCGACAATATTTGGGAGAATATGTGCTTAATTGAAGTCGAACCTAATTTTATGAAAGTTAATTCATTAATAATTAATTAGGCGGGATTTACCTATTTAAATGTAACGCTAAACAAATCGAGAAAAATCAATCTCTGTATGTACATTTCGGCCTTTATATTGCTCTTAAGTGACCTCTACAAGAAGTAAACAAACAGACGTAAACAAATATTGTCGGCTGAAAATAGCCATATCACAAACATCGTCTGTTTGTTTGCTTCTCATATATATATATATATATATATATATATATATATATATATATATAACGAATATTTGTATGTGAACAACTTACCAACTACATCACCACGTTGATACTTAAAAATTTGCGAGTTTTTGCGTGCCCTTCAGCTGGCGTATTTAACAACGGGGAAAAATAAATTTGAAATAAAAGAAAAGAAACATTAGTGTCACGCGAAAAATCGTACCAATAAGACCAGATACGAATTCTTCAAATTAGTAAAAATCAGAATGAAAGAGGCAAGACATGCCGAAATAATCTGTCCTCGTATTGTGCTTAAAGCTTCCGATTAATTTCATCCCGTGATAACAGAGAAATCGGGCCACTTAGGTGATGAATACTGCTAGTGGATTGGTTATGTTTACACAGTAAAGTCAACAAGCAAAATATGGCGTTTAGGCTCAAACGTCGGCCACGTGACCGCAACACGGCCAACTCTAAACACGTATACGCTTCTGGTCAGAGTTAGTTGCTGTGTCTAGCCACACTGAATAGGGGTGAAACGCCGAAACACGTGTTTGTGGATGACTTATATATATATATATATATATATATATATATATATATATATATATATGAATTATCAGGTTATCATACAAGTGTTTTATAGAAGGGAAAGTGTGGCGGGAGGAGGTAAATAGAAGAGTCGGTGGGTAAGCGTTAGTGAGGAGAGGTTTTGAATGGTCAAGTAGGCAATCATTGGAGAGGAAGATAACGAAATCAGAAGGGGATAGAGATAGTAAGCAGGGTGAAAGTAGAGGTATATATTATAGAAGAAAGCAGGTTAAGTGCGGATGTGGGTGGCCTTCTTGGAGAGAAACTTGATCAAAGCAGCAGCAAAAGGGAGTGATAAAAGGGGAGTGGTTGGGTAGGAGAGGGTTAGGGCAGAGTGGGTCACTGAGTGTGAGTCAAAAGGAGGAAGGGGGTTTATCCACCCACTTGGCCTCCTCTCCTATCCACCTCCTCCCGCCACACTTACCCATCTATAAAACACTTGTATGATAACCTGATAATTCATTAAAACGACTGATGATACCGAGCTCAACGCTCTAGCGAAATATATCCTACAAACTTTTGTCTGAGTTTTGTTCTTGCGTTCCTCACATCTCCACCACATTCTGTCGGATTCATTCCAATCATATATATATATATATATATATATATATATATGATGGTTAATCTGGTTGATTGATATAAAGAAATGTTTCATAGTAAACACATATACTAATATTGTAAAATCTTTTTGAATATAAAGTAGCCTCTTTTTATGCACATGTTGCCACGTAATAATCTTACTCTAACATTAAAGTTTTATACTTGATATCTAATCAAAATTAAATAATAGCTATCTATCTACCCATCTATCTATTTTTGCCACCTGACCAATAGTAATGTCGAATCGTCCAACTTGGTATTTTCTATCTGCAATCGATTTCCTATGTGCGAGCAAATAACGTCCAGACTGTAAACAATTCTCCGGTGAAACGAACATCTCATTCTTCCTCGTGATGCAAGAATTTACTCGACGTTCAATCAAAGACAGGACACAAAAATTCCACAGCTGTAGATAGCGCCATTGATCAAAGAAAAGGAGGGAATATTGAGCATTTCCTTGTTCCTTCTCCTGCTACCATTTCTTGTCTTTTCTCTTCAACATGACTGATAAACACACATTCTTCCGGCACATGATTCGTATACACATCCCCCTTGATGGCACTTGGATGCTAGTTGCACTGAAGAAGGAAGCATTTCTATTGATAATGCCCTTGTTCCTTAATCTACCGACCGTTATCATCTTGCAAAAATGAGACCGATCAAATCGACCAAGATGAAATACAAAAATGTAAATCCTGATTATTTGGTGTTGCTTAGGTGTCGCCACACCAGCTAAATAATGGAGCATTCCGTTTGTATTATAAAGAAAGAAAGAAAATAGAGAGTAGTGGAAATATATAGATAGAGCATGAGCGCGCGGAAGCGATAACGCTAATCTTTTTCAATCGAGAACAATGAATAGAGGAAAAGAAGAAAAGAAGAAAAGAAAGAGAGAGAGAGAGAGAAAGAGAGAGAGAGAGTTACATTTAGATTGTTATACTTTTTACATATTGAACAATTAACAATAGCTTTTAAGTAAAAATATCAAACGTTGTAATGATTAAATTATCATATTGTGGTATATGCACAGGTTCTGCTAGTTTCAACTAATAACATAAAATTAATATATTTAGAAATTGGCGTTTCTTGCAAACTCTTGATTAAAAGTGATATCTTATAAACACACTAATTTAAATACTTTGTGGGGATTAAATAAAAGTAAGAAAAGTTGGCGTAGTGGCCTATTAACGGTAACAGCCGGCAGCGAGGTAGTATATTCCATTTTTCGCCTGTGTTAGACCAGCGGGAATATATTTTCTCAGGTGGTGCGCCACACATATCACCAGCTCTCCTCTTTACCACACAGATCAAATTACCCTATCTGTGCTACTGATGCACTGAGTTGGCGGGGACTGATATCAAACCAGAAACCTTGCGATTCGTAGGCAGGTTCTCTGTCAACTTCGTTAAAGCGGCCCTTTGTGAGGGATTAAATAGAATAAAATAAAATTTAAAAAACACAAAAATATAACAATCTCCCCGAGGGCCTCATTAAGGAAGAACCCTTTGGGTATTTGCAGAGAAAAGCCCACTCTTCACACAAAAACTACAAAACAATAAAAGAAAATTGACTATTCCAACACAGACTATTACTGTGGATACACGCTATGGGCTCAGTTTTTTTTTATCACGAAATATTAAAAGAATAAATCAAATGTAAATGAACAATATTATAGTTCCCTCGTTTTTCATTACACGTGCATTGCGGTAGCATTTCAAAACCAAACACCAAACCACTATTAACACAATGTTTCAAGTAAATTATAAAACCCTTTATTATATTATATATATATATATATATATATATATATATATATATATATATATATATATATATAATAGTATTTGATAATTTGCTTGAAGCATTGTTAAGTATATTATTATTTATTTATATTAAGAAGGCAATTTCAGTGCATATAAAAAATAAAATAATGTCCAGTGTCTAATTAATTTCGAAGAAACTTCATCTTCAGAGACTGTTTTTGAAATGGACGCAATATTTAAAGGGAGTGCTCTCATGCACTCTCTCCAAATCTTTTTATTGATTTAAAGATAAGTACATGAGTGTACATTCACCACTCGGCATAGAGCCGCAGGTTTTGTTCGGGGGGGGGGGGTCACAAAACTGGCCATACCACTACATGAGTATTTAGCTAGAAATGTTTATATATATATATATATATATATATATATATATTCACCATTTTCTTTTTTAAAAGTCTAAGAAACGAAGACACTTTCAGATGAATATTTGGTTACACGTATAAATCATATGTAACCTTAAAACACTGTAAATTCAATGGTATTTTAAATAACGAATCTTAAGCAGTTTCAGAATAAATACAGAAACATCTTCGTACCAAGCTGTAGGCAATTCAGACAGTATAATGAGCTCACAAGTACTAAAATGAAATTGAAAAGAAACTTACATTAAATCATCTTTATCTGAGGATTAGTTTATTTTAATAGATTAGCCGATAAAATTAAACATTGATTTTAGAACTGTCCGATTTCTCTTCCTTCTCTTTTTCTGTTTATAATTTGGTATGTTATCTTTCTAAACAAACCTAAAATAATTTTAGAATTATAATAAGTTATCGAAAAAGTTCAACATTCGTTATATATAAACTAAGTCCATTCTTTTTGCCGTTCTAATATTTTTCATCCGCAATAATAATGATTGCTCTGTAATTGTTATACATTTCTACCTATGAGGACTTATTTTGAACTAGATGTGAATAACATTTTAATAAAATAACTAATTCGTTAATTTTTCGTTTATTACGCCCCAAACACACTGAAAGCAACTGTCCCGCAAGATCACTGAAGTTAAGCAGTGGTAACCCATGTAATTGCAAGGTTCCGATACCAGTCTTCACCAACTCAGTGCATGAGTAGTATAGCTTTGATAATCTGTTCTGTGCAGTAAAGCATCTGGGAGCTGACGGTAAATTTTACAAGAAAGTTGACGGAGACGAAGAGACAATGACGAAGAAACTTCATCTTCAGAAACATGTGATGCAATTAAAAACAGCAAGACGGGAGCTGAGCATCAAAGTCGACCGAAGAAAGAGATATTCAATGATAAATCATAGTTTCGCTGAGCCACTAAATTTAGGTCATTTCTTCTCATTCTCCCGATAACTAACTGACCTAACCCCTCCCTTTTTAAATAGTCTCTTTTCTGAAAATGTATAGCACGTATAACGTGAGTTCTCTTGACTGAATTCTGTTATGGATAAATAATAGGGTGCACTGGGCTATATCCTTGGTAATGCAACTGGTCTAGGAGAAGAAATACCCTGAATTCAAATCTGCTAAACTTAGCTTAAGTAAACCGAGATTGTGTCACATCCTGCTTATGCGGAGGTGTTGTTAAAGTGTTGTTAAAATATATATACTATTCAATATTCTGTTTAAAATATACACAAACATTTTTTTTAAATCGGCAGGAATATTTTCGGACATACTGCGTATTTATGAAATAAGATATCAGTAATCAAGTTCCCAACTTGATCAACCCATATTGAATGTAATACTAATTAATTACAGTTCGCAAACAAATGCATTACATTTATTTTTTTAAACTGGAGTTAGAAAATACATTTCAAAAGCTAAACTGGTAAATAATAATTATTCTAAATTAATTAGTACATTTCCAAGTTACATAAATAGGAATACATGAATCTTCTTTTGGAAAAAGTATATTTGAATGTTATTAATTTATTCTTCACTGATATGATCACGTATTATATTTCATCATCTCAATCAGGATATTAATCGGGTGTTTCCATGGCCTCACTCGTATGACCCGTGACCTCCAACAGAATTTATGAAGAGACTGAACAATTAAGAAACCTTTTTATATCCCTGCTTTTGTGAAAATGACAGCTCTTTATTGAGTTTTAAATAAAAGATATTCTCATTTTATAAATAATAGAAAAAATCCAAGAAAATACGAATATTTTCAGGAAACAATGGATTCCGATCTTTCTTTAAGTTTCAGTTCAATTTAATGCAATATATTTGACGCAATGTTATTCGTGAAAAAAACAACAAAAAAAAAAAAAACAACTACAAAACAAAACATATTTTTTGAAAACAATTTATGCTTAAAAAAATGACAAACCGTTTATCGTGTATCTGCCGAGAAATCATTACTGATGCTAATGTAAAATATTGCCAATACATTATCATCTTTTGCTTCGTATTTCAGTTACATATATTCAAAGCAAAAAATGACACTATTTGCAAGAAAAAAAACTCTATCCATAAGAAAGAAAATCATGTCACATCCAATCACATAATCTAATATTGGGGAAAACGTACTTAATCATATTTGCACTATAAGTGTCCACACACTTACTTAGATAAATGACTGGTCAAATGATTTTAACGGTATATCAACCCGTATGGAGTTCTTTTATGTTCATTGTAAAAATTGAAAATGAAACAAAAAATAAAAAAACAAACAAACTGTATTCATGGGAAAGAAAATCATGACATGCCTAAGAATATCGACTGATGGCTATTTCTGTCTGTCTGTGTATAAACAGATGGCGCCTACACCAGTGATCCGTTCGTGATGAAACACTACACACATTTTATGCTAAGTCAGTGACAGGACTGGCAGACTGGATTTCAGTAAGAATTGATTAGGAACATTCTGGTAACATCTTTACAATGGAGAAGGAAAGAGAAGAATTTATGTAGTAGTAGTAGTAGTAGTAGTAGTAGTAGTAACCCCTATTCCATTTCTCTCACTAGTTGACATCATTCTTGAATGATTTATTTACTACTACTACTACTACTACTACTACTGCACAATCTGTTTTTTTTTAATTCTTAAATATCTATATGATATAAAGTTAAATATATATATATATATAAATCTAGATAAAAGATTTGTTTTAACTTTTTAAATCCCTGACAACACTGGGTAAATATTCGATAGGCACCAATAGGCAATATTAATCAGAGCTTTGCTCCTTAGCCTACATACTGGGATCAGAGTGTAGTATCCGTTCATCTTTTTTAACCGGTCTGGATCCTGTACAATGATCCAGCACAACTCCATTGCACTAAAGCGGGTTTGAGATTGGACCGAAGCGTCCTGACTATGCACACATACGTATGTTTTTAAGTAACTAATAATGATCCTTAGTAACCGACTATAACGTGAAGTAGCTATTTTTTATACAAATAATTTACAGTTATATGGTATCAAGTATGTATGTCGATTACGAATGTTTTAAGCATATCTATTTGACCAATAGATAGGACCCGCACAAATATTTCTCGTCCGGATCAGCGACGACGTAGAAGTAATGGCAATCAAGGAGGGTATCTGAACTGGAGCGTCAACACCAGTTATTGTTTCGTGCTTTAACGAGAACATCTCTATTTTAAGGGTCTTATCCTTCTGGTTTAACTTAGTCGGTAGAGCATCGGCCTTGGAACCACAAGGTTTTGGGTTTGCTAACGACCTTCGCTAACTCTAAGCTTGTAGTGGTGCAGTAAAGTGGGGGCTGAGGGAAGGTATAGCGCTCCGTCTCAGACGCAAAAACAATCTGCCTGGTCTAGGCCTAGTGAAAAGAGGATACACTCCTTCGCTGTCCAGCTGATACCGATGATGGCCACTCCACCTACTTTAGTTTCTTTAATAATATTCTTAATATTAATAATAATATGTGTGGTGCTATACCTCAGACGCGCAAACAATTTCCTGGGTCTAGTATTAGTGAAAAGCATCCAGCTAGGAAGCACGAGGTTTCGGGTTTGATACTGGCCCTCGCCAACTAAGTGCATGAGTCGTATTGTATCTGTGCGATAAATTGGGGTGCTGATGCGAGGTGTGGCATTCCAAAAAAGACGCTAAAACAATAATCTTGTCTAGTGCTAGTGAAAAGGTGATACACTCCTTCACTGCCTGGTTGTTATCAACGATAGGACACTCCACCTACTTTTATTTATTCTTTTATCCCTCTGCCAGGATACAGTCAGTGTATTCTAAGCCCCGCCGACAGGGCTACTTACGATATAGAGCATCTGCTCGGAACCACAAGGTTTTGTTTTCGATACCGGCCCTCACTAACTCAGCATCTGGGTTGCACAGCTTGAATCTGCGTAGTAGCTTGCTGAGCCGACGGTAGGTGTAGGGCTCCACCACAGACGCAAAACAATCTTCCTGGTCTATTGCTAGTGGAAATGGATACACTTCTTCGCTATCCTCTGATACCGAAAATAGGCCATCCCGTCTCCTTTTATTTACTTTTTTATTCCTCTGCAAGTCAGTGTATTCTAAGCCCCGCCGACAGAGCTATATACATAGATAAAATAACTTTTGAAAATAAACTCCCTTTGTTTTCTCTTAGTGTGGCTGTCTATATTAATAGTTTCAGTAGGTGAGTCTTCGTGAGAGGAGGGTATCGTTTGTATTCAAGAATTTGACGTTAATTGAAAAGAACGGTTTGTAGTGGTCAGTCGGCACGATCCCTGCAGTTCATCATCGTTAGTTACACTTAGTCGTCAATATTGCTTGTCTGGGAAACCGTATTTTGTGCAAATAAAACTCGCTTTCTGCACACAGAAGCAACCATGCCAAATTAATTTTATCGTTTATCTGACTGCGAAATATAACCTTAAAAACTCGGGCAAGTCTCATTGAAGGCATAATCAGATTTTTGGAAGGCATAAATAGAAAATAATTTTATTTACTCTGAAATCGGCTCAGTTTCTCGTCGATGCCCCGAAAACAAGTGTCCACACTCGTTACTTAATAAAATGACCAACTGTATATTTTTTTCTCTCTCTCTCAGTCAAACGAGAAACATTCTCTCCATCCTTAATGCTGATAAGGCTTCTTCGTATTTACTTAGAAGTACGGGGAAGATATCAATATATTGATTTAGACACAAACTGTCTTTAAAGTTCTTGCACCAATGTTAAAATAATATTTCATGAAAATTGAATCACCCAATAATGATGGTGATAAGAAGGAAGAGGACTCTTTGAAGGTTCTAAGATCAACTCCTGTCATGCCATTTGGTAAAATTCATATATATATATATATATATATATATATATACACTTCTTAAATGTTAAGTCCGTATTTTCTGCTTACATACAAATGCAGCATATTTGTAATACTCTTTTATCTCGCTTATATATGATTGATGGAAGCGCGTGGTGTAATGGTTAAAGTCATGGGAAATGGACTCGTCGCCCCGAGTTCAAGTCCTGGATGTGGTAAATGCTTTTCACTTAGCGCTAATACCCTTGGGAAAGGTCTGAATCCAACTCTCCTTCCAGCTATGGATAAATAGTAGGGCAGATTGGACTCTTTAACCTTGGTTAGGCAACCGGTCTAAGAGAAGGAAAACTCTGAATTCAAACCTGTTGAACTCCGCTCAAGAAATTGACCATGTGTCACATCTTGCTCGTGCGGAGGGGTTGGTAAATATATCATGATGCCATTTATGGAGCGGCGTGTTGTAATGGTTACCGAGGTAGGAAATAGACATAGTCTGGCAAGTTCA
The DNA here is from genome assembly GCA_023376005.1 of Doryteuthis pealeii. Lineage (NCBI taxonomy): Eukaryota > Metazoa > Mollusca > Cephalopoda > Myopsida > Loliginidae > Doryteuthis > Doryteuthis pealeii. The sequence goes on from CM042143.1 coordinate 70,362,780, forward strand.
GATCCTGGACTAGGTTGCATTTCACATACCACTAATACCCTTGGGAAAGGTATAAATCCAGCCATGAGTAAATAGAAAGGCAGAGTCGCATATTTATACTTGGGAAATAAGCAGTGTAGATGGAAAACACTGAATTAAAATCTGTTAAACTTCACTTAAGAAATTGACCTTGTGTCACATCCTATTCGGGCGGGAAGGGGGGTAAATATGTATATATCTCATGAACATGTCGCATCGTATGTAAGTACTCAACCTCAGGGTCAATTCCCTTAAGTAAAGCACAGTTGGTTTGAATTCAAAGTTTTCCTTCTACTTGACTGGTGTGACTATAGCCGATGCGTGAAAAAAAAATGGATCCATATCTTGCGCAAGGGGATTAGCGCCAAGTGAAATGCAACAAACCTCGACTCGTACTTGATATCAGATCGCCAATTCCATTTGCCTCACACTAGGCCCGCCATGTCCCATCGTGAATAAAGCCTGAAAAACACTCCTCCAAAGTATGGAAAATAATATTTCTGAAGAATTCTCTCATCCAATTATATTAACTAGCAAATATATGCACCCTCCGGGTGCAAGTATTTAAGTTTTAATATAATAAAATATATTAAATTAGAAAGGCTAATAAAACTGAATAAGAATACAGATAAAAAGATTTGGAACAGAGGGGGTATAATCGGAAAATAGAACAACTTTGAAACTAACTGTTCCACCATTTTCCCTTACTCCCGTCTTTCAGTGGTAAATTTCCCTAATTTAACTATTTAGTTAAAATAGGAAGAAAAGAATAAAATTACAGTTATTTCTTTATGTTAATAGATTTCTGTTAAGATTTATCCCCGAGATGTTTGCTCATATTTATTAAGATAAAACCAAACAATTAGAAATCAATAATACTAAGCATATATTTATTAAAATCAAATTTTTTAAGATCAATATGCAAATTAGCCTTCCCATTCACACTGTAAACCGCTATTTCGTTGAATATATAAATATAATTGCATGTTATAAGTATGTAGATATTGTTAACATTCTTAATGATGTAAAACAATTTTACTAATAATTGAGGTTTAAATAAAAAATAAAATCATGAGAATGTGGAGTAAATAACAAAGGGAATTGTGACTTGTGTAGTTTCGGTTACAGACAGACAAACTCACAATCTCCATTATAATAAGATATATTTTAATCAGTCCACTAAAATACTCGGGTCTTACCCAACATTTACTACGCTGCCATGTGATGTTGTCTGTCTCTTAGATTGGTGGCCCCACAATTGTTTTTCTCTACTTCTGTTGGATGGGGAAATGATATCGCATATAGAAAACAATTTTGAAGTATACTCTGTGATATGCTCATTTGTCCTGATATGAACCAATTCTTATTTTTTTGGAAAATCAATTAATTAACATAATAAACATAACTATTAATTCTCATACGAAAAGTGACTCAGAGAAGCTACACATTTGTTAATGTTTGAGATACGCCTGTACTATTAAACAGCGCTGGATGTCATCGTCAGTTATGTTATAACTGGTTTATTATGGGGAGGTTCGATATTTCAACGGGATACCCCCTTGCTAGTTAGACCCCACCAGAGCCGATCAAACCCCAGTGCGCCACCCATCATGTTCAAAGCTAGAAGATATATTGGCTTTAAATAGAGTTCTGCCAACGCAGATCTCGGCTTCTGTACATCTGGTTGTCTAATGCGGGAGCCAATCAGCTTTCAGAGTAGATGTTATAAACAGGTCCACGAGGCACAGACACTTTTGAATTATATTCAAAATCTATATTTGGGTAAATCTGGCCAGTCAGCGCCTTCGTACCCAAAGTTGACTTATCTTTGATATTGTAGCCGTTCATACATATGATTTTCCACGCAAATATCAAAGCTCAAAACAACCTAAATTCTTTAAGAAATCTTTCGCACCTAGATTATTTAAAATAGATCTTAGAACCAATTAAAATCGTTGGATAAACTATCTACTTTTGATCTATTTTTGAGCCTACCTAAATAATATAAATAATCTATAACATGGCAATACTTTGGTTTTCAGCGAAGATTCGTCTTTATTGATTGCTCACTTCTGTCTTTATTTCTTTTGATGGTAGGTCACTCCTTGAATTATTCTATGCTGACGTCATTTTGTTTTATTCATTTTTGTTTGGCATTTCATTTTTAAAACTCAATTTTTAATTACCCTTAAATGGAACCCTAACAGGTACTACCATCTGGGTAAGAGAGGATATGGTGTTGGTTAGAGGCGTGTGGTCTTATGGCTAGAGTCGTGGGAAATGGACTCAAATCCTGGACGAAGCTACATTCACATAGCGCTAATACACTTGGGAAATGTATGAATCCAACTACTCCCCCTCCAGCTATGTGTAAATAATAGGGTAGACTGGGCTCTTTAACCCTGGTAAGGCAACCAGTCTAGAAGAAGTGAACCTGAATTTAAACCTGTTAAACTCCGCTTGAGGTAGTCACTACTAAAATAGACCCTGTGTTTATTAGTGATCTATTTTAGATTTTAGATTTATATAGACCTTTACAGATCAGGTATATAATGGAGAGAGATTAGAGAGATAAGAAAGATGAGATGAGATGGACTCTTACTTTTTCTGCTTGATATTACTTTGTCTTACCTCGTCGGTGGCGATCTTCCTTGTTCTGGGCTGTTTTCTTCTCCTGGGCCGGTCACCTGTGCTTATTTTGTGTTAATAACTAAGCAAGACGTTTGTATTTTTCTTAGTATATATTAAAAACTCACAGCTCCCAAAAGTTTCTAACCTCACGGTGAGAAGTCAGCATCTTAGGAGGGAAAGACCCTTACGTCTGCTCCCTCTGATGAACGGTCGAAATCTGACATATTAACTCTAATTTCTGCCCTTTGGCCTTCTTTAGCCAGTAAGGTTATCTGCCTTGTCAATCAATTATAACGGCTAACAGTAAATTTCCATTTACCATCCCGTTATTTGAATTTTATGTACACTTACATACATAATTCGTAGACTATCCACGAATTATATAACGCTTAGAGTAATGGCAGTGAAGGGGGTGCTCTGTCCAGTTCTATAGACTAATAACGGAAGTAACTGATGGATTTACAAATGTAATAAATTTCCATAGCGATCATTCTGCTTATTTGTGACATAACAGTGTTTTTTATCGGCGTTTATTATCTTAAGGAGAAGGAAAAGTCTAAAAATAGGTATAGCTGAGGGAATAAGGTGGCTCATACCTTTCCAATGGGTAATATATATTTACCAAAATCCTCGGCATGAGTAGGATGTGACGCAAGGTCAATTTCTTAAGTGGAATTTAACAGGTTTCAATTCAGAGTTTTCCTTCTAGACTGGTTACCTAACCAAGGTTAAAGAGCCCAGACTGCCCTACTATTTAACCATATGGAGATGTAGAGAAGTTGGATTTATACCTTCTCGAACGGTATTATGTGAAATGCAAACAACCTCGCCGAGGATTTGAACTCAGGTCGACGAGTCCATTTCCTACGACTCTAACCATTACACCACGCACCTCCAACTCCGAAAGTTAACTTAATAGCTCGACTTACTACGATATTACAATCCAGCTCGTTAGCCACTACGCCATGGGAACTCGGTCCTCCTTATTTGTTATTAGTGACTTATTTAGAAGAACTAGAGACAAAGTTTAATTTGTCGGATTTTAAGTTTAATTCCCTCTGTATTGAGACATTTATAAGGAAATACAAAACCGGAGGAAAAAAACTTACCTGCATTAAGTCTGTTCTTTTATTGCCAGTGTGAAAAATGCCAAGATGAATTGGTCTGAAACAGTATTAAATAATTGTATGCGTCTCTTGTCGGCTTTTACTCAATGACACGGAGAAAAACGAAACCAACTGCGTATCTGATCAGCAAGTGTCTTAGCATGTGTCAATTCTTAATCGAGACAAATTCATCTTTGCAAACAGAAGTGTTAGTTTGCACCCAACCACGTTTCATCTAGCTGCGCATATCCCAGAATTTTAATTCGTTCTGCTCAACTGAAGGCAATACATTTCTTATTAATTATTTTTCAAAGGAACAACTTTAAGAATATTAAAATGGCTAAAAAAGAAAGAAAGAAAGAAAGAAAGAACATCTAACGTCGAATTAAGTAATAGATAATTCATAATTGGAAGGTATTGCATTGTTAGTGATTATTGAATACCTTTTGGTTAGTATTATTTGGATTATTCGGACTACTGTCCTCATCTTTATTGTCATCTGTACAACATTTCTTTTGTTTTTAGACAACTGATCCCAAATTGGTTACGTATATGCAATCCTTTGAGCGGAGAGAAAAACCTTTCTGTTATAGGTGATACACCCTATAAGACTAAAGGAATGCGCCGACAGGTTACTATAAATAACAGGGATAATTGTGCCTTAGTAGTAAGCCAATGCAAGTGCCAATAACTCTGTTCTTCGGGCGTAATTTCCACATCTCTCTATTGTATTTGTCTACTTTCTGTTAATACATTTTTCTACATTTGTTACCCGTCGTTTTGTTCTTATTTGACCCCTTAAAAACCTCACAACACTTTCGATTGCCTATTTGTTCCTTAAATATTTGTTGTCGTTGGAATCAACCTTTTTGTTTCTTTTTATTGGATGATATGTTGGTTGGTTGGATTTTACGGCATGTTAACCATTTTGGGGATATTCCATGTCAAAGATATTTTGCTGTGTTCATTTTATGGGTATTTTTTTAAACTCAATTTTTAATATTTAATCCTTAGATCAGACCCTAACAGTAAGAGCCAAACCGGAGTGATGCATATGATAGACTACTCAACCACCATGGTTTCGTCCTTAGGCATCATGGGTTGCTACCCTCGGCCAACAGATGGCCTAATTGGTGGATCTTACCCCTTTACAGAAGTGCAGCCGTTGTTTTATAAAGCCGTAGCCGACAGGGCTAATGAATGATATATAGTTATTTACTAAGCTTAGCTTAGATGTGGCTCACGGCCAGAAGTATGGGGCGCCCAATGGGAATCGAACTCACTAACAATGGTTTGCAAATTTAGCTTGCTAACTATTAGACCACGTTAATCGCCCCAATGGATGATATATAAATAAATGTCCCATCGTTCCCGAGGGTGGCATTCGCCTTTTGATTTTCAGTTACGTGTTCAGCCAGCCGACCTCGTACAGATTTGGCCTAAATGGATGACTCCTATATTAGTATTATTTACAGTAATACTTTCTGGGAGACTTCTTAGCAGCCAGAATTAAAAAAAAACACTCAGTATTTTAGGTGGATTGATCAACAAAAGACTCTCACAATCTCCTTATTATCTGTAATAATTTTATTTTCATTAAAACAAAAGCCCTGAAGAGGATCTACCTAACAGATTGAAACACTGCTGCGTTGGCTAATAAACTTACCACTTATTTCATTTAAATCTCTGTTTTTTCAAATTTCTCACTATATATATATATATATATATGTGTGTGTGTGTGTGTGTGTGTGTGTGTGTGTATGTGTGTGTATTTATATATATATATATATATATATATATATATATATATATATATATATATATTATTATATATATATATATATATATATATATATATATATATATATATATATATATAGAGAGAGAGAGAGAGAGAGAGAGGGGAGAGAGGGATAGAGAGAGAAATATAGACAGGGAAATCTCGCGATAGATAGATAGATATAAAAAAGACAAGGATATATATATATATATATATATATATATATATATATATATATATATATATATATATAGTGAGAGCGAGAGAGAGAGAGAGGAGATGGATAGATAGATAAATATATGTAGAGAGATATGGAAAAGCAGAGATAATATGAACCGTCGAGGATAAATAGATATGAAAAGGCAGGGATATATATATATATATATATATATATATATATATATATATAGATAGATAGATAGATAGATAGATAGATAGATAGATAGATGGATAGATAGTTATTCATCTGTGAATAGTTCAAGATCATGAGAATCCAATCAATATCCTGATTGATTTCACCTAATTTCCCGTGGAATCATGCAGGAGGAAAATGGAGAAAAGCTATATAACTATAGGCACATGATCATGGTAGTTTAACTCGTGTCTTCAACATACTTCTTTTTTTATCAAATTATTTTATTTAATTTCATTCATTTATTTATTGATGAAATAACCTTTTTTTCCTCAGCCAGAGTGAAATACAGAAATGTTAAGTTTTCATCTTTCCTAAAAATTAAATATAAATGAACTTTTTGATCTAAATACACTTATACATTTTATGCTTTTTTTTTTACTGCATTGTCAATTCATAAACTGAAATTTTATCTTGTGAAATTATCAAATGAATGAAAAGCTTAAAAAGAAACGAAACCAAATGCTTACAATTGAATATACAAATAGGTTGAGTCAGCTAATGATGAAAAAAATTAACCATTTATTTTTTACTACATTTTACACATTACTTCGAATCTATAGAAAGCGATGTCAATATACGCATACGAAAGGCATGGATTATCGATCATATGAAAATCTTATCTCTCTGATTAGAGAAAGTGAGAATTCTTCCAAGCCGTCTTATTACTACCGTATGACTGCACCACTTCAACAAAATAAAACATTTCAAAACAACTGTATTTTAGGAGAATTATTTTATAAAAATACTAAATTAAAAAAATATCCCTTTTATTAGAAATTACTGCTGCCTAACACAGAGACGACGGCAAGAGCATCGGATTCTATGTGAACTCAAAGAAAACGGAGTTCATGGGTTTCAAACAAGATGGAGGCATCTCCACAATGGATTGTTTTGTAGACCAGTGCACATACCTGGTAGTATTTTCTCATTTGCGAATAGAAAGGCATGGACTGCTATAGACAGATAATAGATCATATGGAAAGCTAATCTCTTTGATAAGAGAAAACAAGAATTCTGCCAAGTGTTAGTCGTAGGAGTACTACTGTATGGCTGCACGTATTGGAATCTAACAAAACGCATTGAGAAAAACTTAGATGTGAACTACACAAGGATACTGCGTGCAGTCTCGACCAGATTTTGGAAGCAGCACACCACACAAGCAGCGATACGGTTATTTACTTTCTATCAATCAATTATCCAAGTAAGACGAACAAGACACGTTGGACACTGCTGGGGAAATAAGGACGAACTCATAAGTGATATTCTCCTGTGGATACCTATACATGGACATACTAGTGTAGGCTGACCATGGAAAACCTAAAAAATCAGATTTATGCGGATTCTGGATGACGTGCTGAAGACCTGCTATAAGCAATGAGCGATAGAGATCGGTGGAAGGACAGAGACATCAACAGAGAAACAGAGAGACAGAGACACAGAGATGGTTATGGAATGCGACATGACGATGACGATGATGATGATGACGATGATGATGATGATGATCCTCCTTTCATGTTAACGCACTTAATCCAGGGATTAATTCTACTAACACAGATCGAACATTATATTAAAAAAAACCCATAAAAAACAATTAAAATGTACTTTCATCAGTCTCACGTAAAGGCTTGGTTTCTTTGTTTAATGGCATATCAAACATCGTGGAATATTTAAAGCCAAATGCAGCCTTGTAGAAGAACAGTACCATTTGACCCATAATTGGAGGGATGCGGGTGTCCACACTTTTCACAGGTGGATTAGTCCGAAAGTGAGCATAATAGCGCAGCTGAAGTTTGAACTCACTTACGACGGTGTCGCGGTCCAGTACATTAGCCCCTGTTACATAATTCATGGATAGCCAATTAATTATGTAAGTAATGTAGCTAGATTTTTTTTAAAATCTGAGTTCGTTAGAAATTAAAATCGGAGATTGTGTGGGAAATTACTGTTGCTGATGATTGGCAAGTGAATGCATCCGTTTGACCCGACCCACCGAACAATGCGGGATTAGAAGCGTGTGATAAATCACAAAGGAACAGGTAGAAGAGAAAACAAGTAAGAAAGCCTCATCCCCTCCTCATACTCTGTCTGTCTGTCTGTATGTTTGCCTGTATCTCTCCCCCTTTCTCTCTCTCTCTTTCTCTCTCTCTCGCAATTATATGCCCAAGGGATGTATAACAGTATTACACTTCGTTATATTAAGTATTAAGATCCACAAAATAGGTATTCACCCAACCCGTTAGTCAAAGGTAGGATGAGTTAAAAGTAGAGGACACCCGGTGAGGATCGAACTCGACATTAAGTAGTAATGGAACTACAATCCTTGCTTGCTAACAATTACAGCACAATAGGACGCCACATTTTCACAACACTTTCACCACTAACAATTCAATCTGTTAACCATTACACCAAAATAAGACGACATAGATATTTACCCAACCCTTTCACCGCAAGTAGGATGTGACACAGAGCCATAAGTATGGGGCATCCAGCAAGGATCGAACTCTCTATTCAGTAGCAATTGATCTGCCTAACCATTCAATCTGTTAACAATTACACCACAATGTGACACCATAGATATTTATCGCCGCGGGTCGGATGTGACACAGGATTGCAATAATATGATATCCAGAAATCATTGAAATCGCTATTCAGATCTTTCCATCGTCCCTAATAATATATAATATTTAATTAGGAAGGCTAATGAAACTAAATAAGAATGCAGATAAAAAAATTGAAACAGAGGCGAGTATAATCGAAAAATAACTGAAACTTACTCTTCCATCTCTGCCGTGTTTCATTGCTAAATTTTCCTAATTCAACTATTTAGTTAAAATAGGAAGTAAAGGATAACATTATAGTTATTTCTTCTTGTTAATGGATTTCTTTTAAGATTTTTGCTCATATTCATTATGATAAAACCAATCAAATAGAAATCAATAATACTAAGAACATATTTATTAAAATAAAATGTTTAATATCAATATGCCTCTTAGCCTTCCGGTTCATACTATAAACCGCTATTTTGTTGTATATAGAAATACAGATGCTTTTAGTATGTAGATATGGTCAATATTATTTATTAATAATATTATATACATACTAAAAACAATTTTATTAATATTGAAGTTTAAATAAAATTAAAATCATGGAGAATGTGACGTAAAAACTTAAAGGAAGTGTGACTTGGTCAGTAATATAGTTTCGGTTACAGACAGGAAAACACACAATCTACATTATAATAAGAGATGAGATCAGAATTATTTAAAATTTAATAAATTGCGCACTTAGAACTAAAGGGTGTTTTTTAAATTTTTTTTAAGAACACAAGAATCAATATGATAAATGTTTTTAATTGAGAGATTAAACACAGCTACATTTCATTGTTATCAAAATACCGATAAAAAAATAAATATTTACGTATTTTAACATCAAAGGACTACAAAGCACGCTATAAAACTATTGTTTAAGTTATATATTTTGTTTTGTTCAGTTTTAGGAGTGAATATGAATTATCACGCTTTAATCAGTAAAATCCACCAGCCTTCAATAATTGGGCTTTGGTTCAAAGAACTTTAAAGATTAAAACTGAATAAACAAAGTTGAAAAAAAAAGGATATGAAATGTGTAAGTTGTGAGAAATAAATTCTCCACAAATTTGTTAATGTCAATAGTATCAAAGGTTAGAGAATGAATAATTGTGTGGTATTTATCAAAGATTCAATTGTATAGTAGCGGCATTAATGAGGGGGTTTAAAATGCAATTAAAAATACATATTAACCGAATAATCCACCACGAATTTTGGCGCCTAAATATCTGGCCAATGGGAATATTTCACTCTCTCCTTACAAGTACATAAAACTCCATCAATTTGCTTGTGTATGTATGTATGTATGTATGGTTGTGTTTGCGTGTATATATATATATATATATATATATATATATATATATATATATATATATATATATATATATATATGTGTGTGTGTGTGTGTGTGTGTGTGTGTGGTGTGTGTGTTCATAAATAAGGGGAATTTTCAAAATTAAACATCAAAATATATTACAGCTTATAATTCATTATATTTTATTACATTATGTTTTATACAATACAATGCTATTTTTTTTATTCCAAAGACTTAACAATTTTGGGAAGAAGGTTGGAGTGGATTAATTGTATTTTATCTTATTTCACTGGGTAAAATTGATTTGACATACGAGGAAAATGACTTACGATCGTAACGAATCAAACTCATAATTCAAGTCACCCCTATACTTGAAACAATACAACTAAATGCAAATTGTTTTATTAAGTTAATCTGAACTATAATTGTTTGCATTATTATCATTATTTATTGTGTCTTGTTGGCTGGTGCTGTAGAATATGCCGACTGCAGCTCTTGGCAGGGGATGGCGACCCGTTATGCTTAAGGACGGAATCTTGGTGGCTCAGCAGTCCATGACTTGCAACACATCACTTTGGTCCTTATTTGTGTTAGACGGTCGGTCGGATTACTGCGATCAATCGGCTGAACAGATCGAGCTCTGGCACCTGTACGATTGTCCCGAATCTATTGCTCTTATAACAAGTACACCCCCCTTTTATCATACGCGTGATAGAAGGCGGTGGTTGATGGTCTTGGTGTTCTGTTTATGACACTAAACTGCATGTAGTAATGAGTGGATTCAATGGCATTAATCCTAGGTCCACTTTGATCCAAAGTGGTAGTAACTGAGGGTCACATCTATGGGTTTAAGTGGATCAAAATATGAGTTCATAAAAATCTATACATATATAAAGGGCAGTTTGGTGTATATATGTCCGACGGAAATAATGAAAATATTACAATTTAATGACAAAGTAAATATATATATATATACACATTCGTTATCACCAGATCTTGCTTTTTGAATGAAAATAATGAAGATTTGATTTATATTCGTGAAGATGATTAAATAATAGAATTTAGATGATAGCAGCATGGTTTTTTTTTTGTATTCAGTATTTTAAAAAGGAGACATCTCTTTTTTCAGATTGTTTAGATCAATTACATAAGGATTTTAATGGGGCATCCTTCGAGGATCCAACACACGATTAAACGATAATGGATCTACGAGACTACCTTTTCACACCAACAACCCACCCCAATCGACGCAGAGTAGCCACTTCTAGTGTGTTTATAAGAATGAATTGTAATATAATTTGTATATCAAACAAGAAGAAATCAAATAAAAACGTCTTCGAGATGGAATAAACGAATGCTTTAATTGCAGTAAAATCAAACCATCTAACCAGCGAACTCTTATTTAGTAGAGACCATGGAAATGATTACAGGAATAAAGTATGTCTTCAGCCTTAATTAACCCAACAAGTTTTGATATTGCTTCAAATCCATCAAGTAATCGGCATCGAACATTATGAATATTGAAAAAGTGTTATGTGGGACATGAACGGATTAGGGGTCTTCTAATTTATTTCAATCGGGAATATAGTTTTGCTATTCGATAAAGTTGAGTTACGAGCGTAAGGAATTGATATCGTAATATATGTAAAGGTATCACTGTACTTGAAACAATGGAGCGCGTGGTGTAATGATTATAGTCGTAGGAAATGGACTCATCGACCTGAGTTCAAATCCTCGTCGAAGCGCTTTGCATTTTATATAGCGCAAATACCATTGGAAAAGTATGCATCCGACTACTCTCCCTCCAGCTATGGGCAAATAGAAGGGCTGACTGGGCTGTTAACCTTGGCTAGGTAACTAGTCTAGGAGAAGGAAAACTCTGAATTCAAACCTGTTAAACGCTGCGTAAGAAATAGACCTTGTGTCGCACCCTGCTCTTGCGGAGGATTTGATATATATATATATATATATATATATATATATATATATATATATATATACTTAAAACAGTATAATTATGTGCAAATTATTTCTCTGAAATTTTGAGATGAGGCTTGATAATAAGTATTATTTGGATTATTCAGACTATTGTTGTTAACCTCTTACGAGATAACTAGTCTAAGAGAGGGAAAACTCTGAATTCAAACCAGTGTAAGAAATAGACCTTGTAAGAAATAAACTTTGTGTCCCATCCTGCTTGTGCGGAGGGGTTGGTAAATATATATACGTGAAACAATATAACTATGTGCAAATAATTTCTCTGAATTTTTTAGATGAGGCTTAGTAATTAGTATTATTTGGACTATAGTCCTCATCTTTATTTTTATCTTTAGGCCGGAGGACACAACAGCCGAAACGTTGTACAGATAACAATAAACATGGGTACAATAGTCCGAATAAATCAAATAATACTGTGTGCAAATTATTTTTTAATAAATTATATTGAGCTATTAATGTTTGGAAATGATTATCCTTATTTACTTGTGACCATAGAATTGATTGCAGAATAAAAAGTATGACTTCGGCATTGAATAAACCAAATGTTGATATTGCAAGAAATGAATGAATGAATGAATCAATCAATCAATCGGTATCGAAAATAATGGCTATCGAAAATAGCCTTCAGCACGACAAAAATTGATTTTCTTCTGTTTTAGATGTTGGAATGTAAAAAAAAAAAAGCGTTGAAAATGCAATCCCATTATTAGTCGAATAATTATTGGTTAAAATTTTCTCAAGGATTGTGTGAGGGTAAATTGGATTGACTTGCTTTATTAGGAATGAATAAAGATTGAAAAATAGCTAATAAAACATGTGATTGACGCTGTACAATTTAGATAAAAATTGTATGTCACAGGCCATCATTAATCAATCGTCAATTTATCTCTCATCGAACGACTGAATCAGTAATTGAATTATATTTATTTCTTTATGGAATAGTTTTATGGGGTCTTGGCCTTTTATTTATTATCAAAATTTGTAATTTTTTGTTCATATTTCTGGTATAATTTATGAGTTGTGTTTTCTTTTTATATTCTTTTTGAGGACAAAGGTTGAAGATTATTTATTAAGTACGGGGTTCATGGGCGCTTGAAAAGAAAATGATTTTACTGCAGAGTATAGTAATATTCGTTTAATGCTTACAAGAAGAACGAACAACTTTAGAACGACAACGAATTATAATTGAAACAAAATAAAATACAATAAAATGATGATACAAAAACATGAATTGTAAGTATAAGAGTGTATGTACATTTATTTTAATTTATTACCAAAGATTAGTAGTCCCAACCTCGTGATATATTTTTGGGCTCAAATATATATATATATATATATATTTATTATTATTATATTATTATTATTATTATTATTATTATTATACTAAAGCTGAGCTAATCAACCTTTATCTCCTAAAGGCGTTTTACTATTTAGTTTAGTTACACAGTTTCCCTAATCGAATTGTCTAGAGAGAGCTTAATGGGTGACCAAACGGGTCACATTTTGTCTAGTATATATATATATATATATATATATATATATATATATATATATATATATATATATATATTGTCAGTAGAGCGCTGGCCGGTTTCGAGTTCGCTAGCGATCACTGGCACTTCAACGTATGAGTAGTACAGATTAGGTAATCTTATCTGTGTGGTAATGTGCTGAGCTGACGGAAGGTATCGTACTCCACCTCAACAAAAACAATCTCACTGGTCTTGTGCTAACAAAAAAGGAAATAGACTCAGTCGCTGTCCGGATAAATCCGAAAATAAGCCACGCCCCCAATAACAAGATTCTCGATTTTTTCAAGCTTTCTGACTAACTGTTTATATCTGAATGGAATCCATGGATTAGTTCACCAAAGTTTTTGTCCCAAGTACTTTCGGCGCCTCGAAGTGACATCTTCAGGTGTGATCTATTTCAGTTCCAGTTTTTCAGGTTAGTAGTCAGGGGAGGGAGAAAAGATCAAAAGTGTGGAATATGTTAGAAAAAATAGGAAAATAAGGTAGTTTAGTGCAAAGGAGAGACATGGTAGGTTGGCCAAAATCTAAAACTTCCAAGCCAAAATATATGAAAGATGACCTATCTCTTTCTTATTTCCTCTTTCATCTTGTTCTCCTCCCCATCTAATCAAAGAACTCAAAATATCTAACACATTTTCTCCAAACCAACCAAAGAATGTTGACCTAATTTTCTTCCCTGCCATGCTCTTCTCTTTTGTACTAAACGACCTTTTTTCTCTTATTTCTTTTAATATATTCCACACTTTTGATCTTTTCTCCCTCCCCATCCTTGATAGATATCTTCTGACCAATTAAATCCTGACAAACTCTATCCCATCCTCCCAACTTCAACACCAAAGTCACCACCACCGGTTCACTTTCTCTTCTATAAAAACAAATGTATGATGCCCTAATTTTTAAATAAAATACTAATGAAGTCCGGCTCAAAGGCAAGACGAAATATATTTCCTACATCTACTTGTCTGATTTTTTCTTTTGTCCACATTTTCCCTCTATTCCTTACCACATTCTGCGGATTTACTCCAATCATCTTATCTTCATATATATATATATATATATATATATATATATATATATATATATATATATATATATATATATTCGACTTATAGTCTCTTCAGTGTGGCTAGACATTTTGTAAGCTACCTACAGCCGGAATTGAAATCCGATTAGTTGGGTATCAGTCCGGCACCTTATAATTAGGCTGTCTTCACTTACAGAATGGGAAAGGGATTTTAACTGATTTAATACATATCGCTTTGTGTGTAAAGGCCGTCACAGTGCTCCATTCCTTATATAGAAGAGCGTTATATGAATTTTTTAGATTCTCATCAGAATATTGGCTAAAACATATGAAACTTAACTAAGTGCTCATTATATATATATATATTATATATAATAATATATGTACATGTGTGTGTGTGAAAGAGAGAGAGAAAGAGAGAGAGAGCAAGAGAGCGAGAGAGAGAGAGACAGGACTGACATACAGAGAGAGATTGATATGGTTTTTGTATGCACACACACACACACACACACACACACACACACACACATATATATATATATATATATATATATATATATATATATATATAGCAATGCTCATTTTAAATAGAAGTACATGTACTCGTTCATGATTTTGATTTTTGCCAGTTGTCTATCTAAAAACTGCACTTTTTTGATAATATTCTATTGCGTATACAGAGATTGTGAAACATGAGTTTAGGCCCTAGAGTGCCTGTGCAATTTTCATTTAAAATTCTTATCTGATGGAAACGGCGTGCGGATTTTTGCAATGATTGCCATTAACCTTTGCCATTCACGAATGAGTCATGAACATGCGCATAAACAAAAGCATTGACTTTTGGGAATCCATTGCATCTCGCCAAAATACAAGACTCCTATACATACATTCAGATAGTTTTATACAAGGAAGAAAACTTATTTGTTTATTTTTATATTAATGACCCTAAAGGTCCAGGTTTAGCTCAGTCGGTAGGGTGTCCGACTAGGAAACACAATGTACCAGGTTCGATACCGGTCCTCGCCAACTCAGCGTATGAGTAGCACAGGGATCTGTGCGGTAAAGTAAGGAGCTGATATTGGGTGTTGCGTTGCACATCAGATGCAAAAACAATCTCCTTGGTCTAGTGCTAGTGAAAAGGGGATAGACCCCTCGCGGTCTAGCTGATACTGACTTTAGGCCACCCAGAAGATTCATCTTAATGACGGAATGAAGATTCTTTAAATTTATACGCAGGAATTTACATTAACAAGGATAAAAGAGAAATACATCTTGAAGCCCTTGCACTCACACACACACACACACACACACACAACTCGCGATACTTTAATGACACATATATATATATATATATATATATATATATATATATATATATATATATATATTATAAGGTGTGTCATTAAATATCGAGAGTCATGCTGTATTTACTAAGACAGATATGGAAAATGAATGAATTTTTTCCAAAATACAAGGTGTGTCATAAATAATAAAAAAGAAAAACAAATCTTGAAACCCTTGCACACACACATATATATATATATATATATATATATATATATATATATATATATATATATATATATATAAGGTGTGTCATTAAAGTATCGAGAGTCAAGCTGTATTTACCAAGAAATGAACAATGAATGGAATGTTGTTGTTTGTTTTAGAATACAAGGTGTGTCATATAAATGCCGAGTTTGAAGGTGTAATTATCAAGATAACAATGAACAATGAATGGAACGTTATTTTTCAACAAGTTTTTTCAAAATCTCAATACTTTTTGTCACAACTCATACATACATACATACATGAACACACACACACACACACACACACACACACACACACACACACACATATATAATTTTTTAAATACTCTCAAACCAAATTAAAACTAGTTATTAAATAATTTTAAATTTTCAACTTTTTAACTATTAATACGACCCATAACATATCTTTTATTAAATAATAATGAAAAAATTCCCATAAATTAATTCAAATTTTTAATTCAAAAACCGGTCCTGATCTACGAAAATGTAAACAAGCGTTCCTCTACTGAATTTAAGTCCCATTCCAACGGGCATGTTATAACACCAAAGATTAATCGTAAACTCGATTAATTTAAAAGTAACCCTTCTATCGATGAAACTCATAATATATATATATATATATATATATATATATATATATATATATATATATACGAGGGTGAGTCAAAGATTAATGTAATTTTCTTTAAATCATGTATTTTTTATAATAAGACTAAGATCTACTTTGAGACCCTAATGAGAGTAAGAATCCGACGAGTTAGACCAAATTTGCAAATCGACAATGTCCTCCTTCTGCATGACAATGCTCGGCCACACACAAGCATCAGGACAATGGAGGAAATCGCCTCATTTGAGTGGACAACTTTACCGCATCCTCCATACTCACCAGATTTAGCGCCTTCAGAGTATCATCACTTTGGCCTCATGATAGAAGTTTGAGCGTCAAACATCATTCCAAGGACGAAGATGTGAAATCTGTAGTGAAGAAATGACTCAATGAACAGTCAACAGAATTTTACAGGGCAGGGTTACATGCTCTGATTCGAAGGTGGAACATTGCTTTTGAGAGAAACGCTATGTACAGAAGTAGGGATGTGATCCACAGAGGACCAGCTTAATTTTGATGTATGATACATGTTCCTGTGTCGGTAATTATACCTGTCCTAAACAAAATAGCATTATGACACACCCTCGTATATATAAAAGTAAAGACGTCGGGGTGGCCAAAAGCCAGACAGCGAGGGAGTCTATACGTTTTTCACTAGCGCTAGACCAATGAGATTGTTTGGCATCTGAGGGGGAGCGCCAAGACTACCATCAGCTCCTTACTTTACCGCACAGATCCCTGTGCTACTCATACGCTGATATCAGGTTTTAGCATGTGTATTTTGTAAAAAGAACTCTTAAAAAAGGGAACGTACATCCGGATCCCAAGAATGTTGAAATTAACGAAATTAAGTGGGGTTCGAATGTTGTAATACGGTTTAACTAATGCTAAAAACACCACTGTTATCTTCGTTTAAATAGTTTAAAAGTGGTTGATGAAAATCTCCTATCAAACTGCAATAATGGATGCAATCTAGATCATAGCAAACCTGAAAACCAAATAAATTAATCCCTCCGAATTCCTTCTTCCTTTTAGAGCCAGAGACAGGAACAAAATACACACCAGTATTTCCTATAGGTGCACAAAGATCTACCTGCGTCCCCAGTGCTTTGGAGACATTACTTTCGTATTTTCTCAACCTTTCCACTACGGACATGAAGCAAGAAAAAATCAATTCTGAAGCTAAATAATAAGGGTTATTGAAAAGTAACGCATATTCCTTAATATATGACAATTAATCTGTGTTGTTATCTGTCTTTTCAGATTGATTATTTCTTTAAAAATTAGAAGCCTTTTAAAGATGTCTGGACGTTTAATTCTAAAAGAACGTGTCTTTGAGAGGCTGGAGGCGAATGCTGGTATATAGAATGTTAAATTAAACTCCATGTTATGTGTATTCTTCTCATACTCAGTTTTTGTACAGATAATGATTCAGAAATAAATCAAAAGATTTTTAAATTACGGAAGGGAATTAATTTACAATCACACTGTAATTTGTTTAAATTCAGATTTTCTTTCTAGACTGGTTGGATTTACCAAGGGTAAAGACGAAAGTCTTGCCTATTATTCAACTTATATGATACGATAAAACAAATCAGGAGCCGGAGACCTAAAGTGGTGGGATACTGAAATCCAGTACTACTCAGCAACCCCTGCGTATCGTAGGAGTTGATGGGTAGTACTGGATTTCAGTATCACCAAACTGCATTGTTTTCTTACCTATCCCTTGGGTCACAGCGGCAGTATGGAGAGGGGGGATTTGCTACCTGGGCAACAGCTCATCCTCCATATGAACCCGTCCAGGCTACGTAGTTCCGAAAAAAATTATGGACACTACTCCATCGTCTCTCGTAGACGGAAGGATGTCAAGAAAATAATTTGTTGGGGAGGGAAGAGATGTATTCCCATCATTTGCAAGGATATTAGCACCAAGTGAAAAACAAGCAACCTCTTCCACAATCTGAATTCGGTCGACGATTTCATTTCCTACGTTATACCACAAACAAACCAGTTGAAAGCCGTTGGACACCATTACTCAAATTATTTTAGAAAAACAAAATCATCATCATCATCATCATCATCAAGTCGTTCTGACAGCATGCATTCCCGTTACTCTCTATCTCTTTCTATTTCTCTCAACATTGGAGCTCAATACCATAGATAGAACATGAATATCTAAGTAAGTGTAGCGGAAACATGGGTTCAACGGCTCTTGCTTACTGACAGTTTCTCGACTATGTGATTTTCAACCCAAGTGGCTGGATGAGCTTTTGCGCTCCTTTATATAATCTAGTGTAATTCTATTTCATAATGGAGACAGGTTTTCCTTTTATGGTTCTGGATAGGGGAAATGCTTTTGGAAAAATGTTACTGAGGGTCTGGCTGTTGATTACGGTTTACTTGTTGCTTTATGGTTTTGACTTCATGTCCACGCCACCCTTGACATTGTCCCTGTTGATCATTTCCCTGGCAAGTCCTCCCTTATGTCATACAGTATCCACACAGTGCTGGCCAATGTAATTTTTTTTGCTGGTCGGCCAGCTCTGGTGTGTCCATGTGAAGGATTCCACAGGAAAACATCACCTATGAGTTCCTCCTTACTTCTTCAGTAGTGTCCTGAGTGTCTTGTTTGTCTTGCTTGATGGTTTGAATGATAGAAGGTAAGTGGTTGAACAGCTGCATTTTTGTGATAGTGATGTTTCCAGAATATGTTCTAGACACCACGTAGTATCCTTGGGTAGTTCTCATCTAGCATTTTCTCCAAGCATTTCGTTAAAGCCAACTTGGTGCAGCCATACACTAGCACTGACTCGGTTACAGTTTGTAAGATTTATTGCTTTATCTTATTAGAGAGTTCATATTGTCATATGATCGATAACACTCTATTGCATGCAATTAGATCCCTGTCAAGAAGGCTTCAGCAAAATTCTAACCGACGCTTTAGTGCAATGGAATGGTGCTGTATTGTTTTACCACATCAAGACCAAACCCAAAACCACATCTGAGGAAGATGAACGGATACTACACTTTAATTTCGGCATGTAGACCAAGGAGCAAAGCTATGATGTCTGTTACCCCTTGGTGCTCATCTTATGTTTTACTTGCAGAGTTACCCCGTGTTGCCCGGGATTTTAAAAGTTTAAAAATAAATCTCTTATTATTTATATATGGTTTATTTTATTTTATATCATAAGAATTAAAAAAAACAACAACAATTAGATCATTAAGCAGTAGCCACAGCAGCAGATGCAGCAGTAATAGTAGTAGTAGTAGTAGTAGTAGTAAATGAAACATTAAAGAATTATAGTAAACCGTGAGAGAGAGGGGGGTTACTACTACTCCACCTCTTCTATTTTCTCTTTCCACCTCCGTTTTAAAGATGTTACCAGGAGTTTTACCACTGAGTTCTAATAAAATCCAATTAGCCATTCCTGTTCCTGAATACTAGCTTAACATATCTGAAAAGATTCATCTAATTCAGATCCTTGGACGAGGTGTCAATTGGTTATACACAGAGATAAATTGCCATTTATGTAGTACATTATTTGGGTCAATGATTGTATGGGTCTCAATAAGATATTCTTTATTTTTGGAGAATTCTATGAAAAAAAAAAACAACAGCCCTAAAAGAATAAATAAACCAATAAATAAAACACACATTATTCAAAAGAGACCTTTTTTTTTCCTTGTCGTTAAGTGACCCCAATAATTTGTTAAACCTGCAAACTTTTAGTGGAAGACGTTCAAAATACGTTAGACAGAAGAAAAAATAAATGGTGCGATGAAATAATTATCTATGATACTTTTGTACACCTATCTTCACGTTCTGACAAGAAATATATGAGGCGAATCCAATAAAGAAATTTATAATCTGGAGATTAAGTTGAAAGGAAAGTGTGAAGTTAACAACTCTTCGATATTTCAATTTCCTGCTTAACAAAATATTCTCTTTCATTAGAGAGTTCTGATAATATCTTCAAGGCAAAAATATGACGCGGCGTGTGCTTTCAGACCTATCAGCCTTTCCATCAGTCCCGGTTTTAGAAAAATGAGACGTGTGAAAAAAGACAAATTAAACAAAATGCTTAAAAGACAGAAACACCGTGTGATAGTATCTCTAACTGAGCGGATTTTTCTTCTTTTTTTTTTTTCTTATGAGGTGGGTAGAATCACCTCGTGCTTTAATACATTCTGGTGTGATCTCTGCAGTTTGACGTATGTAATTAAGATTGTCAGCTTTCGAAAAAATATGTATATGGAGGAACTTATGCGTGGGCATGAGTCTTCTATTTGTAAATGCGCTGGCATGCGTACACGCATATATATATATATATATATATATATATATATATATATATATATGTGTGTGTGGTTGTGTCTGTGTGTCTGTGTGTGTGTGTGTGTATACATATATATATATATATATATATATATATATATAGATATAGATATAGATAGATAGATAGATAGATAGAGTTGTATATTTATAAGGAAATGGAGCTCAATATCGTAGGTAGTACATGTATATCTAAGTTAGTGTAGCGGAAACATGGGTTCAACGGCTCTGGCTTACTGACAGTTTCTCGACTATGTGATTTTCAACCCAAGTGGCTGGATGAGCTTTTTGCGCTCCTTCATATAATCTAGTGTACTTCTTTTTTATAATGGAGACAGGTTTTCCTTTTATGGTTCTGGAGAGGGGAAGTGCTTTTGGAAAATTTTATTGAGGGTCTGGCTGTTGTTTACGGTTTACTTGTTACTTTATGGTTCTGACTTCATGTCCACATTACCCTAACTATATATATATATATATATATATATATATATATATATATATATATGGTGAACCCGGTTCTCAGTGTATTATATTAGTATATATGGTATGTATATATAAATGTTTATAATATATATTATTTGGGATTTATCATGAAGCATTATCTAAATCCCAAATAATATATATTATAGACATTATATACATAACATATATAATAATATATATATATATATATATATATATATATATATATATATATATATATATATATATATACATTGAGAACCAGACTCAGTAGATATATCAACAAAGAAGTATAACGACAATATACACACATATATATATATATATATATATATATATATATATTTCCTTCTATATGAATGTCCCTCCATATGAATATATATGTTTCTGTATCGAGTAGTAAATGTGATAAAACTAAGGGATACATTAATAAAACCATGTATATTTTTGTAAAGGAGTAATAAGAACTAAAATTATCATATGATGTGACATTAAAAGGCATGCTAACCTCAACCTTCATCATCATCATCATCATCATCAATCATGTCGTACTATTATCACGAATATCCATGACAATCTCTCGCCGACCGCCCGTATCACTCATTGTTCTCGGGAGATCCTCTGAACACCATCCACTATCCGCGCAGAGCTGGTCAATGTGAATATTTGCTGAACGGCCCACACCGGCGTTCCCATGTGCTGGCATCCACAGGAGAACGTCACTTATGAGTTCGTCCTTGCTTCTCGAGCAGTGTCCTGTGTGTCTTGTTGTATTACTCGGATGTTTTGGGTGATATGGCGCAGGTAACCTATAGCATTTTTCTCGTGGGTGTTGATTTCCCGTTTTTAGGATCACACGCAGCATTCTTGTGCAGCTCCCATCTAGTTTATTCTCTAGGCGCTTGGTTATAGTCCAAGTGGTGCAGCCGTACAGCAGCACTGATACGACAACGGCTTGGAAGAATTGTCTCTTTATCTTGTATGTGAATTCGAATTTCCATATAACTGATAATCTATTCATAGCGGACCATGCCTTTCCTATGCGTGCATTAACTTCGCTTTCTGTGGATGAGATATTACTACCTCAACCATAATTTGAGAATAAATCAAAGAATAGATCAAATCTCTTTAGATTTAGACATTTTAATGTAGATCAAAATCTTTCCAGTAGGAAAAAAACTAAAAAACAACAACAAAAAAAAAAAACAAGAAAAAACTCACACAAATTAATGACTTTATGTAGAATACTCAATTATCCGTTTTCTGCTTACATTATCGGTAGGGATTAGAATACACTGACTGTGGGGATGGGGTGTTGGTAAAATCCTGCTTTTAAAAGTAACAATATAACAGTACTCTCACGATCTGTAGATATACTACAGTATGAAATTTAATTATTACAATATTTGAAATGTTTACTTAAGAGCTATTGAGATATTTCAATATGTAAAAAGTATAATTTTCGTGATTAAACACTTTCACTATTTTTCTTTCTTTCCTTCTTTTCATCTTTTCATTTTGTTCGATTAAAAAGATTAGCGTTATCAGTCTGCAAACTCACCCCCTCTCTCTCTCTACCATTCCCCTCCTCTCTTTCTTTCTTTCTGGATAGTTTTTTTCTATGTAACTTGCCTTTTTTCTTCCTTTTCTGTCTTTATAATGAAAACGGTATGGCTCATTATTTAAGCTGAGGTGACAACACTCATAAGAAATAAGAATCCGATGGATAAGCAACACCAGGATTTACATTATTGTTTTCATCTTGGACGATTTGGTCGGACTCATTTTAACCAGAGAGTGTTGCAAGATGATAACGGTGGTAGAAATAAGTAACACGAGTATTAATATATAGATAATAATCTTTAAGTAACAATTTATAATTTTCCATCTAATAAATTATACAACTGCTGTTTAAACAGTAGCATTGCATTGAACAAAGCCTCTATAAGATGATGATTCTGGGATCAGATATGGTTTCGGGGCCAAAGTATCAGTAACACTAACCCAGGGTGGCCCTGAATTATCTCAGGATGCCACCAAACTTTGTTGGTTTGTTGTCACACTGTGGATTGCATATCTACGCTGATGCGGTTAGAGCCTTATCCTGGATCTTTTTGATGTTTCTCCTCGTGTCTGGCTGAGAAAATGCGTAGGCTGTTATAATATCTCTCCTCATTGGATTCATTTTTATGGGCGTTTTGTTTTTTGTCATTACCATAAAGTCTGATAATATTTATATTATCCCAATATTAAAATGAATGTACCGATAAGCACGTTAATTTCACACATTAAATAATGTTGATATTAGCAGCAAGTGTCGCCTAACAAACAGCTAAGGCAAATATTTGAACACAATAATAATTTAAGCAGTTGGTTAATTTCGTAAGGCATGAAATATTTCGATTGGAAAATGGCGCGACAAACTGAAGTGGATCAATAAAAAAAAAAATTAAAAAAACAACACACAAAAAGAAAAGCGAAACTTCCGGTCAGCAAATGCCGAGCAACAATGAAATTATTAAAGTTAAGCTAAATTTTATTTCTCTTCTCATTTCTTTTTATTCGATATTTTTTAAATTGTTTGCTTGCAGCATGAGAGCGATCGATTTGTTTCTTTAATTTTGATGGTGTCCCTTCGCGCCAGGCAAACATTTGCAAACAAGTCGACCACTCATGCGCAGTAGTTTTAATTAGACATCCCTCTCCACATTTCATACAACGTGGCATTTTTGCTGTAGGGTTATGGACAATAAAGAAGCGGTTCAAGGATTTGAAAGTTATTGTCATAATTGTCTCGAACATAGAAACTTTAAGATAGAGTCTTTAAAATCTGAATAATAGTAATCAAACTTATTGGATTAACACAATCAGTCATTCCTATAGGTTTATATATATATTTATATATATATATATGTGTGTGTGTATTTGTTTGTGTGTGTGTGTGTGTGTGCATGTGCATGTGTGTGGGGGGGGGTGAGGAAAAAGGTGAGTAAAAGTTGAGAACACAGTAAATAATAACACAAAAAATTACATTAAATTAATATTTCGCCCCTGTGGATTTACGAGTCTTCTTCAGAAATATATATATATATATATATATTATATATAATATATAATATATAATATATATATATATATAAAGAAAAGTAGGAATACTTAGCTATTCATACATAAGTATACACCTCATTAAATCTTATTATAATGGAGATTGTGGGTTTGTCTGTCTGTAACCGAAACTATACTACTACACAAGTCACAATTCCCTTTGTTATTTACACACATTCTCCATGATTTGATTTTTTATTTAAACCTCAATTATTAGTAAAATTGTTTTACATCATTAAGACTGTTAACAATATCTACATACTAATAACATGCAATTATATTTATATATTCAACGAAATAGCGGTGTACAGTGTGAATGGAAAGGCTAATTTGCACATTGATCTTAACAAATTTGATTTTAATAATATATGCTTAGTATTATTGATTTCTAATTGTTTGGTTTTATCTTAATCAATATGAGCAAAAATCTCGGGGATAAATCTTAACAGAAATCCATTAACATAAAGAAATAACTGTAATTTTATTCTTTACTTCCTATTTTAACTAAATAGTTAAATTAGGAAAATTTGCCAATGAAAGACGGGAGTAATGGAAAATGATGGAAGAGTTACTTTCAAAGTTGTTCTATTTTACGATTATACCCCCTCTGTTCCAAATATGTTTATCTGAATTCTTATTCAGTTTCATTAGCCTTTCTAATTTAACATGATATTTTATTATATTAAAACTTAAATACTTGCACCCGGAGGGTGCATATATTTGCTAGTATATATAATATAAGGTTCATAATTACGTAGAAGATTCAACATGATCCGCTCTTTTGCAACAACATATTTTTATTAGTCACCCTGCGTTATTGGCATACGTGATTTTGGTTGACACTTATGTGGTCCCGTGAGCGAAAAGTGAGCCTGATTGCGCCACTTTACTTGTCTTTACAGTGTAAACATGACCGCTCCACTAGTACCAAGAAATTGATACGATTCCTCTGAGCAAAGTGAATGTCAGTGGCTGAAAGTGGGGAACTGATGGTAGGTGTGGCATTCTATCTCAGTACAAAATAATCTCCCTGGTTTCGCGCTAGGGAGAAGGGGATAGACTCTCTCACTGACTGACTGATAGCGACGATAGACATTTCCGCCGACTTTACTTTTTTACTATGAGTATGAATATGAGTACTTGAAACGATATATAGGCCTGTCAGTTGAACTTGGAATACTCTGACTTGCAGATGGTATTGCTACACTAAAATTCATATAGATTGATACCCCAGTTTATATATAGGTTTATATATATATTATTATATTTTTGCTTGAAGGCAATTATAAATGCATGTATCGCATAAAATTCGATAATTATAGAAAATAATCTTGACAAGTAATCCACAAAGGATGGCTCGCTATGCAGAACACCGTACAGACTGTTTCGACTTTATTAAGTCTCTTCAGCGATGTATACTAACGACTCCCCTCCGACAGGAATCGAAACCGGGACTTCACAGCATAGTCAGAGACCATATCCGTTCGGCCGCCGGTACATAGCGAACAATCCCTGCGAAATTAACCTTGTCAATGATACTATTACACGCCCCTGCCATAGTAGGCAAGTAGACGTTTATTTAGTAAACAAACCCGGCCGTAAGCTCTTCGGCGAAGTGAATAAGATTTTTGGATGTTTGTTTTTATAGAAGCAATGTTGAATAAATTATTATTTATATTTGCTTGAAGGCAATTATAAATGCATGTATCGCATAAAATTCATAATTATAGAAAATAAACTTGATAAGTAAATCCCGCAAAGGATGGCTCGCTATGCAGAACACCGTACAGACTGTTATATATATATTATATATATATATATATATATATATATGTGTGTGTGTGTGTGTGTGTGTGTGTGTGTTATATATTTTTTGGTTTGAATTCAGAGTTTTCCTTCTCCTAGACCGGTTCCCTAGCCAAGGTTAAAGAGCCCACTCTGCCCTACTATTTATCCATAGCTGGAGGGAGAGTAGGATTCATACTTTTCTCAAGAGTATTAGCGTAAGTGAAATGCAGTTTCTACTGATATAGATTGCCATATATATATATATATATATATATATATATATATATATGGGGGAGGTGAGGAAAAGGTGAGTAAAAGTCGAGAACACAGTAAATAATAACACAAAACAATTACATTAAATTAATATTTCGCCCCTGTGGATTTACGAATCTTCTGAAGATATATATATATAATATATATATATATATATATATATATAAAGATATATTTATATATATATATATAAATTCATATGAGATTGAGGCCCACTTCTAGGGATTTGGGGAATGTGGACAACCACTTTATTTCTTCTATAATTCCCAGATCAACTCTGACTCGAAGTGGTATTGTTGTATACCCTTTTCAGTACTTCTATTCTATTCTTCTTCTGACGTCTTTTCTATCTTACGTCTTCTTCTAGTGTCTGGACTTCGTCCTGATGACTTCGTCTTGGTGGTCGGTCGCACTTAACTCATTTCTTCTTCTATATCAGTCTTGTTACCAAGACATTCACCAACCACAAAACTGCATTATTTTCTCAAGCTTTTATTTACTTAACTATACATTTCATGTAACTAAATATCTGACTAATATAGCGCGCGTATACGGTGTGAGTTCCTGTTAAGGCAGCACATCCTCTCTGCCTGACGTCCAACTGAAAACTGAGGACCCAACCAGGTCCCACGTGACTCACGTATTTCGCGGGCTTTCTGTACTATTCCATGGAAAGTCCCGCCCGTGATATGAAAAGGGCCATCCCTTTAGAAATACAAGGGATTGACAATAATCTTATGCAACCGCATAGATTATGTAACAGTATAACCTGTAATGGTGAAATCTACGGAGGAAATAGATATGATTAAAAATGATTCGTATTTGATAGGACATTTTGCAATGAAATATCATAAGCAACAACACAAAAATGCAAATGCTGGTGTACAATGAACGCAATTTCCTGTAGTCATTAAATAAAACGCCAGCTAGGTTGGTATGCTGTTAAAATAAATCAATCATACAATCATTACAGCCATATAACAGTGTACTAATAAATAGATATTATGATTAAATATAAATAGTTGCTTGAAATCATATAAGAGTGGATACAATGTTATTATCAAACGGGAATGCTAATAACTAAATAACTGGATATTATTATTAAATAGAAACTGTTAATTGGAACAATATTATTATACATTATTTACAGTTTTTCACACCAGCGTTAGCTGATGGTCTTTCAGTGGAGTCTTCTCGGACCTCCAGGACTCTCCTGAGTATTCCAAATGATTTCGACAATGCTGTTGTCTGTATGGCCTCAGTTATTCTGATTTCCAGTTGCTCTAGTATTTTCTCTAAGCTTTTGGTAACCTTTCCAAGTGCCCCGACTACTATTGCTATGCTTTCATCCCCATATTCCACATTTTTTCAGTTCTCAAGCAAGGTCAAGTTATTTTTCTATTATTTGTTTTATTTCATCTTCACCCTGTAATCTGCAGGAATAGCAATATCTACCAGTTGAAAAATTCTCCTGTTTTTTGTTAATTAATACCAATTCTGGTCTTCTGGCTGTGATCCGTCTTTATCTAAAAATTCCAGATAATTTTATGCGTCTCATTTTCAAGAATCGATTCTGGTTTATGCATGTACTATTATTTATGGTCAAAATTTAGTTTTTCAATAATTCCCAGTGGATTACCTTTCCAGCTCAGTAATGCCTAGCTTTGTATTCTCATTATGATAGTTTGCTGCATTCGCTTAATGCATGGTTAATGGTCTCATCTCTGTCACCACGCACTCTACATTTGCTGTTTTCTTGTGTCTTATCAATTTTTGCTTTGACATAATTTGTAATTATTATTATTATTTTCAGATTGGCATACAAGGGACTATATAAATGTCTGAAAACAAATGAATATTATTATCAAATAGAATGTTACTTGAAACCACATAATTGTGAATACATTATTATTATTATTATTATTATTATTATTATTATTATTATTATTATTATTGAGTTCTTCACACCAACGTTAGGTGATGGTATCTCACTGGAGTCTGAGACAAAAGACGGGTATAGATGGAACCATGTAACTCTGTGAACATCATTTCCATCAGGAATAGTTACTTGAAATATTGTATTCCTAAAAACTAACATCTTAATTATATACGAAAACATGGATTGATATGCCGTAATACCAACTAGGCAATTAACAATTAATAATAATTTTCAAACATATATATTTAAGCAAGAGATAACCAGTACTACACTTTGGACCGGAGCTTAATGAGTCCATCGGGGGAGAACCAGAGCCTTCTCACTGAATGCAATATAAACGTTCAGTGTACATTATATGTACTAACAAATGACCCTACACACATATTTAATTGGTTGGTTGGATTTTCCGGCATATCAACCCTTAGGTTTTATGCCGAAGACATTTTTGTTTCATTCATTCTTGTTGTGTATTAAAAATGTAATACTCATTTTTAACACATTTTAAACTCATTTTCTATCTAATTAACGCATAGACGGAACACTAACAAGTACTACCATTTCAGGTCAGAGAGGACCTGGGAGTAATGACAATGAAGAGGTACTCTACGCTACCCAGAACTCCAGAATTTGAACATAAATAAATAAGAAGATAGATTTTTAACAATTGGCGTCATTTTCTGACAAACGCACAAAAATATTTGATTCCATCACGAAATCTATTTATCATAATGAATAATTATGGATCTGCAGCAGTTTAAAAAGATGAAGCGTTAAAGATATACCTAGGTAAATTACTTATTCTTTCTAGATATTCCAATTATAGATAAGATCCTTAGATGTGCTGCATCTTATAGTTAAAAAGCAGAATCAATTAAGCAAAAGTAATTTAAAGAAGATGCTTGTGCAGCCTTATGACTATGTATTGCAATCTACTACAGATTAAATGTGTAGCTAATGTAGCTGCAATGCACGAAATGATCACATGAATTGCTCAATAAAGAAACAGCTTCTAAAATAGGTATTTATTAACTGTTCGTTATCTTTGTTGTCACAAGGTAAGCGCAATCTACACTTGATTTTATGAGACTTGTGACTATCTTAATCGACAAAGAGGACAAAATCCACACAAAATTAACTCATTTTTATCCGACAGTATTCAGTTCACCGCCTCTCTCTCCTCCTCTCTCTTTCTCTCTCCCTCTCTCTCTCCCTCTCCCGCCCTAAGTCTGACAATGAAACCGATTGTCAACAGAATGCCAGCTGCGAATTAACTTAGGGTAGAAAGGGGGTGTTGAATTGTCTCAGCCAGGAGCATGACTTGTTTGTATACGTTGTCAAGTTGTCAGGCTGTCTATTCGATCAAATTTTGTGTGTCTTTCATCTGGATTCAGCCGTTTTGTCTTGTCAAAACCGTCAATTGACAACAATAAGATATTAAGTATAATTTGTCGCCCAAGATCTTTTTATGCCAGGTGTATTTTCAAGACGAAGTCAGCCATTTCAGCAAATTCTATGTCCAGCCACAGACGATGATATAATAAGCTGCAACTACGAGGGTTTTCACAAAGGAAAGGTCTCCAATATATTTAGAAATCACAGAAACATTTATTGTTTAGGGTCAATGATGTTTAAGTAATTTGAAGGTTTCTCCATGAATATTTTTCTACATAATTGACCTTTTGAACGTTGCATGTTGTATGCACAGGGGCAGATTTTTTCATGCTCCTGTTCGACGCTATGTCGTTGAAGAAGCGTTGAATTACGTCTTCTTTGCAAACTCCATACACAATTTGCGGATGTTTCTGAGATCCATTCCCGACTCGCCATACACTTACGTTAATTGGCGATGAATTTCAATAGGCTTAATACTTTTTTGTGTTCAAAAACTGAACAACTGCACCAAATTCAGATTTGGCGGTTGCATCAAGCGGAAGCTTCACCAGAAACGACTGCCAGAACAAGACTGAACATGGCGAGTAAGGAACAGATGAAGGTCTATGCACACCAAACACAACAGTGTTGTCATTAACTGACCGAACAATTTTCCTGCATTCCCAGCGCTTTGGAAATCTTACTTTTGGGATTACCTTTGTACAACCCACCATACGTTGGTCTAAGCCATAACGCCACATTTTTCTTAAGGCAAAATCGGCATCGTCCCTATGTATGTAGCAGTTTTATTTTTTCATCACTATCTTTTGTACTTTTTTCTAATTAATAGTTAGTAAATAATTAAAAACTAGAAAATAGAACCCTTTCTATAAACCAATCAAGAGAAAATGGAACCCTTTCTATTCACCTTACAAGACAATAGGACCTTTTCTATCCACCAAACAAGAAGACAGAATTCTTTCTATCCACCTAATTAGAAAATAGAACCCTTTCTATGCACCAAATGATAACAAATATAACCTTCGTCTATTGACCAAACTGGAAAATAGAACCCTTTATATTATTTAAAAACTGGAAGATAAAACCTATTTCCATTCACCAACCATATTTTTCTGATATTGCACATTTTACACCATAATTCACAAACACTAGACACTTTAAATATATCAAATGAATTCACAGAAAGATCAGTAACATTGATATTTAATGTGACAATGTTTGTGCTTATAATCTTGACCAATAAGTTTGTAGTTTTCTATTATCATAAGACAAAGCTTTTACACATTTTCTAAGGGGGTTTTCATTCACTTAAAATTGAAGTATCGGATTTTTGGGTAATGCAAATCAGTGTAAGAGGCACTTAATCGATAATCAATATTTCTTAATACTGCTTATTTCTCACCAGTGAATATTGTGCTTTGACACTGAATAGACTGTGTTCATTCGGAAAACCAATTCATTATACTGAAGACTTTGATTTAATTACATCGTTGTCCGAACGATCGATATTATCACTAAGTATTTTGCTAAAAGCGATGTTAGTGGTGCTTCATTACAAATGGAACCACTTCAACTGCTTAACGATTCTATTTGCCTCTGTACATAAACAGCATATATAGATCATCACTAAATTCTGCTTAGTCTGACACAAGGACACGTGGCGCTCTTAATGTAAATTAATGTGACATTATACGCGAGTGGTCGCTGGGTGCGTATAGATACGTTATAAAACCGGCCAGATGCCAGAAGAGCGACGATACTATAGAATTAAAAATCTCTTCGGCTAGTTTAGGTGTAACAAGATATGTATTTGAACCAGAATTAACAAAACTTTCCAAAAATCTCATACATAATTAGCCATCTATCTGAAATTTTTAGATAAGCCTTCATAAACTGTATCATTTAAATTATTCGGACTATTGTCCTCATCTTTATTGTTATTTGTACAACGTTCTGGCTGATGTGACCTCCGGCCTTCTTCAGGTATTTCTTGTGGGACTCGTTTCTTGTAGTGGATATAGGTGTTGAGTTAATACAGTTCTAAGTAACAGTTATCTCTTGGCTGCAGGTTCAATCCTGGTCAAGGGCCACAATAACATGGAACAATAATTAACCCAGCTTCACACGAGTAGCCAGCTATTATTAGTGGAATGAAAACAGGATACCCCCATGAAATGAATAAAGGGTTGGGTTCAAAGTTAGCTCCCGATTATGACAAGAAGGTTTACGAGTTCGAAAAGAAGGTTCCCGAGTTCGAGAAGGCTACCGAGTCTGACAAGAAATACCTGAAGAATGCTGGAGGGAACATCGACCGAAACGTTGTACAGATAACAATAAAGATGAGGACAATAGTCCGAATAGTCTAAATAATACAATTAACCATTTAAGTAATCGTGGGTGCAGATCAGGTGATGTCGCCCACACAACCCGAAAGTGAGAGTTCGGAAATGTTTTCGGACACAAATTATAGTAAACATACTTCGATTATCAAAAAAAAAAAAGATCCACCGTTACACATATTTGGAGTAGAGAGGAGTTGGCCAAAAAAGGTATGCATCAATTGTTTTTAGGATCTATGTGTTGAGTAACTGGCCGCCATCCTTGGTTCCAGTTGTAAAAGAACTTAAAGTAAACAAGTGAGTAAACCAATAAGTCCTTGTGGGATAGTGTCCTTTACGTCCGACCTCCGAGTGTGAATGAGTTAAGATTAGAATCAGGCCTCTATAAATACATCAACAGCAGCAGCAGCACTGCCAGTGATTGGATAATAGGAATCTTTCTCAGGTCACGTCATAGTCAATGAGTCTATAAGTAGAAGTGACCGTCTGGCACACGCCTTATATACCCAAAAATTCCAACACTATGTTCATACTTTTGTAACGCTATATGAGGCATCGTAGTCACCATTTCAGTCGAGTGAAGTCTGTAGACACCTACACTTGGTTAATTGGGGATCTGAGAAGACAAAGACGACAAAACCTACTTAAAGCAACACATGTTTTCTCATCCAGACAACTAAAGCAGTCAGGCTAGCTAGGGTTCCAATTGAGACAATTTGCCACCGTCTATCTATCTATCTATTTATCTATCTCTTCTATGTCTGACAACAAATCGATTGTCAGCAACTGATCCGAGTTAAAACAGACTTGGTAGAAAATTGTCTCGGCAGGGACGCTGGCTAATTTGTACACTTTGGCTAGTTGTCCGACTGTCTATCGTATCATCATGCTTTTTTATATGGATCCAGCCTCTTTGTCTTGTCAGAACCGCCAAACACTCATTAATCATGTAAGTTCCGCTTGACCGAGGTCAGCTATGTTTACACTACTTCTTTGGGGCTAGAACCTTTCACACCTTTACATATGCCTCAATATAGTAAAATTTCCAGAACGGCCTCTCTTATAATTTTCAAAAGAAACCCTTATCTGTTATTTTTCATGGTGAACTAAAAATAAAATAACACATTTTTTATTATAAACTTTATTAACCATAAAGGAAGATAACATTTATATTTTCTGTGGCAATAATAATGAACGTTGCTACATTTTTATGATATTGTCCTTTAATTATTGGTGGTAAAATATTATGAACTACAGCAATAATGATCTCTTTTATCTTTCTCTGATATTGTTTATAGTTTCATGTCAATTCGTTCCCAGCAGGGTTATGACCAGTATTGCAATAATTTATTCATTAAAACGACAATGTTTTAAGAAAGCAGATTCGTTGCTTTTTATGTTGTGGCGTATTTGTTTAATATCATTGCTCACACAACAGGTAATAATCGTTAATTGAAATTTGGGCATGCTTGGTGGCTGAGAATAAAGACCTTTTCACTTCAGCACCAATGCACTTCGGCTGAGCTCACATAAAACCATTGTTACCTGAGTTTCTATTCAACGCACAGTGAACAGTGGTAGTGCATTTTAGGATCCCATCTATAGAGCCTAGTAATTTGCAGAAATACGTCATGCCATCTATGTGTAAATTGTACATATTAATAGTAGCTATTTAAAACTATAATTGTTTACTAAGGAAAATAATTAGTTACCTGAAATCATATATCTATGTGTAAACAAATAACTATTCATCAGCATCACCATCTTCATCATCATCAGGTCGCGCTGTCAGCTAGGATTCCCATGACTCTTTCTCACCAAGTGTCCCTGATTGATGTAGATTTTTACTGATCGGTCTACATAGGCCTGTCCATGTGTAGGTGTCCATAGGAGAACGTTACTTATGAGGCAGCCCTTACTTCTCCAACAATGTCATGATACCATGCAACTGTGAGCAATTTAGTCCTATTTGATAGGAAGTGTGTTCAAAAGATCTGAAAAAACTATATGAAGCATATAAATATACAATGTACATGTAAAATTTACAATTTATACTTATACTTTTAGGTATAAAATAACCTGTGACGGGTTGACATACCGTTAAAATAAATCAATCAGTTGCTTTCAATTGTTAAATACCTATTATTATGGAGTTTTTCACACCTGTGGTAGATAGTGGTTTCTTGGAGGCTGGGTGAGAGCAGGTCCTCTCAGATCTATAGGACTCTCCTGAGTATTCTAGCCGATCTTAACAGTGCTGTAGTTTTGACGGTCTCGATTTTTCCTCTGATTTCTAATTCACCCAAATTCTTTTCCAGAGGTTTGGAGACCGTTCCAATGGCACCAATTACAATTATTATTCCGAGAGGCATCATATCTGCGTCCGGCTCCAAAGAGAGCTTCAACCCAACTAAAAAATGTCCAACTGATCTCGATCACGTGACATCCCCCGATAACGATTATGTGACGCTTAGGATCAATCAGGGTTCTGAAGCTGGGAATAAAACTTCTGGTTATTTTCCATGACTCTTTCCAGAATTACACGTTAACATTTGAATTTAAATATTTCACAAAGTATTACAAACGGAATACGATACCAAATTAAATATAAAACACAATATTACACAATGGTTTTCAAATATTTTAGAAGAGCAAGTAAATATGGAAGTTGTTACGAATTTGGGGCCATCCTTTAGTCTTCAAGCAAGAGCGCTTGTCTAGCGGATATAGTTTGTGTTAAGCAGAGCGCGATTCTTAGTAAAGGGTCCTTTGGTTGTTCCTATGTGCCCCTCAGTTTGCAGGTCCTTCGTCAATGATTACAAATTAACGTATCTCAGTATCAGCGAATAAGTAGTTAACCAGCTACGTATTCGGGCTGTTGATTGGTTGAGGTTTTAACCACGTGACCTCTCTTAGTCTATAAATGTAAATGCTGTATTGCAGCATAACTTATATACAAAACTATTCCAACAATTTATCAAACTCATTCGTCATAGGTAAGATATGACCCAAGGTCGCAAGTATGGGACATCTAACGATGATTGTACGCACTCTTCTGTAGTAATGAATCCTCGAGACGAGCTTGGTAATATTTACACCACAATGGAACGACCATTTTAACCAAACCGTTCGCCTCGAGTAGGATGTGACACAAGGCCATTAGTAGGGGTCATCCAACGAGGATCAAACACGCTATTCAGTAATAATGAATATAATTTTTATCCAACCCGTTCACCACGGATTAAAAAGGTCACAAGTATGGTGTATCCAGTGAGGATCGAACTCGCTATTCAGTACTAATGGATCTGTGTGACTAGCTTACTAACCCATTCACCATGATGGTACACCGTATATTTTTACCCAACCCGTTCACGACTGTTAGGAAGTGACACAAAGTTGCAAATATGGGACATCCAGCTAGGATCGAACGCACTATCCAGTAGTAATAGATCTGTCTGACTAGCTTTCTACCCAATAAACCACGAGGTAACGTCCTAGGTAAATATCTAGTTATTGAATTACATGAAGTTCAAAATACATACAGCAATGTATTGTTCCTTATGAGCTACCGATATATTAAAGAATTTTTTTTTATTAGAAGGCAATATCAGCAAAAATATATTTAGAACTCTAAGTTGGCAAGAAACTTGAACACACGTTACTTTCTGGCAAAGTGTGCTCTTATTTTCTGCTAGGTTTCAGTCTACCATGAAATTCGTGTGAAGTATCGCACTATAAACTGACATTACTGTGCGAGTTTCCTGACAACGCATTCTTTTTCATGAAAGCGGTCGGTTAAAAATAGAGACAAATAAGTTTCCCTATTGTAAAAACAAGTTTGTAAATGATTAAAACGCCGCGCTACTGTTTATTGGTATCTTGTAATGTTTAATTCCCCATGAGATTTATTGAACGGTGGAGGTCATTTGCTTAAATATCAGTGGTCTGTCCGTGATGAATCCGGCAGAGGAACAAACAGAAAAAGGGATAAATTATTCAAGACATTTATGGCTTACGTGAATATCAAGGGTAAGGAAAAAAATCAGCTCATGCAATGTGCATATTCTGATGCATATGAAACATGTTGACCATTGCTCTGAATTTTAGTTACGAGTAAAATAATAACGCACATTTTAGTCAGTGTGCCCTCGTCAGCAATATATTCCTTTAGATAAGTACTTTAAAAGTCATTAGAAATACTAGCAAATATATGAACTCTCCGGGTGCAAGTATTCAAGTTTTAATGCAATAGAATATTATATCAAATTAGGCTAATGAAACTAAATGAGAATGCAGATTAAAAAATTGAAACAGGGGAGGGTATAATCGAAAAAATAGAACAACAAAAACTTACTCTTCATTCACTCCCGTCTTTCATTGCTAAGTTTTCTTAATTTAACTATTTTGTTAACATAGGACGTAAAGAATAAAATTACAGTTATTCCTTCTTCTTAATGGATTTCTTTTGAGATTTATTGAGAAGATTTGTGCTCATATATATTAAGATAAAACTAAACAATTAGAAATTAATAATACTAAGCACATATTTATTAAAATCAATTTTGTAATATTAATATGCACATTAGTCTTCCCGTTCATGCTGTAAACCGCTATTTTGTTGTATATAAAATAAAATTGCATGTTATTAGTATGTCGATATGATCAACAGTATTGATAATGTAAAACAATTTTATTCATAATTGGGGTTTAAACAAAATTAACTCGTGGAGAACGAGACATAATTAACTAAGAAGATTGTGACTTGAGTAGTGATATAGTTTTGGTTACAGATAGACAAACAAACAATCCCCATTATGATAAGATATTGTTTTATATATTATCGATTCTAACGGTATATGTATTATGTCTAGGGTTAATTCATGCCTAGACGTTAGGGAATCACGTTCATCATACGTTCATATTAACATTTGTTTTCTAGTTGTTCTTCAATAGTCTTTTTTGGAGGGTATATGGTCCTATGACAGATCAGTTATTTATGATGGCGAGTTGTATGTTACTTTAAATTCCATCTGGTCTATATTCATCAGAGAAAAAAGCGAGAAAAGTAACTAAGCAACCGTAATTATGGATTGGAGTAAAATGACATGTTAAGATAGAAATATACATGACACTCGCACTCAATAGGAAAATACACACACAGATTATATATATATATATATATATATATAATATATATATATATATATATAAAGGAGAACGTCGCTTATGAGTTCGTCCTTGTTTCTCTAGCAGTATCTAACACGCATGGCTTGTGGGATAGGGGACAGTTAGCCGTACAGCTGCTTCCTTGTCGGGTGTTGTTTCCAACAAGCATTTTTGTGCAGCTCCCATCTAGCCTATTTTCCCGGCGCCTCATGTGGTGCAGTCATACAGCAGCACTGATACGACCACAGCTTGGAAGAATTGTCGTTTTAATTATTCAGTGAGATCGGATTTCCATATGATTGATAATATGTTTATTAAAATCGCTTTCTGTAGATGAGATATTACTACCCAAATATGTGAAATGTTCTTCTGACTCTAGAGGCTTACCATCGAGTGTGGATATGTTTCTTTTCTTTTTAAAACACATTAACTCAGTTTTAGCTTCACCTTTTCATAACCCTTGTAAGGATTAAAGTTCCAAATGCAAAACAAAGCCTTCACAAAACGTTTCCATCACGTCGGGGTCACCAGTTGTAAGGTTTAAAGTGATAATACTTGCAGATAAAACTCCAACAAGGTTGATAGACAAAACATTTTATATACAGCACAGAATAAACAGGGTACATAATACATAGAGGTGTACATAAACATACATACATAAGTAGTATAAATACATATACAAGAATAGAGATAATGACACATTCATGAATGGTAAAATACAAGATATTTAGGTATCAAAGAGATACCTAAATGTACATAAAAACATAATTACGGATACATGACTAAAGGATAGTCGTATATCGTATACGAGACTTACTAGCAGTGAGTGGCCAGTGTTAAGGGCCGAAGCCCCAACGAGAAGGGGGTAGACAGTGTCTAACCCATAATCTCACGTAGGTTGAGCAGCAAGGAAAGAGAAAGAGACGTTCAAATCAGCCGCTTAAATATCAAAGGCCCCTAGCGGGAACCAGCGAAACTAAACGGGCAGACAACTCCCCAGGCGAATACGAAAATAACGCCACACCCTTATCCAATAGTAACTTTTATCAGTGAGCATGAGTACTTTTAACGGAATCTTAATTATTGAATATTTTTGTTACCATATGTGAAATGAATAAAGGCGAATCATAGTCCTTACAAACAATTTGGATTACCCAGTTACCAAAAGAAACAGTATCGATGCGTGGTTAAGGGCGGTGGTGTGCTGATGTTTCGGAGTATTGTAGTAGATTGGGAAAAAGTGCACTCCAGTTCGATGACAGGTGGCTAAATACATGCGCTACTCTCCGAAATGCCTTCGTAGACATGACATTGTAGAAACATAGGTATTTGTAGTATCAGGTGAAATTTTATGAACATTTCATGAAATTACAATATATGTATTTGTAGAGTGTCCAACTAGGAACCGCAAGATTCCGTGTTTGATACCGGACCTCGTCAACTCAGCGTAGATCTGAGTAGCACAGGGATATGTGCGGTAAAGTGCGGCGCTCCACCCCAGACGTCAAAACAATATTCTTGGTCTAGCACTAGTGAAAAAGGTATATACTTCCTGGCGGTCTGACTGATACCGATTTTACTCTACTTACTTATATATACATATATAGATACACACACACATTATATATGTATATATTATATATATATATATATATATATATATATATATATATATATATATGTATATATATATATATATATATATATATGCGTGTGTGTGTGTGTGTGTGTGTGTGTGTGTGTGTGTACATGTGTATGTACGTGTGTGTGTATATATTGGGTGGCTCACAAAATACTGAAGCATGTAAAATATTCAAAACTTTAGAGTTTAATTTAATATTTATACTTTTTCAGATATCATAAATAAACTAAGCCAATTGAAAATGTCAAGTTGAAATGTGAAATATCATATAAAGTTAATAGAGTTTTTAAAAATCAAGTGAGTGTTTATCATATCAGCAAAAATTAATTTTTGGTTCCAGAATAATTTTAAGAAATTCAGAATTCAAACGGCAACCTTATTTTTCTATTCTGTCTGACGTCTTTTTCTTTGAGGTGGATTTATTGAAAGAAGAGTGTGTGTATTTGAATAAGTTTGAGAAATTGCAACATCTTACGAATAATATCCGTTCAGCTTTTAGAGGATTGACCAAAACATATTTTGCAAAGTTATACAGACTGCTCAAATTAAGATGCAGCTTTGTATCTGCGAGTCAATCTACAAGATATCATTTTTCGCAAATAGCTAAAAAGTATGTATTTCCTTGGATTATATTTTATTATTCAAACAAATAATAGTTTTTATGTGCCAGACTTTTATTGGCCAATCTGTATATAAATATATATATCAATCAATACCAATGTAGTTTGCTATATGTATGAATAAAGCTTGTTCAATATCGGAGGTAAAGAATTTATATCTAAGTTAAAAATCAATAGACACAGAATCAGTAACATTTGGTGACTTTCAGTTTCTTGTCCCTAATATCATCAGACTAATATATACAAGGGGTGTCAAAAATGTATCGAATGTTTTGTACTTTTTGACACACCTTGTATTCTGAAAAAAAAAAACGTTCCATTCATTAATTCTTTTCAGAATACAAGGTGTGTTAAAGAACTACCATGTTTAAAGCTATATTTACCAAGATAGAAATGTAGAATGAATTGAATTTTTTTCAGAATACAAGGTGTGCAAAAGGTACAAAAACTCAAAAGGTACAAACAATGTGTATATATATACATCTTTTTATTAAATAAGTATCAAGATTGAAGCTATTTACCAAGAGAGAAATGAAGAATGAATGGAAGGTTATTTTTTTTTTCAGAATACATGTTTTGTCAAAAAGTAAAAAAATATCTTGATACTTTTTTGGCACACCTTGTATATCTTCTGATCATGAATTGAAAACAAACAGGATGTACTGAAATTTAATATAGCTCGTCTTCTGTGTTTGGGGTGTGCTCTGTGTTATCCCAGGACATCTGACTAAATAATTCATGAGGACAAAAAACTTTACAAGTATGATTCCTGGTAATGTTTTTGTTGTCTTGTGAAATCAGAGAAGGCCGATACTTATGAAGAATACCAAGGGTTTATTTCCAAGAAGAAATAAGGTATATCGTTGAATACGCCGACTAAGGTAAAATACGATTAAGTTGCTCTTAAGCTTCTTCCAGTGCAGAGTGCTCGCCGTTAAAAGCCCTCGGACTAGACCATCTTGTAGGCGGGGCTAGTCTGTTTAATTTACAACAGATTTCAAGGTGTATAATATTTATGATGAATTTTGGTAACTTTGTTGACACACACATGATCCTCGTGTACATAGCTAAAGTGAGATGAGAGTGTGATGCTCATATTGATATGAATTTATTAATAATGGAGATTTGCTTCCGGTTTTTGTCTGTAACAAAAATTACGCCATTGCTTACGTGACATTACCCCAAATCGTCATAACATAGAATAAATACACTCAAAATTTCAACATTCAACATTAGACAGTCCTCATTGTTTTTAAAACAAGTTTTGATAAATACATGACTGGTATTATATATCTATATATAGTTTGTTTTATTTTAATACATATTTAAAGTTTACATTTCAAATTGTTTTATTTTTTAATCCTTTAATGAATTCGATGATTTTACTTACTTAGGGTACAAACTCGCGGACATTTTTTTTTACTCCCACCCCTCAGGCAATATGTTTCAAAAATCCATTTTTACATCGCCCGGAGGGTGTTTTGTATTTTTTATTGGAAATATAAGAAAGAATATACGTTAATATCGTAGGAAAAAATTTTGTACGATATGGAAAAGGTTTAGTCTTAGGTTTCTTTGTTTAATAGCATAACAAGATTATTTAATGCCAAAGCCATCCTTGTAGAAAAACATTAGTAGCAGAATTTAACCAAGAGGTCAGTTGATAAGAGGGTCTACACCTTTTCCAATGGTCTTACTCCGAAAATGAAGATAACAGGGTGACTGAAATTCTAACTCACTTATTATAATGTCGCAGGCTATCACATTAAGTACTACAACACGGGGACTCCTCCGCAATATATATATATATTATATATATATATATATATATATTATATATATATATATATATATATATAACGCATTTTTATATATTTATAAATGAAGAGTACTCAATATCGGTAATAGCGCATATAAATGTAAGTTAGGATACTGTAGACACGAAGCCAACAACACATGGAGAGTGTCAGTTATCAAGAATTATGAGTTAGAAGATTTTAAAACATTAAAAAAACAGTGAAAATTGTATTACTTTTGATATCAACTGTCAGTCTACAGAAGCCTTGGAAAAGGGTGAAGGCCACACTGAAAAATTGGATAAATTAAACAAGATCAAAAGCTATACAATGTTCTTCCATTAGAATTTTGATTTTTGTTCCTCTTCTTATATTTTCCCATCCTTCTAATGTAAACAAAAATGTTTCACAATATATATATTTCACAATATATATATATATATATATATAATATAATATATATATATATATATATATAAAACAATTTTTTTTTGTGATGAAACAAAGAAAATACAGTGCTCAATCACAAATTGTGAGAGCTAATATTTATTTAATTTGCAGAGTTTTCACAGATCAATGTTCATTATAAACAGCTACCCAGGTTTCATGCCAAGGGGCAATCATCATGCCGTTGAGTAAGATCCCATGGTGAACATTGATCTGTGAAAACTCTGCAAATTATATATATATATATATATATATATATATATATATATATATATACTGATCTATCTAATTAATTTAATATATTTTATTCTATTTTACAACTGAAAAAAGCTAAGTAAATAAATTCCTCTATTTGACCGTTTTTATTTTGAATTCAATATAGTTACAATGTGGCAATATTCACCCGAAGTTAACTAGACAAGATTAGATATATACAGATATAAAAATTCAAACCCATTCTCAACAGATATTACAAAGGTAAGAGACGAATTGTATCTTCTCTAATAACTTATAGAATAATCATATTAACTTGATGCTTCAAAGGAGTCTAATAATAGATGGGGAAAACTTTCTATCAGGGACCGCACTCTTAAAAAGTGTTTTAATACTTTTGAGAGGGATTCCTTGGAAAGGATTTTTCATTTATCCCCATCATTTCCTTCATTTTTATTTCTTATATTCATTCATTTTACCATCAATTTTTTAACTATATATATA
This sequence comes from Doryteuthis pealeii, assembly GCA_023376005.1. Taxonomy (NCBI): domain Eukaryota; kingdom Metazoa; phylum Mollusca; class Cephalopoda; order Myopsida; family Loliginidae; genus Doryteuthis; species Doryteuthis pealeii. The sequence continues at coordinate 70,405,366 of CM042143.1, forward strand.
TATATATATATATATATATATATATATATATATATATATATATATTCGATTGATGAATGCGATCAAATATTTTCATTATTTTATATCTCATATGAATAACACACTGGAATGTTGATCTTTAATTGAGCTACAAATAATGTTTGAAGCCAGGAACCTCTCTTCCCATAAATATACGGTACCCCTTTCTTCGGAAGTATAAATTTGCGGTCACCTGATCAGAATCAGTTTGGTAATAGATGTCAGATAAACTTATGCAGTCAATGGGAAGGAAAAAATATCTATGGCACGGAATTTGACCCATTATGCATGTAATGAGGCTTCCTAGGCTTATCACATGCGCTTAGGGAAGTATCGGATTTCACGAACATAACACGCCACTATATTAGTGTTCAGAATTGCTGAACAAGTGTAGACACTGAAACAAGTTTTTCATTCGCATCAGTCACAATTGTATGAAAATACATAGGGTATATCTATAGTGAAATAGTAGGTTAGACTGGGTTTATTAGACTTAGTATAGGAAAGTTCTAAACTAAAACTGTAAGACTCCGCTTAAAATTGACACTGTGTCGCATCCTGCTTGTGCGGTGGGGTTGTGTAGATACATATAAAAAAAATATAGTGTATTGTAGAACTTGACAAAGATAGCAATTCGAGATGATGCACATGAATCTCCCTTTTTTGTGTGTTTTTAATTTTCTGCCTCTCAAAAGTGTCGGGGAATTTAAACGTGATGATTTCGAATTCTCTTAATCCATTTTGCTCTACTACAATACTCATGGATTTTCAAGATCTAATCTTCAACGTTTCCTCATCTGCCAATTTCCTATGATATTCCAAGAAAAAATATTCTTGATTAATATTTGCATATTAATGAAGGATATGTTGATTGTTATATAAGGCACGTTTCCTCGCGGCCCGTTAATATCATTCAACTCCAATTAATATTCTTTTGCCTGAGGACAAACACTTAATATGGAGAATAATATAACTTTATTCATTAAATATCTATCTATCTATTGGTGCAAAGATCTATTTTCTCTTTCCATTTTCGCAAAGTATCCGTGCTGTGAGCACGAATTGTATATATGTACAAGGTGTGTAAAAAAAGTACATATATATATAAGGTGTATAAAAAAAGAAACGAGATATTTTGTACTTTTTGACACACCTTCTGAAAAAATGACTTTCCATTCATTCTTCATTACTATCTTGGTGAATACAGCTTTAAACATGGTACTTTTTGACACAACTTGTATTCTAAAAAAATAATTAATAGAACGTTATTTTTTCAGAATACAAGGTGAGTCAAAAAGTAAACACAAATCTCGATACTTTTTTGACACACCTTGTATATGCAAAAATAGAAAAACAATATTAAATATTATGCTAATAGATATCTGTTTCAACATGTGGGATTTATAAAGTGTATTTTAATTGAAATCCTTTTAAAATTAAAATTAAGACAATTGTAAAAAGATACTTTATAAACACTGGTCTTCAAAAGAGCAGATATTTTTGTTAAATGTTCCGCTTTTTCATTCACCGAGAATAGGTGCTCTGATGAAGACTACTTATAAACCACACAGGTTGAAACAGATATCTAATAGTGCAATATTTAATATTGTGTTTCAATTTCTATATCTCATACTGTCGGATTTATCCCATTTTTATTTACTTTTCATATAAGTGCAGAATAAATTTCAGATGAAAGTCCAGTTAATATGTCAAGCTACGCGCGCACACAAACACACACAGACACACACATATATATATATAAATTCTCATGTATATATATACATAAACACACACAATCACACACACACACACACACACACACACACACATATATATATATATATATATATTATATATATATATATATATACAACACCGTGCTTCGATGTTTCACGTCCCTTCATTGTGGCTAGTCTCGGCAACTACTTCTAGCCAGGAGAGAAACTAGACTGACTTTTCATCATGCTGACTCCTTAACCTCTCGTCCGTCAGCAGTTGCCATTAAGGAATGGTGTTTTAACTTATAAATACATATATTAGTGTATATATATGACGATCATCAGAGAGTTCAAATCTGTGAACATCAGACGAGCCTTGCTTTATTACGTTAGCGGTGTATTTCAATTAAAGTCGCTCCTAGAGCATGGTTGGCTGTAAACAGACTATCAGTCATATTGAAATCCGATCTCACTGACAAGTTAAAACGACAATTTTTCCTAGCTGTGGTCGTATCAATGCTGCTGTATGACGAGACACCTGGAGAATAAGCTAGATAGGAGCTGCACAAGAATGCTGCGTGCTATTTTGGACAAGTCATGGAAACAGTATCCCACAAGGAATCAGCTGTACGGCCCCCGGCCCCCGATCTCACAAACCATCCGAGTGAGACAGACAAGACATGCTGGACACTGCTGGGGAATTAAGTACGACATTCTCCTTTGGAAGCCAACACATGGACATGCTAGTGTGGGCTGCCCAGCAAGGACATACATTGACCAGCTTTGCGAGGATACTGGATGCTGCCAAGGGACAATGAATGATAGAGAGGTTTGGCGAGAGATTTTCATGGATATTCGTGCTGATTGCGCGACATGATGATGATGATAATGTATATATATATATATATATATATATATATATATATATATATATATATATATCACGCCATAAAATAGAATATTTGATGTCATATTTGTCTCCTTTTTTCAAACTTCAAAAATATTTTTAAACAGACTCAATGACAAGGATTACCACTCGCTTTTCTCATTATTCTGTGATAAATAATTTCTTATCTTATGCCCTGAAGATGATCTAATTAATAGATCGAAACACTGCAGCGTCGGCCAATAACTCACAACTTAACCATTTAAACCTGTGTTTTTTTCATTTTCCTTATATATATATATATATATATATATATATATATATATAAATGCAAAAATAAGGGCAATAATTTTTCCATTAAGATAGAGACAATAATACGCAATGTTGGTAATCTCAGAATTAGAGAAAGTTTATTAATAGCTAAGTTACACCCTTGCATAAACAGTAGGTTAGAATTAAACACTGAATATATAATTAATTAACATACACATTCCATAAATACATATATAAAGATATCTAGAAAAAATAAAGAATGGAATTGAAATTGATTAACCAACGGAAATCACGTCTCTTCCGTGTGGCGTTCTAACAACCCACGTATCGCGTGTTTATAACGTCCAAAACAAGAAACACACAAGACCGCGTCCATTTCAAAAACAGTCTCTGCAGATGACGATACTTCGAAATTGATCAGACATTGGACACTATTTAATTTTATTTCATACGCATTGTAATTGCCTTAAGAATATAAATATTAATATACTTTACTTAACAATGCTTCAAGCAAATTATCAAATACTATATATATATATATATATATATATATATATATATATATATATATAAGTTGACTGAGTTGCCTATTGCCGTTATCAGTATATCGCCTTTTCGCTAGCGCTAGATCAGGGAGATGGTTTTGATGAGGTGGATCGCCACACCTATCGTCAGCTCTCCACTGTAGCACACTGATCAGATTATCCAATCTTGCAACTCATACGGTGAGTTTGCGGGGACTGATATCGAACCAGAACCTTGTGATTCCAAAACGTGTACTCTAGTGATTTAGTAAAGTTATAAAAAATTAAATAACGAATACAGATTGTTACATTCAATTAATATTTCACCTCTATTGGTCTTCGAGGCTTCATCAGAATGAAATTGTTATTGTTTTAAAATAGAATGATATATAGACTATGAAAAGGTAAAAGAAGGAGGCGAGAGTAAACGATAGAAAAGGAGATGGTAAAAGAGGTTGCGACAGATGTAGGTATCCCAACCTGATTGAGTGGGACGTGACAGAAGGATTATGTTAAGTGAGGCGTTAAGTGATTAGTGAAAATTTTATTCTTATGACTGTTTAGTGGAAATAATTTGTTGATTTCGTCTGTGTGAGAAAAGTGTATGTTATTTCAGTGATTTTTTTTTTTTTTGCATATTTATGCGTTTCTGTGTTTCTGTGATTTCAAGTTTCTTGTATTTTTACATTTTTTCCCGTTATTTGTCTTGATGTTGTTTTCGTGAATTACGTTTTTTGTGATGATTGGTGTTAATTGGAAAAATCCTGGTCTCAGTTTTATGTTCTTCGATTTTACAATAACCGCTGATTTGCACGGACGGTGGAGATTACTGCGGTCTGCAAGTTTGATGGGCGAGAAAGTTTAGAAGATCAGCTGATTGGCTGATTCCGTGTGTAGAGAAAAGATGGCTTTTAACCATGCGGAATAAAGTCAGATTAACGGAGAACAGATTTAGAGAATAAGGCGATTCAAAAAATTACCGTATATACGATACTGATAATCTTCTGTAGTCGACCGAGTATAGATTTAAATATCATAGAAGATATTTTACTCTGGAAGGAACGGAGACTAGAGTGAAGACTTCATCCACGTTTATACCACAAAATTGCACTTTACAAAGAATGTTATATCGTCCAAGATTTGAAATCGGGTCCCCTTGACCTTTTTCCATGTCGATAACCATTACATCACGCGTGCTGACATAACAATTAGAAGTGGAAACAAGAAGCAAATATAAGCTATGCTGTGGCATATTTCATATTTCTGTACACAAATTGCGTTTCAAATTAGAATAGATTTTTTTAATCATCTCCTATTGGTTTTGATCATCTCTGATATCTTTTTTTATATTAAGCTCTCTGTTCTTATGGTTTGTCTCAGTCTCTGTCTGTTTGTCTGTCTGTCTCTCTGTGTCTCTGTCTCCCCCCTCTCTCTCTCTCTCTGTCTCTCTCTCTCTATCTCTCTCTCTGTCTCTCTTTCTCTGTCTCTGTCTGTCTGTCCCTCTCTGTCTCTGTCTGTCTGTCTGTCTCTGTCTGTCTCTGTCTCCCCCATCTCTCTCTGTCTCTGTCTCCCTCTCTCTCTGTCTCTGGCTGTCTCTGTCTGTCTGTCTTCCTCTCTCTCTCTCTCTCTCTCTCTCTCTCTCTCTCTCTCTCTCTCTCTCTCTCTCTCTCTCTCTCTTATATGCCCGATGTTCGAAGTGGTTATAAAACATAAAAAAATAAGAATCTAAGTAGTCAGAACAAAAGTTTATTGCAAAATTAATTACGAAAAACATGAATTGGATTTATTAATATTTACAGATTATTCTATGTAGACATTTAAGGGTGATGTATCCGGTTTGCAAATGTTGGATATCAGTTGAGAGGAGAGCTTTGGCCATGTTTCCTCTCTGTCGGTGCGTGGGCAGAAATCAGTCTGGTTTTAAGATAAACAAACAAAAGATCCAGACGGCGTTGAAATGACAACTGGGTGGCCTGACAAGAAAGAAATTCGTGATTATGAAAGCGTCCGGAATTTGCGTATGCGTTGTGTTGGAAGAAGCGTAACCACGTGAAGTTGCTTAGGTGTCCAAAATGATATTTAACAAGTCCAAATTTATCTAAACAGTCTGGCCGAAGGTCCCACTGAAGATACGTCTCCTATCGACTGCTGTATGTGTGTGCGAAACTTACCTTTTCTGGCACTTTCATATCTCACGCATTCGTCGCAATTCAAGGAAGAGAAATATAAAAAACTATATGTTTATGTATAAGTGTTCGTCATCTTTTATCAAAGTGCAGTTGCAGTATACAACATAACGTGTGACAAATCCTT
>CM042143.1:70413597-70463406 GCA_023376005.1 Doryteuthis pealeii
ACAAGTCACAATTCCTTTTAGTTATTTACATCATATTCTCCATGATTTTATTTTTTATTTAAACCTCAATTATTAATAAAATTGTTTTACATTACTTACACTGTTGACCATATCTACATACTAATAACATGCACTTGTATTTATATATACAAAAAAATAAAGGTTTACAGTATGAATGGGAAGGCTAATTTGCATATTGATCTTTAAAAATTGATTTTAATAAATATATGCTTAGTATTATTGATTTCTAATTGTTTGGTTTTATCTTATTGAATATGAGCAAAAATCTCTTCAATAAATCTTAAAAGAAATCCCTTAACAAGAAGAAATAACTGTAATCCTATTCTTTACTTCCTATTTTAACTAAATTCTTAAATTAGGAAAATTTACCAATGAAAGACGGGAGGAACGGAAACCGATGGAAGAGTTACTTTCAAAGTTGTTCTATTTTTCAATCATACCCCCTCTGTTCCAAATCTTTTTATCTACATTCTTATTTAGTTTCATTAGCCTTTCTAATTTAATATCATATTTTATTATAAAATTTAACTAAAATACTTGCACCCGGAGGGTGCATATATTTGCTAGTATATATATATATATATATATATATATATATACATGACTGTATACATACCCACAGTCTAACACACACACACACATACACACACACACACACATATATATATATATATATTGTGATGAGGATCATTTCATATGGGTTCAACTGTATTAAAACAGTTTATCCGTACGGAGAGTCCGATTTACCAGGTCTATGAATGAACAGAAGAATAAAATGAATGAACAGAGAAAAAAATTGCTTCATACAATAATTTATTTCAACTGCAACAAGCTTACCTCATAGCAACATCTTCTAACATACACTAAAAGCATGCTTATCATGATTTTGCTCTATATCTGAAAATCTTGCTACAAGCTAAGCTACTGGACATCACTACGAGCTAAGCTATAGGTCATCACCAGATGGCACCGAGTGTCCAGACAGAGTTGATAGATGTAAGCTTTTAATAGTCAACCAACACTGGTGTGTCCTTGTGTCGTAGCCCATGAAAGAACGTCAGTTATAGGATCGTCCCTCTGTTTTCCAGCTGTGTCCTGCATATTGTATTCGTGTTACTAGGGACGTTTTCAAATAGGACGTAAATAGACGTATAATTACTGTTTAATGGGGTGTCGCTCTCCATGATTTGCTCAAAACAACACTATGCATCGTTATGTAATTCCAATCGACAGCTCGGAAGAATTTCTGCTTTATTTTATCACGGAGATCTGTTTTCCATAAAGTCAATAAACATTTGATTGCAGCCCATGCCTTTCATATGCGTATGTTATGTCTTTTAGTAGATGTGATATTGCTACCGAGGTATGTGAAATGGTCTACTAATTTCAGAGGCTTGCCATTTAAAATGGAGACTGAACGATCTTGTTTAAAACACAAGGTTTCTACACAAGAAAGCGCAAATTCATAGAAAAAAAGTTTAGTGTTGGACGTGCAATACAAAATTTCAAAATATGCAGTTTTTAAAAAATGTTCCGTATGGTTTTGAACTTATCAGATATTGTGAAACACTATATACACTTGTTAAAAACAACAATGGGATTGTTAATTTATGATTGTTAAATGTTGTTTTTTTTTAATTTTTATTTTTAATAAACAAATTTGGCACTAATCAGATATACTAACTATGAACGGCCCGCATAGCTCAGTCGGTAGAGCATCAGACTTTTAAGAATAACACAATCCAGATATAATACCTATGTAGGCTTGCCAAAAAAACAACAGTTCCTGGTATTTAACAGAATTAAAATCTTGAAGTTTTAATTTCCTAAATTCTGGCGAGAATAATGCTTGTACCACATCCTTATAAATACATACCTCATATATAAAATATTTTTGGTTCGTTTCTAAAGATGTTGAAGGGCACAATGTTTACAATTTCATGAGACATAAGTTTTTATTAAATCTATAGCAAATATAACAAAGCTTTTAATTTGATAAAAAATCTGGTAGAATTTTCCTCATCAATCATAGAGTAGTACACGGAAGAACAAGAGAGGCAGATGTTTCGCACTTTATTTTGAAACAAACAATTAAATTCTCATAAAAGAAAGTATTTTACAAGTTTGAATTTAGAGAGGCGCTGGTGGTATAATGAACACGATGATCCGAGTTCTAATCCTGATGTAGGCATTTTTGTATTTCACATTGCGCTAATACCGTTGAAAAAATATGAATCTAACTATTTTCCTTCCAGATATAAGGCAGTTAATTTAACTTTGCTATGGCCAGCGATCTAGGAAATGAAATGCTCTCAATTCGAACCCGTTAAACTCCTTAAAAAGGAATTGACGTTGTATCACTTCCGGCTTGTACAGTGGGATCGAGTAAATACATCAAAGTTTGAATTTAATTCAGCGATTTCAAGCACAGTTTTCAAAGTTAATTTCTAACATTCCTCTGTCCAGCGGCAAGAACGGATAGAAAAATAAGTCTATGCATGTATTTGTCTTGAAAAGCAAATTGATTTTATTTAGTCATTTCCTGAAACTAAAACAAAAAAAAACGTATTTTTTAAATAAAAGACTTATTCAATTGAATTTTTATTTCTTAATCTTCATTATACCCATCGCAGAAATTTATTTGAGTTTTTAAGGAGCTGGTGATTTAAGGGTTATGGTCGTATCAAATGAATACGGCGAACCAATTTCTTATCCGGCCCGAGCCTGTGTGCATTTCACATAGCGCTAATATCGTTGGGAAATTATGCATCCAATTACTCTCCCTCCAGCTATGGGTAAATAGTTGAACAGACTAGTCCTATTAACCTTGGTAATCTAACCGGTCTAGAGAGAAAGAACAGTTAACGTAAATATGTTGTGTATACAAAAATAAAGATGAGGGCAACAGTCAGAAAAATGTTAATGATACACATTACCAAGCCTCATCTAAAAAAATCAGACAAATATCATCTGAGAGTTACATTTGATTATCAGTCCCAAGTAATTTCCAAGATCAAAAATTAATATATTAAAAGTTAAATTCCTTACCATTCTATAGAAAAAAAGAATAATAGTTATTTAGGTTTAAAACGGTAAGTGACCTCTATGCCCCCTGTAAACGCAGTCGGTAAGCAGGGTGATTCGTCAGACAATACGCCATTGTTTTAACTCGATTCTATCAGTCAGTTACCTTCGAAGAAAATTCTGTCATAATCTACAGACCGATCGATTGGCCACTGCTTTCTCTTCCCTCTCGCTCTGTTCTTGAGTACAAAAGGTCATCGCGTTCTCCGTCTGCGACTGGCTCATGGCACCAACTATCTTGGAAATGCTAGTGGATTAATCACCCCGCGGGAGATAAGATGGTCGATGTGTCGAGGGCAACTTAGCAGATGACAGCCAACAGAAGTGATGTTTCAGCAAGAATTTTCCGATTACAATAACCGAAAAGACAGATTATTTATTGTTTGTATCTACACTTCTATATGCGCGTACAAACATTGATTCATGCCATTGCCTTCGACAGCCATTGTGGATTATTTGTTCTCATTACTAATGCTTGTAAATATTTTCCTTACTCAGGATAGTTTGGCACATGGTTACATTAGGGTATTTACCTAGCATGTCACGTATGCGGGTATGACACAAGCTCATGGGATAGCACGCAAAAAAATGCAAAGATCTCAAGGGCGCCTCAGGCACTCAATATACCCAGCCCTGTTCCTTTAAATCAAGGGGACAGGTATTGCCTGGGGGGCTGGATCACGCCGTTAATTTCATCAATAAAATTAATTACACCGAAGTCACCGACACACACGCCCCGAAGGACCCATGGTATCAGTCTGTTTAATATGACAGGGTCACATTAGTGAATACCCAGTGTAATGTAGTCATATGGAGCTAGTAGTGTAGCGTGGGCGTGGAAAAACAATACAAGAACACAGTAGTAATTTTTACCCAGGCGTAACTTTTTATAACTGGCTTGCTACCGTGGATTGTCCGATAAAAGAGCCAAAGAATGGTTTGCTATTTAAAGGACACATCATTCTAACAGTTCTGCACCTCTGGGCACAACCTTCTCTTGGGACCCAACCTAGACCCGACTTCTCTGTCCGTCGGCCGCTTGACTACGATTGACTTCAAAACCCAAGTCACCCCTTACTTACGCCTGTGGTGTCGGAGGGTATGAATATATCCGTTTCCAAAGTTCCTACACTAGCGCAGAAAATTTGAAACTTCCGGGTTTTATCTAGTTATTTTAATTACCAGTATTCATTCACCCGTGATTGGCTGACCTAGAACGAGCGCTCTGACCTGACTCACTCAGGGGTCAGCTTTAAACATTTTGCTTGCTGACCCCCCTGCTAAAAAATTTTTTTCTTTTTTTTTTTCCTTTTTCTCTTTACCTAGAAATTAAGTTTCTTTTTTCAATTTAATCTTACTCTAAGCCGATTATTACGATATATACAGTACGAACGTTTATCGTAATGCTTGCAAAGGTTTACATTTCTCTAGAGCAGCTGCTCATTCCTGTTTGATTTAAACATAAATCTATTTCTTTGTTTTGTTGAAACATTAACTGATTATTCTTTTATTTTTTTTTCATTTCAGAAAGATGCAATTTTGCTAGCCAACACTACCTCATTAGGTCGATGTATCTGTCAAGGAAAGGAAAGGTAAATATATTTTAAATACAGCCATATGTTTTCTGTGTTGCATTATTTGCTGTTGGATTCACTTTTTTCTTCTTATGGAAATGAAGGTCGCATAATGGACATTGGCACAGACAATGGAATCGGAAACCAGTGTTCAAATATCAGCTGAGGCCGACTGAAATATTTTTTGGGAAATAGGACAGTCTCCGCGGTGTAGTGCACTAAAGGGATTAACTGCGACATCATAGTTATCGAGTTCGAACTCTAGTCATGCTATTACGTTCACTTTTTGACTAATCGGAACGGTATAAATCCCTTACCTCCTAGCTATAGGTTAGATAGTACTACTAATATTCTCTACAAGAATGCTTTTAGCATTAAAAAAAAAACACGATAAAAAACTCTTATTAATGCAAAATAAAACTAAAGAGGTTTGGTTTTGGTTTGTTTGTTTTACGACATATCAACTCAGTGGGTCATTTAATGCCGATAAAGTTTTAAAATGAATCAATTCTTAATGGATAATACAATTTTTTTATCAATTCATGTGTCTCTATTTAACCCATAGATGGGACCCTAACAGGTACTACCACTCCGGGTCAGAGTAGACCAGTGAGCAATGGTGGTGAAGGGGTGCTCTCCATTCCCCAAACCTCCAAAATTGGAACCTCACCATCAGATAGAGTTTAACGTCATTCCCAGGACATGTAGACCCGCAGCCACCGCCTTCTAGCACCCATACCATAAAAAGGGGTTGGGGCTTGCCATAAGGGCAATAGGGTTGGAAAATCATATAGGTGCTAGGGCTTGACGTGACCAGCCGATTGATCGGAGGGGGCCTCTCCGACCGCCCGTCAAGCCCAAGATAGGGCCAAAGTGGAGTATTGCATGTCATGAACTACTCATCCACCCGGTCTCTATCCTTAAGCATCACGGGTCGCCACCCACGGCCAACAGGTGGCCCCATTGGGGGTAAAACTAATGAAGACATCAGCAAGACTAGCATGGTGTACATAGAAACTAGAATTATTGTTCGTCTTAAAAATAACTTATGCTTTTGTATGTGTTTTTAGAGGTGCCGCGAGCGTTCTCATCTAGGAAAAACTGGGGTTGTTTGCGTGTTTTCCCTTTCTAACAATTGATTACGATTAAAAATAATATATACAACAATCCATTCTTTCTAGTAAATAGTGAATTCTAGGCTTAATAGAGATTGTGATTCTGGAGAAGGAATGCTCTCCTATTAACACGCTTCGACCCTATGTGGCAATTCCATCAGTTCCCATGTCATACAGACATTGCTATACGTATATAAATAATATATATATATATATATATATATATATATATATATTAAATTCGAAGGCAATACAATGCGTATAAAAATAAAGACAAAAATATGTTTTTTTTATGTTTATCGATTTCGAAGCAAGAGCTTCATCATCAGAGTTTATTTTCAGAAAATAAACTATATATATATTATTTTCTGAAAATAAACTCTGATGATGAAGGTCTTGCTTCGAAATCGATAAGACATAAAAAAACATCTTTTTGTCTTTATTTTTATACGCATTGTATTGCCTTCGAATTTAATATTTTATAACATACTTAACAATGCTTCAAGCAAATTACCAATTACTTATATATATATATATATATATATATATATATATATATATATTAACTCAGGTAATAATCAGTCAAGGTAGCACTTTCTCTCTCTCTCTCTCTCTCTCTCTCTCTCTCTCTCTCTCTCTCTCTCTCTCTCTCTAGTGGTACCTGGACTGATTAGTGCCCCAGTGAATTTTCCGAAAAGGAGGAGGGAAGTATTCGGTCAAAATCATATATTACATTTATGCTTAAATAGATTTTTGTACTATTTGACACACCTTGTATTCTGAAAAAATAACCGTTCCATTCATTGCTCATTTCTATCTTGGTAAATATATCTTTAAACTCGGCACTTTTATGACAAACCTTGTATTCTGCAAAAAAGTAACGTTCCATTCATTGTTCATTTTATCTAGGTATATACAGCTCAATCTCGATACTTTTGTGATACACCTTATATATATATATATATATATATATATATATATATATATATATATATATATATATATTGATAATATTGGTAGGTATATAGAAAACTAAAATGTGTTCAATAGCATTGATAGAAAATGGATATAGCAAATGATTTGATGAAATGCATGGGAAAATTGTCTCAAATAGCCCAACATTGATGCAAAGCACATTTAAAAACTATCGAAAACGATCTTTTGTAGTAAAACATAATAATGACTACTCAAATATTATTAAATGTAATTCATGATTTTAACCGAATAATTTCCCCCCTTTTTTCCGTGATTACTTTTATAATTGAAATATAATTGAATTTCATTAACATTTTTTTAATAAGAGTTCAGATTAAGTTTCACCATTGCAAAATACTCCTATTTTCAAGTAAACGAATGCTTTTTCCCCTCACTGTATATGTTTGACAGCTCGTTACATCTCGTTATGTTCTATTTACAATTCCAAATAGCTAAAATGAATTTAATCTCGGTTGAGTATTCGTCAGGTTTGTTTCTATCATAGATTTGTAGCAACGTCCTTATCAAATCATATTTCCTGATCATTTTGTAAAAGATTTGATCAGAGTAATACTATTTCTCTTAGCGGCAACCTAGTTTTGCTTCAAACTCAAATAATTGGGTCTTAATGCATAACGAATTGGTATTGTGTTGTCTGAAAGTAAAATGCAAATTTCGTTGGCAGGTTGTTGGCTGGAAGCAAAATTGCCCGACGAATTTAGCATAATCAGTGTTATCTTTATACTCCGTTCCATCAGCAAAGTTACCCGAGCAACTGCTTTTAATTCATTCCAGTCTTTGATGTTCCACAGACTTTCATCTGCCTCTTTAAGTGATTAAGACAACTTTAAATTAAATATTTACCTTCAGGATTTATTGATCTTTTACGTATTGATCGTTTATTTATTGATCGTTTAATCTTCATTTAGCATTTCCCCGTTATTCATTATTGCAATATAAGTGAATTTCCCATAGCATTCAAGTCACAGCTTCAGATTTAAGTAGACGTTGTCCAAATTATATCAAGTATCCTAACGTCTCCTTTCAATATGACAATCTAAGCTGATGTACAAACGAGTGTGGCCGATAAAGTTTACTTCTTATATTGGATGTGATTTTCATTAAATATTTTCAAAAAAATTCATTTTCATTTATATTGGCTTCATTAGATACCCCTATCAAGGAATGATTGATCTGACTTAATTATAATAGTTTTTTAATAGTATATCTATATCATTATCTATCTCTCTCTCTCTCTCTCTCTCTCTATATATAATATATAATATATATATTATATATGTGTGTGTGTGTGTGTGTGTTGTGGTGGTGTGTGTGTGCTGTAGATAGAAGGAAGTGGTCAAGAAATGAACAACTCAAAACAAGTCACAGTATGAAACAGTTTGTCCGTATTCACTACGTCTTCAGTCAGAGTACCTAAACCCATCCACCCTACCTTCATATATATATATATATATATATATATATATATATATATATATATATAATATGTGTGTGTGTGTGTGTGTGTGTGTGTGTGTGTGTACGAAGGTGAGTCAAAAGGTAAAGCCATTTTCTTTATTTCATGTGAATTTTTTTATAAAACTAAGACCTACATTGTCTCTCTAACAAGGATCAGAGCAAAAAATCCAACGATAAGACCCGACTTGCCAATCGACAATGTCCCCCCTCTGCATGACAATGTTTGACCATACACAAGAATCGGAAAAAAGGGAGAAAATCGCCTCATTCGGATGGACAACTTTACCACATCCTTCCAAACCTACTAGATTTAGCGCCTTCAGACTATCTATTCAGCATCATGAAAGAGGGTATGTGAGGCAACCAGGGATACATGCTCTTATTCGAAGATGCAACATTGCTATTGAGAGAACTGTGACTATGTGGCGAAGTAGCGATGTGATAGCGGACCAGCTTCATTTTACTGTAAGATACATGTTCTTGTGTTGGTAATTATACATGTCCTAAACAATATTGCATTACTTTTTGAGGCCCCCTCGTGTATATATATATATATATATATATATATATATATATATATATATATATATATATACTGGTATCTTGACATACAAGTTTAATTAATTCCTCTCGTAGCTCAATTTCCTCGTATATCAAATCAATTTTCCCCAATGACATGACGCGACACAAATTCAATTGTTAAGCAAGTACAATTGGTTTGATATCTATTTTTAATACATTGGGGTAATTCCCATTCCGTTAATCATTACCGGGTGCAAATGTTTAACTATGTTTAGTATTCTATGCGAATTTTCCTCCGTAGTAAAGATTGAACCTTCAAGTTACAATTGATTTTCGCTTAGAACTGTATTAAACCAATACCTATATACGTTGCCCATGTGTTCAACTGTATATGTAAGTATGATTCTAACTTTCAATCACAACCAAATCTTGTTTGTCTTTTAAAATGCAACTGGCAGTCAATCGTGAGAGAAACCGTACATAGAGAAAATTTACTCCTAGAATCAACTTCAATTAACATCTATTAAAAATCACAAATGTCACATGAAAAGAATATAGTTCTATTTAGTTGGCCTCGAAAAATTCCTAGTATTATTATTATTACTAGCAAAATAAATTTTAAAAAACTCCGGGCGGTGTAAAACTTAATTTTTGAAAGATATTGTCTGATGTGGGTGGGAGTTAGAAATTCAATGCCAGAGAGTTTGTATCATAAGTAAGTAAATTATTAAATTTATTAAAGGAGTAGAAAAATAAGACAATTCTAAACGAAAATTAGTTCTGTCCTCCTCAAATAAAATGTTGCGCACATCTATTATTTATCAATTAAATAATTATTTTCTATATTTTACACATAAAATTTACACAAAATCGTAAGTATTTATTTGTAAACTTTTAGTTAACTTCTTTTACTGAAAAAGGGGCGAGGGAAAAATAAATTTTAAGATTGATAACAAATTTAGCAAATATTTTCTATTTAAAGTAATACTTTAATTAATTTCATAGTTTATATAGTTCGTTCAAATTATATATAGTTTATTTAGCATAAATATTCAATTTTGAATTATAAGGATTTTTTATTTATTTTATTAGTCATAATTATTCTTTAGTCATAATTATTCTTTATTCTATGTATTGACGATTTTGTTAATTGTGACGTAAACAGTTACGTAGTTTTTGTTACAGACAAATAGAGACCTAATCTCCATTAATAATATATAGATTCTATTCATTCTTATAATAATAACTTCCTACTTACAGTTATTAGTGACAAATGTTGTCTATAAGCTTAGTCGAACCTTGCAACAAGCTGTCAGTATTTAAAGCATATTTTTCCAATACTGACAGCTTAATACGTTGGTATGAAAGGATTTATGAGGCAAGAATTAGTACAGACTGTCGCTTAAGCGTTCAACTGTGCAAATGCCTAATGGTCTTTTACGATTTTATATGCCATGCTGTCGTGATGTGGCTGTTTTATGAGATCTCTAAGCAATTGAAATTATCTGTTCGAATTAAGATTCATATTTCTCCATTCTAGTTTACCGTGCCCCCTGACCAACAATTCCGACTAAATTTTTTACAGGTGGTATCTCAAAGAATTCCTGTGTCCTGGGCATGACGTTAAGCTGCATCTAGTGGCGAGGTTCTAATTCTTGAGCTATGGGTAGTATAGAGTACGCAATCATTGTCATAACTTCCACGCTACTCTGTCTCGGAGAGGTAGCACCTGTTGTATTGGTTGGTTGATTGGACATTACGGCATGTCAACTCTTGAGTTATTTTATGCCGATGACGTTTTGTTTTATACATTCTTGTCCGGTATTCGATTTTTAACTGAATCTTTAAACAATTTTTATCTATATAACCCATAGATGTGAGCCTAACGGAGACTAACCCTCCGGGCAAGAGTGGACCTGAGAGTAAAGGCGATGAGTACTTATTAGGTACCCATCTACGTGCTAAACAGATTAAAAGATCACATTTTAAAACTCAATGTGATAAAAGACTGAGTTAAAAAAAAAACAACAAGAATGAATAAAATAAAAACGGCTTCGGCATGAAATAACCTTCGAATCTGTGGATCACATCCCTACTCCTTCATATAATCATCGTTTCTCTCAATAGCAATATTCCACCTTCGAATGAGAGTATGCATCCCTGCCCCGTAAAATTCTGTTGACTCTTCATCGAGCCACTTCCTCACTACAGATTTCCTCTCAAACCATCTTTCATTCTTTCGTTTCAATAGAAAGTATTATTCCAGTGATGAGGAAGTGAAATCTTTAGTGAAAAAGTGGCTCTAAGAAAGGTCAACAGAATCTTACGGGACAGGGATACATGCTCTCATTGGAAGGTGGAACATTGCTATTGAGAGAAACGGTGATTATGTGAAGAAGTAGGGATGTGATCCACAGAGGAGCAGCTTCATTTTTAGGTATAATACATGTTGCTGTGTTGGTAATTATACGTGTCTTAAACAAAATGGCATTACTTTTTGATTCACCCTCGTATTTTAATTACGATCTGGACACAGTTAGATGACACACTGATTAAAGAGACAACCATACCCTACGACATAGCTCGATTCAATTTGGCAGATCATGATCTGAGAGAATAGTGATGACTATTTACAACTCACACGAACTATTTTTCTGTTGTTTTTTTTTTTTTTTCCTTACTGACCTCTGCAGGTTTATTAATTAAACATCGATGTTTTGACGTGTATTAATTCGTGGATTTAGCTTTTCACACCTGCTATAAATGCATTGATTTTAATGAAGATGTCGGCAATCAGTATTATCAATAACATTCTAAAGACGTTCTGGACTTTTCTTGGATATAAATCAAAGAAGTTAATCCACTTTTGGATTGCTTGGTGTAAAGAAAAAGAAAATGATAATGTCGACAAGTCGACAATTCCATGTAATGATTGTTGAAGTCATTTAAAAATAGTTGAAATCAAATACCATGATGAGCAGAAAATAATCGGGCAAGATGGCCGCGTATAAAAGGTGTTAATTAATGGAATGTCTATCAAAATAGATTGCATTATTTTTGGCGAAATGTTAATTACACTATATCGGCATAGCGAAGAAGACTTAAAAATCTACGAAAAGAACAAAATAGAATTTATTATTATTATTATTATTATTATTATTATTATTATTATTATTATTATTATTATTATTCGTTGTCAACTGTCCATATTTAAAACAGCCAGTGGGTATTCAATAATCTTTATACTTGATGTTCTTTTTTCTTAGGCACTATCGATGGAGTGAGTTTGCTCGTAGCCAATTTTGACCAATGAAATCAAGAAGGTGGCTTTTTAAATACGGCTTGATCTCTGGGAAAGTTTTCAGTCATCATCACAGAGATAGTGCCGGTGGAAAGAGATCGATCGAGCAATTTCCGATTCTGAAACGAAACACAAAACTTTGTTCTTACTTTAGCCGTGTTCTAAGCAGAAATATCCAAAGAATTAAGTTCAAACCACTGCGAGAAAAATCTATTTTCTTTTCTTTTAGATTCTTTCGTATTTAAATGAATAAAGTGTAATGTTCGGTAACATGAGTAAAACGAAATCACACACTTGCTTAAGTTCAGAAAGTCAAACCGATCGTTCACCTAACATGGAGTATACGGCACTTTTGAAAATGATATTTTTAAAAATAAAATTGTTAGATTATTTTTGTTTTCCCCTTCTATCTATCTATCTATCTATCTATCTATCTAAAGCACATGTCCTTCCCATTATATATATTTTCTCTATTATATCTGTATCTTTCACATCGATCTGTGATCTCCTCCTTACTACCACACACATATATATATATATATATATATATATATATATGTGTGTGTGTGTGTGATAATCTATGTATGTATGTATGTATGTATGTATGGTAGGTTCGACATGAAATCAATGACGCTTGGTGATTGACAGTTTCTCATCTATGTAATTTTCCATCCAAAGTATAGATGGTGTATTGTATAGATGGTCTATTGTTGAAATAGTGAGTTCTATTTACTCATGAATATCGCACACTATATTATCAATAATATAATAATAAAAATAAAGCGAAAATTGATAAGACCCAACAAAATAGTAAATGTAGACTTTGCGGTAATAGAGATGAGACTGTAAACCATATACTCTGTGAATGTAGCAAACTGTAGCAAACACGACTGGTTTGGGCAGGTGATCCACTGGGAATTATGCAAAAAATTTAATTTTGACCATACAACAAAATTGTATATGCATAAACCAGAAACTGTTCTTGGGAACGAAACGCATAAAATTCTCTGGGACTTTGAAATAAAAGCGGATCACCTAATCCCAGCAAAAAGACCAGACCTAGTGTTGAAGACCTTGAAGAACCATATACGCCCGAATATTTCTAAATAGCTGAACGAGAATAGATGGTTTCATGCCTTTAACAATTGGTATAAACACGAAGCGAAACGTAAACAAACTTTTACCAGTAATTATGCACGTTACACTAGATTGATAATATAGTATGTTATATTTGATTATTAGATTATGCACGTTACACTAAATAGATAATATAGTATGTCATATTTATGAAAGAAATAGTGCTCAATATTGTTGATAGAGCATGTATACATTTGTTTAAAAATGGCGTAGACAAGAAACTGTCAAGGGCTGATATGCTCTATGATTTAAAAAACAACAACCAACCAATCAATCAGCTAGCCGCGTGTACATTTATCTATCTATCCATCACTCTCTCTTTCTCTCCTCCTCTCTCTCACTCTCTCTCTCTCTCTCTCTCTATATATAATATATATATATATATATATATATATATATATATATATATTTAGCTCAGTCGGTAGAGCGTTTGGCTAGAAACCACAAGGTTCCTAGTTCGATACCGGTCCTCGCCAACTCAGCGTATGAGTAGCACAGGGATCTGTGCGGTAAAGTAAGGAGCTGATGGTAGGTGTGGCGCTCCACCTCAGATGCCAAAAACAAGCTCCTTGGTCTAGCGCTATTGAAAAGGGGATAGACTCCCTTGCTGACTGGCTGATACCGACTTTAGGCCGCCCCGTCGACTTTACTTTACTTATATGAGATTAAGATAATTTGCTTTAGAAGCATTGTTGAGTAAAGTATATTATTATTTATATTTTTTGCTTGAAGACAGTTACAATGCGTATATCGTATAAAATTCGATAACTAATGAAAATAATCATGACAAGCTAACTCGGCAAATATCTCCCCCTACGTAGAACATCGTACAGCTATTTCAACTTTATTAAGTCTCATCAGCAATGTTTACTTACGATTTCCCTCCGACAGAAATCGAAACCGGGAACTCAACACGCAGAGACATTTACCACTGGGCCACCGATACGCAGCAAACGATACATGCGAAATTAGCTTGTCAAGTGTATATATATATATATATATATATATATATATATATATATATATATATATATATATATATATATATATATATATATCAACGGAAACATCCAATTATATTTATTTAATTCGATACACATAGAACAATCAGGTTTTCTCATAATAATATATTTCACTCTTTTCTTTTCAATTACCATACATACATATACTTTTATGTGTCTGGAAAGTGTAGTGTATAAGTAAATTTAATTTAAGTGAACAGTGCTTCCCTTATTTATAATATAAATCGGCTTTTGTCAGTGTTTATTATATCTGTTTGAATTGAATATTTTTTTCTTTGTTACTATCAAAAAATATTTCATAAAGTCTCTGAACACCTTGTTCATCCGTCTCTTTGTTCTGCCAAACTCTATTAATCTAATTAAAACAGAATTTATTGGGTCCTTGACGCATTCTATAATGTCTACCAAAAATCAATATTATTCTAGTATACGTATACTTTCCTAAAGACCTACTGTATGGCGAATTAGTAGAAGGCACCCGACTGGTAGGGAGACCACGCCTACGCTTTAAAGGCATGGAAGGTTGGTACAGAATACTGAAACAAATATGTTGTTCGTTAGTGTTGTACCGGCCGTTCCTACAGTGGAGAATATACACCGGTTCTCACTATAAATAGTGAGACACCGAGTGAAAAGGTTGTACTGTTACCGTTTAACGGCAAGCTAGCCGTTCTTGTACCATTATTGTAAATACACTTGTCTTATTTTACCCTACCTCGACTTGACTTCTTTTTACTGTTGGATTAACATCACAACAGTTAGTGTATCAGTTTCGGCCTATTTCGCATAGATGTTTTTTGGTATGCTATTTTAAATTTTCATTTTCCTATTCTCTGTTTTTTTAGTACCACAACCAGTTTGAGTTTGTTTTTGTTTTTTTTTTGGTTTTTGGCTTTTATCGGTTATTTTGCATAGGAAATTTCTTCTTTTTTTAGTCTTTTTTTTTGCTTCCAATTAGGCCCATGTTAGTAGCGGTACTAAATAGGCAATTCAGAGAAACGGATGATCATCCTATGACGATAAGGTGCCCCGACGGGGTGTAATCGATAGCAAGCTAGTCTCGCAGATCCATTACTACTGAAAAGCGAGTTCGATCCTCGCTAGTTGTCCAATACTCGTGACTTCAAATCCTACCCGTGGTGAACGACTTGACTATATAATTCTTTTATTCATCCTACGTCGTTGGAGATAATTGTGTCGTAAAATGGTCCGTACGCAAGAGCCTCTCTGCAGCCCTCCACTAAAATGAATAGACACAAAAATAGGGTCTTTTAAAACCAGGCAATACTGTTAAAGTCATTTCGGCTGATCCACTCTGATCCAGCGATTGCCTATAAAAAGCGTTTTTCAATTCAACGAAGAGAAACCTCAGACAGCTGGACGTGTTAGTCTGAAATCATCAACGATACAGATTTCACACATCTTACCACGTCATCCCTTGACCAGCGAGACTAACTTAAAACATTTAAAAAACACCCTGCTCTAACAAGGCAACACCAGGTATGTGCTTCTAGTATATATATATATATATATATATATATATATATATATATATATATATATATATATATATATATATACATGTCCCCGCTACCTTAACTTGAATATAAATGTTCTATTCATGATATTAAGCACTGTTTACTTATAGATAAAAAATCGTCGGGGTGGCCTACAGTTGGTATAAGCCAATCAGCGAGGGATTCTATCTCCTTTTCATTGGCACTACTTATAGATATAGCACCCATATTATCTATATAATATATATATATAATAGATAGAGCATTCATAAACACCCGACTGACCTCTCACCACATTACAAACCAAGCCCAGCAACGTACACATCAGACTATTAAATACCCCTGTATATTACTTTCCACTTCCCACATTACGCATACACACATATATTAAAATAACATCTTCTAATCACCTTTGCTCTGTACTAGACTTTACCCCCCCCCAAAAAAAAAAATTGTTTATCTATTCAGAAACCTTTCATAAATATTGTATATGTATATCTTTATAAAACTTTTTTATCGTTAAAAACCTTTTCTTATTTATTTCTTCCATTTATATGAGTACTAACTTAGAAGTTGTTAATCACTTCAACATCTAACTCCAAAGCTCATTAACACTCTTCAGATATGTTATATCTACTCGAACGTAAAGATTCATTCATGGCAAAAGCTTAGACAATTCTAATTGGATTTACGTTCTTCGTTTATCAAATCCCATTGATGAAGTTTACGTTTTGAGAGGCAGTAAAGAGTTAGTATTCATTTGTTCGTAGTTGTTGCTAATTTTGTAGCTGTTACTTTTCATGTCAATATTTGATATTGTACTGAAGGAATCACATCATAAATTCCTTAATAACAGTTATAAAAATTGACTCGTAATTTAATGTTGTCTTATTTCATACCATTATAAAATTAACTTCTGTATCTTATCGTTGTAATAAATAATATCGACAACTTCGATGTGGTGATTTGCATTTCACTTCACGCTAAAGGTCTTGGGAAAATGCATGAATCAATCTATTCTCACCATTAGACATATATTGGTAAATAGTATGGAATAATTCCTTTGGCTTTGGTTAGACAGGTATAATTACAAACACAAGAATATATCATACATCTAAAGGAAGCTGGTCAACTGTGAATCACATCTCTATTTCTCCATATAGTCACCGTCTCAATAGCGATATTCAACCTTTGAATGAGAACATGTATCCCAGCTCCGTAAAATTCTGTTGACTGTGCTTTGAGCCACCAGTCTAAAAGGGTTGAATCTCAATAAAAAGAAAACAGCTTATACAAGGTTAAGTCAAAAAGTAATGCCCTTTTGTTTAGGACAGGTATATTTGCCAAAACCAGAACATGTATCATACATCTAAATGAAGCTGGTCCACTGTGAATCACATCTCTATTTCTCCACATAGTCACCGTTTGTCTCAATAACAATATTCCACCTTTGAATGAGAGCATGTATCCCTGCCTCGTAAAATTCTGTTGACTGTTCTTTGAGCCACTTCTTCCCTACAGAGTTCAATTCTTCGTCACTGGAATAATGTTTGCCTTTCAAAACCTCTTTTATGGGACCAAAGAGATGATATTTTGAAGGCGCTAAATCTATTGAGTATGGAGGATGCGATAAAGTTGTCTACGCAAATGAAGCGATTTTCTCCCTTGCCCTGATGCTTGTGTGTGGCCGAGCAGTGTCACGCAGAAGCAGGAGATTGTCGATTGGCAAATTGGGTCTTACTCGTCGGATTCTTGCTCTGAGCATCTCAGGGACTCAATGCAGGCCTTAGTTTTTATAAACAAAAACTTAACATGAAATAAAGAAAATGACATTACTTTTAGACTCACCCTCGTATATATTATACTCAGTAGTGAAACCATCTTTTTGTTTTTCAATCTGCTGTATTTATTGTTCCTATTGTTACTATTCATTCTTAGATGGTGCCTTAATCCTTTCATTGTTCTTAATTAATCCGTTTGAACAACAGTATATCACATTAATACAATACTCACACCTACCAGGTAACTGGCTATATTCATAAACTAGGCCATTGTCCCATAGAACATAGACATGAAGAAGGTTTGGTTTGGTTTGTTTTACGGCATATCAACCTCAGTGGGTTATTTAATACCGATAAAGTTTTGAAATAAATCAATTCTTAATGGATAATACAATTTTGTTTATCAACTCATTTGTTTATATTTAACCCATAGATGGGACCCTAACAGGTACTACCAATCCGGGTCAGAGTGGACCAGTGAGCAATGGTGATGAAAGGGTGCTCTCCATTCCCCAAACCCCCAAAATTGGAACCTTACCATCAGATAGAGTTTAACGTCATTCCCAGGACATGTAGACCCTCAGTCACCGCCTTCTAGCACCCATATGATAAAAAGGGGTTGGGGCTTGCCATAAGGTCACTAGGGTTAAGAAAATCATATAGGTGCTAGGGCTTGACGTGACCAGCCGATTGATCGTAGGGAGCCTCTCCGACCGCCCGTCTACCCCAAGATAGGGCCAAAGTGGAGTATTGCAAATCATGAACTGCTCATCCTCCTGGGTTCTATCCTTTAGCATTACGGGTCACCACCCAGGGTCAACAAGTGGCCCCATTGGGGGAGTCTTATGCCTCTGCAGATGTGCAGTCGGCATATTCTAACGCGGACATGAAGACATATTCGACAGAGCGGACATGAAGAAGGCCGGAGATTACAGCAGAGATAACGTTATTGTGATAATAACAATCGAAGCGTGGATAGCAATCCGAATACACTATATAATTTTGATATGGAATCGTATAAATATCCTGATAAAAATTACATCATATAAGTCTGAATATTTGGAGGGAAATTATCCAATAATTCATTCGTTTTATCAATTTCCAATTTCTTTATCACAGAGATAAAATTAATCACTTCCTTTTCCATTCGTTATCCTACGTATGGAACAAAATTTCGATTTCGACAGCACCTCCTCCTTTCTTAAAACTTTTATAGAAATTTAAAATTTTAAATCGTCCCATTTTATCTCAAGAACACAGCCTAAAATTTACATGGAGAAAAATTATATCCTTTAATTTCTAATCTTACTCACTTAACACAGCTCGTAGAGCGTTAGCCGAGTAATCAGCATGTTCCGGGTTCGATAGCAGTACCCGTGAACGAAACGCCTATGCTGGATAATCTGGTATATGCGATAATGCGTTTGGGAGCAGACAGTAGGTCTGGCGCTGCACTTCAACATAAACAAACGCCTAGATCAGACGCTGTTTCGACTGATGCTGATAATAGACCACTACGAAATATATATATATATATATATATATATATATATATATATATATATATATATATATATATATATATAATTCCCCGCTAAAACGGTTATAAATCAGTAAACTAGAGTGCTCTATGTAAAAGAAGGAAGAGGAATATCCAATATGAAATAAGATACAAAAGGCTAAAAACTTGAAACTTAAATGAAGGCTTATATATATATATATATATATATATATATATATATTATATATATATAAAAGGAGAGTTTTTAAAATATACTGACGCCCTTATTGTTGGTATTTGAATCCAGTCTTTGGCACAACACAGGATTGTGCAAGTGCAGTGACATGCATATCAACCAAATATAAGATCGTACTAGTTATCTTTATTTTCACAAACTGAGAATTCATCTAAGCAGTAATATTTGATTGTAGATGTTACATAATTCATTGGTAGCTTATGAATTATGTAAGTACTATAGTTAGGTAAATATTGAATAAGGGTTCATTATATTCAAAATAACGAGGGTTGAGTGGAAAATTACCAACCGCTATGGTTATGATTGTTTTTTGGTAATATTCCGCATGACACTTTCGAAAAGTTCGCCTGTAGGGCGTGAGACAGTTTTTAGTTTAGTTGTGACCAGTTACTCGGCGAAAGAAGATGTCGTCTCAAGAGTCGCATCTCACTGCGCGGTTTCTAGAAGTTTGGGCTGGGGTTGTTCAAATAAAAGACTTAAAGAAAAACACGAAAGTCATGGTTATTAATGCAAATAAAAATGCAAAGACATCCGACCCAACAAGAAAAAAGAATCAACTGAAGAAATGGCCGACGAATTAGCAGCAGAGACGAGCCTAAGACTTAACAATTAAAAACCCTCATCTCATCATCATCCCTCGTCTCTGTCTCTCTGTCTCTCTCGCCGTTTATATACCAGAGTAAAGGGGCATATATATATATATATATATATATATATATATATAATATGTGTGTGTGTGTGTGTGTGTGTGTGTGCGTGAGCAGCATTCTTTCATTTATACATGTGGAATTAAACAAAAGGCGTTTAATGATTGTATTGATGATTTTTTCAAGCATTCTGGCCAACTTTTTTAAATATTTGGATGGAATTCGTGGATTAATCTACCAAAGTTCATATCCCGAGTACTTCCAGCCTCCACATCCATTAATATATATATATATATATTTTTAATTGAACACATCACCCCTGATGATGGCACTTCGTAGTGCCGAAAGTACTCGGGATAATTCACGAATTACATTCAAATATAAAAAGTTGGCCAGAAAGCTTGAAAACATCACCAATAAAATTGTTAAAAAGTAGACCTGACTTTTGTTTAATTCCATATATATATATATATATATATATATATATATATATATATATATATATATATATATATATATATATATATATAAACCCCAGCGCACGAGCAGGATGCGACACAAGGACAATTTCTTAAGTGAAGTTGAACAGGTTTGAATTCAGAATTTTCCTTCTCATAAACTGGATAACTAGCCTTGGTTAAAGATCCCAGTCTGTCCTGCTATTTACCCATAGCTGGAGGGAGAATTGAATTCTTATCTTTCTCACGGGTATTAGCGCTAATTGAAATGTAGACAACTTCGTCCAGGAATTGAACTCGGGTGAGCGATTTCATACCCAACGACTCTAACGATTAGACCATACGCCCCAATTCGAAGTAAAGGGTATATAACATATGGAGGAAACTAAAACATTGTAAGAAAATAGTAATTTCAGAGGTGTGTTACATAAATTTCAGTCTTTAAATCTGGATATTTAAATATCTCCATATCATTACTAGAATCTTTAGAACCTGTGAAAATCCGTCTTCCTACGCAAATAATCTTGACATTTAAGATGTTCTTAAATACCCGAAGCCTACGGGAAAACACGTCAAAACTTTTTTTTACTCTGAATGCAGCTCAAAATAAAGAAATCATGGAGTCAGATTTTTTGGAGACAGTGTAAATCCAGCCTGAGGTCATTGCTCTTAAATGGTGTATTCCTCTATTTCACCTTTTTTTTTTTTTTCATGTAAGATTTTTTTTTTGTGTTCCAAATAAAAACTCAAGTTAGAAATATTACATTAAACTTTTGACAATGAATAAACAGCGAACAAAGACAAATCTAAGGAACACCAAGAAAAAAATGTTTTTCCAGATACCGAGATTAGATCTTTGAATTTGGCATTTGATAAATTGAAGTTAACTGAGGAAGTAATCCTCACTGAGCAATTAGAGCTGATTTTGCATAGTCGGTAGATTAACCGGTTCGGAATTGCAAGTTTCCTGGTTCGATACCATCCCTCGCTAACACAGCTTGCGTAATATGATCTGCGCGGTGTAAAGGGGGGCTGACGGTAGCTATGGCACTCCATTTCAACAGAGCAACCTCCCTGGTATAGCGCAAGAAAAAAGAGGATAGACTCCCTCACTTTCCGGCTGCTATTGACAATGTACCACTCCGCCAACTTAAGTAACGATGAGCGAACGCTCAATTAAGGGACCACTTAAGCAGCAGCGGCTGTGCTTGGTTTATAAAAAATGACTTGACTCAGCATTAAAACTGTCGATATGCTGTAAAACAAAACAACCAAACCTGAGAATGCAATTGAAAAGAAGACCCTGTACCAAGATCAATGTTGCGTAGGGACTGAGGTCAAGTTGTAGTAGGAGTCGGGATGTGATGGCTTCACCCGCTTCCGCTCATCCGCAGAAAACTGGAACTTCCGTTTTTATTTTTAAATCTAGTTCAGGGGCCATTGGTCGGCCAATGGTTGGCAATCCAAACTTTAACCTATTTTTGTTCTGGTTTCTTTTCTTCTCTTTTTCTTCTCTTTCGATCCGATTACCGTTTTCTTTTCAATCCCCAAATTCTCTGTAGACCATAATAATTACGCTAAATCAAAGAAAAAACTTTACTAGAGTAGAATTTGTCTTAGGTTTTGGGTAAAGAGCTGGTGAAGGATTGGAAGAAACTGAAATTTAAGCTGAAAATGAAATACTCTTTCTCAAAAAGAGATCATTGCTCATTATTTATGTCTTAGTAAATGGCTTCAGTCTCAGCATTTCTGAACATAAAGTTTGTGTCTATTTACCCAAACCCTCTACACGAGCCGGATGTAACAGTAGATCATTTTTAAGCGGATCTCAACAGGTTTGAATTCAGAGTTTTCCATCTCCTAAACAATGATAAACAGTCACTTATGCCCTACTATTTACCTACAGCTGAAGGGAGAATAGTTGGGTACATACCTTTCTATAGGATATTAGCACCATAGGAAATGCAAACAACCTCGTCCAGGATTTGAACTCGGGTCAACGAATTCATGTTCAAAAGTGATAACCATTAAATAACGAAGGCTTTTGTGTGTGTCTCTGCGACACTGTGTGAGTCAGTGTGTGTGTGTGTGTCTGTGTCTGTGTGTGTATGTATGTGTGTGTGTGTTTCGCTTGAGAGAGTGGAATGATATTTTCAAGTTTTCTTTCTATCTTCAGTGTACTTTATTTACTAAGAAATTCAAACAGTTTCGTCCAGGATATTGTATCCCATTTTTCTGTTATCAGCTCATCCTGAAAAGTGTGAAAGAGAGACACATATATATTTATATAAATACATATTTCAATTATAATCATATATATATATATATATATATATATATATATATATATATATATATATATATATATATATCTTATCTTATTATAATGGAGATTGTGTGTTTTTCTGTCTGTAACCGAAACTATATTACTATTCAAGTAACAATTCCATTAGTTATTTACGTCACATTCTACAGGATTTTATTTTTATTTAAACCTCAATTATTAATAAAATTGTTTTACATTATTAATGTTGTTGACTATATCTACATACTAATAACATGCAATTGTATTTATATATACAACAAAATAGCAGTTTACAGTGTGAATGGGAAGGCTAATTTGCATATTGATATTAAAAATCTGATTTTAATAAATATATGCTTAGTATTATTGATTTCTAATTGTTTGGTTTTATCTTATTGAATATGAGCAAAAATCTTGGGGATGAATCTTAAAATAAATCTATTAACAAGAAGAAATAACTGTAATATTATTCTTTACTTCCTATTTTAACTAAATAGTTCAATTAGGAAAATTTATCAATGAAAGACGGGAGTAATGGAAAATGATGGAAGAGTTAGTTTCAAGGTTGTTCTATTTTTCAATCATACCCCCTCTGTTCCAAATATTTTTATCTGAATTTTTATTCAGTTTCATTAGCCTTTCTAATTTAATATGATATTTCATTATATTAAAACTTAAATACTAGCACCCGAAGGGTACATATATTTGCTAGTATATATAATTATGATTATGATTAAAATTAACGCTAAAAGGATTTTAA
Organism: Doryteuthis pealeii; assembly: GCA_023376005.1. Taxonomy (NCBI): domain Eukaryota; kingdom Metazoa; phylum Mollusca; class Cephalopoda; order Myopsida; family Loliginidae; genus Doryteuthis; species Doryteuthis pealeii. The sequence goes on from CM042143.1 coordinate 70,437,053, forward strand.
TCCATGATCTTTACAGAAAATCAAAGAGCAAAATCACTATATTAAAAATAACACAAGTATAAAAAATTAGATAATAAACAGGATAAAATCTCACTAATCAGAGTTTCACACTTTTGTTGACCTTAGTATTCAACACGCCTGACTTTTTCAACTGAACAAATATACTCTTCTTTTATAACTTTTTTGAATCACGTGATTGGCATAATAAGTCAAACTTGGGTCACCGAATACATTTTCATCGGTGATAACCATAACACAACGTGGGCTTTAGTGTGTGTATTTGTGTCTCTTTGTGATTCATCGTGTGTGTGTGTGTGTGTGTGTGTGTGTGTGTATGTGTTTCGCTAGAGAGAGAGAGAGAGTGAAATGAAATTTTCAAGTTTTCTTCTACCTTCGGCGTACTTGATATCTCATTTTACTTGATTTGACGCCACGTTTCTCATATTCTGTTTTATCTTCCTCAGAACTAGTCAATCTATGCCATTCGATCGCTACTCGTAATTCAACGACGCATTCTGCTGTTTGCACTTCACTCTATCGTTCTTTTTTCCTTCTTTCTCTTTCTTCACGTCTCGCTTCCTCATAGACTTTAATCGAAATCCTTTTACTCTATATTTGGACATCCGCTTCCCTTTAACAATTCAACACCTGACCTCATTTATAGAGAAACTAACATTAGCAAATTGAAATCTTTCCTCCGAGCATGTAAAAACCGCTTCCATGACACAACTTCGTATCGTCTGGATTTCTTTTATATCTTTAGAGCAAGCCTATTTCTTTGATGGTGTTTTTCTTAACCGAGTTTTATATCGTTCCTTGATTTTCCGCATTTTATGCACTCTTCATTTATTACAGCTCCAGTGACAACGTCTTTAGTTCGTTTATTAATCTATGCTTAGCTTGGTAGAAGGCCAGACGTAAGAGATAGCTTGTTTGTATCTAATGCACATAAGACTAAAGGAGCTGTAGATTTCGCCGACTGCACATCAATCGAGCAATCTGTTGAGTGTGGGTGGTGATCTGTGATGCTTGAGGACGGAATCCTGGTGGCTCTGTAGTTCATTGCGTGTGTTGCAATTGTCTGCTGGGGTGGACTTGTGTCCAAATGGGTTATCTCCCCTTGACGCCAGGGTTTCGCCACTAGGTGACACTACTAGCTGAGTATTTAAACTCAGTCCGGGAAACCCTCTGCCTCTCCCTCCCTTGGTCTGCCATACACAAAAGATGGACTAGACCCGTCGTGTCTCTAAGTTGGGGGAGGGGCTTTTTCCCCATCTATCAGTAAGTCTCAATACATTTTTGACACACCTTGTATTCTGAAAATAAAATTACGTTCCATATATTCTTCATTTCTATCTTGGTAAATACAGCTACAATCTCGATACTTTTTTGACACATCTTGTATATCAATATATATATATACATTTATATGTGTGTGTATGCGTTTAAGTATGTGTATGCGAGAGAGTATGATAATTACATGATTAAACCTGGAATCTAACTATTGATGAAAATGCATTTATTCCATGTCAAATGTATTTATTTTTCAATGAAGAAATTTAAATTTCCACAATCTTAATTCCGTATTGAATATCAGTCCAGTATACTCAAGTTTCTGAAGTGAAAATGTCTAATCAAATTTTTTCAAAGTTCATGTCACTCTACGGAAAGATGGATCTCGACTTTGCACAAACGTGCGCACATATACGTCCACACACACACACACATATATATATATATATATATATATATATATATATATATATATATATCGACTTCTCCTTACGAGTAGGATGCGACACAGGTTAAATTTATTTCTGAGTTTTCCTTTTCCTAGCTTCGTTACCTAACAGAGGTTAAAGAGATCATTCCGGCCTACTATTTACCTGTAGCTTGAAGGAGCAAAGCTGGATGCATACATTTACGAAAAGGTATCAGCGGTATGTGAAATACAGTCTCGTCAAGGATTCGAACTCGTGTTGCCAAGTCCATTGCCTAAAACAATAACCATTACACTACGCCCAAATATATGTTAGACTCATGATCTTGTTTAGATCATTAGTTTTCTGAATACGTCATCTGCAGAACTGTTATCTTAAATCAGCATCGCATTTCAAGATTTATCAAACACAAATTGTTACGATTTTTGTGGCCATCCTTAGGATTCAAGCAAAAGCTCTGTCCAGCAGATATCCCTTGTGTTAAGTAGAGCACGATCCTTAGTGAAGAAACATTAGGTGGCTACTTGGTGCCCCTTGATGTTGAGTATGATCCTTTGGTTGTTCCTTGGTGTTCCTTAATGTTGGGTATAAGTCTTGGTTTTCCCTTGGTTTTTGCAGGTATGTTCGTCAATGTCGAATAAAATATAAATGAACGGTTTTCAATATCAATGATTAAATAGTTAACTAACGAGGTACTCGGGCTGTTGATTGGCTGGGGTTTAAACCACGTGACCTCGCTTAGTCTATAAGTTTAAGTGGTGGATTATAGCACGCCTTATATCACAAAATAACCCAACAGAAAAATATATTTTTCAACTGTAAAACAATATATTTACCAAACCACGCAATTGGTTACTGTAAGACGATGATGTATATTTTAATAACTGATAAATAAATTGGATATGCTTTCGCTCAAAGTACCTAGGAGAAATTGTTGTTTCCACTTGTAAAACTCTGTGTCTGTTTTGACACTGGAGGCAAAGAAAATCCTTAAAAGCTGAGAGTTCAATACGTGAATTGCCAAAACGCCACCTTTGAAAGCATCTTAAACCGAGAAAACTAAGCTTCTTCATTCCCGAGAAATCGGGTGAAGCAGCGACGCTACTAATCTCCAAATTCCAAAAGAAAACATCGGCTACAAAAACACTTTGCACACTGGATGCCAGGAAAAACACTCAGAAGATATTAAGGAAACGGCAATGTGGCACAATGGATTTATAAAAGCGAGATTATAGATCTGTGATTCAGGCAAGTAAGTATTTGGATTGAATTTCTATGGAAGTATAGATTACGAAATTTGCCGTAAAAATGACATGCATATTTACGTGGCTTTACTCGGCTGACACAATTATTTGTGTACAGTTTGTCTGCTACTCACTTTTGATCAAATTACATAGTATTCTACTCGTATACACACAATTAACTTCAGTTTGTATATATATATATATATATATATATATATATATATATATATATATATATATATATATGATGGTTGTCAACTCGTGATTCGAGTAAGACCATTTCCTGCTTTTTTCCTTTTTTTTATCAACATATTTATATGCCAGTTGTATTTGACTCTCTCTCTCTCTCTCTCTGTGTGTGTGTGTGTGTGTGTGTGTGTGTGTATCCGATAAGGACTGAGAAGTGCTCGATCCGACTAAGATGTATAAAGACTAGAGGCACACACACACACACACACACACACACACACACACACACACACACATATATATATATATATATATATATATATATATATATATATAACACCTCCAGTGGGCCCACCTGTTGGCCAGTGGTGGTGACCCGTGAGGCTTAACGAAGTAATACTGGTGTTTGAACACTTTATGACATGCAACACGCCACTTTGGCATTTATTTAGACTAGACATGCGGTTAAAGGCCGATGAGTCGGCTGGTCAAGTCAAGCCATAGCATCTAGATGATTGTCCCAACCCTCTTGCCTTTATGACAAAACCTCATCCCTTTTTCATCATGTATGTGCCAGTAAGCGGTGTCTGAGCGCCTTAGTGTCCTGAGTATAACGCTAAACTGCATCTAATGGTGAAGTTCCAATCCTGGAGCTCTGGATTGGTAGTAACTCTGACCCAGAGTGGTAACTTTTAGAGTCACATTTATAGAATGGACAAAATGAGTTTTAAAAATGACTTTAAAAAATTGAATACCTATCAAGAATGACTAAAACAATGTATTCGGCATTAAATAACCCAAGTGTTGACATGCTGTAAAACCCAACTAACGAACAAACAATCAAAGCGAAGTCCTTGGGTCTAGACGCTTATTTGCGTTCTTTGCTTTACTACACCACCAACCACGCGTGTTTATGTTGGAATCGGGGTTAAAATAATGTGTACACGAAATTAGTGCCCGTGTTCCTAATAAACACTAACAAAGATTGAAGCGGTGGGAGACATCTCCGATACGAAGAGGATTTCAACACGAAGCGATCTCTCCTCATTACTGTACAAAGAGTAGGTTAGGCGACGTAGAAGCCATAAGAAATAAGAATGAGTATTCAATAGTACAAAAGCATCGATCTCCGCTAGATCACCGAAGTTAAGCAGTGATGAACCTGGTCAATATTTAACTGGGTGAACACTTAAGCAACAGTAGGTATTACATAGTAATATGATGCCTATAAATTATGTACAGTAGAAATGAAAAATAACAGGATCCTGAATCAGGTAAAACCGTTAAAATAAATTTATATGACATGGTCTTTCGCCGACCTTGAGGCTGTTCCCTAGTTTGTCAGTTCGCTTCATCGGAGTGGGTGGTCGAATTGGACTTTGGGGAGTTTAGCTATAGTTTTCAGGGGAGGCAGACGTTTCTCAAACACATGATGGTTAACTTGGGATTAATATTGATGTCTGAAAATATCCAAATATTTCTGTTTGTAACTAAGAACAACAACAGAAACAATGATGAGAAGACCCAACAAGTCCCAAGAAAACAGACCAGAAGGACGGAGAGAGCCAGCCCAGATAGACGATAGATGACCAGACCAGCATAGAAGAGGCAGAGTAGATGACCTGGCCAAGAAGAAGAAAAGAAGATAAGTACAATATGATAATGATTTATGATCTATATAAGACAGGAACTGTAAGCAATAGTTCTTTGTTCATCAAAAGGACTTGATTAGGCATTGAATAACCCGAAAATATTTTATATGCCGTAGAAACACACCAACAACCAACCAACAAGCCAACTGTTATATGTTACGATTATTTCTACGAATAGGCGATTTAGGAAATCACCTTTTGTTCTGTATATACTGTCAAACCAATCGGGGCTCAGACGCGCTGTCTACTCGCTGTCTTCTTCCTGGTGTGTCCACCCTAGCTGTCCATGCTGTCTACGGGTCCTATCCTCGGTTCCTGGCAGCAGTTAATTTTCCACTTTGTAGGCATGCTACTACCAAACCAACAGCCGGTCAGTTGCGTGGTCTAGTTGCTGTCGTCTTCCTGGTGTGTCCACCCTAGTCGTCTATGCACCCTACGGGTCCCATCCCCGATGCCTGGCGCTTGGCAGCAGTTAGGTTTAAACTTTGCAGGGATGCTAACCTCAAACCAAGCGCTCAGCCGCGCGGTATCTTCATAAAGAAAATGCAATGCTGAAACTAATCCTATTATTTGTGGCCTTGTCCCATACTCACTTCTCCCTACATTTGATTATTTAAGTACATGGTTAGATTTTAAAATCGAAACGAATTTCTTGTACAGCTTTCAAATTACCATCTTTTCTATGTACTGTTTTTTGTTCAATTTGTGTTACTTTATATTTTCTTGTCCTTATGAAGGCAACATTTTTGGTAATTTGTTTTATTTTGTCTTTTTATTGTATGATGTATGAGGACGTGTTGGAGAGGCCAACAGAGGCGACAGTAATCACGGGAGTACACGATAACAAATTATGATGAAATATTGGAAAACGGGGACAGTGATTTTAAAACAACCTCAGTGCAAAGGTGTCGAGAAAAACAAGGCTTAAATCAAAACATTGAAAGCAAATAATTCTAAAAAAAACAACAATTTCTATTCAAACGATTTTCATTTCTATGACGCCTAAATTTTTACATTGTTTTAATTTCACCTTGTAGATCGCACCAGATATAATGCTGGAACTTTGAGATTTAGTCCCTACAATATAACTTTGAATTCATGAAAATATGACCGAAAGGGACTAATAATAATAATAATAATAATAATAATAATAGGTATGTTACCTGCATGTGTCATACCGAAACTTCGTAGTTCGAGAGTTGCTGGAGAAGGCTTTTGGGTTGGGTATAATTGTGTTAAAGTTTGACACACGTAGGTACACGAGGATGAGCAAGAACGCAAGCAGATGTGCTAACACTAATCGGTTCCAATGGAATGGAAAGATGGATGGAAGGAGAGAGAGAGAGAGAGAGAGAGAGAGAGAGAGAGAGAGAGAGAGAGACTCAAATAAAGATTTTTTACATATTGAACTTATTTATATAGGCTCTTAATATTAAACTTTGTAATAGTTAAATTGCAATAAAGGTGTATATCCACAAGTCCTGCTAGTAATAATAATAATTTTGTAAATTTATTATTATTATTATTTTACTCCTTTTCAGTTTTCCCATCAGCATTAGCTGATGGTCTTTCACTGGAGTCTGAGTGACAGCAAGTCTCTTCAGGTCTCCAGGACTCTTCTGAGTATTCTGGCAGATTGCAGCAGTGCAGTGTTCTAAATGGTTTCAATCCTTCCTCTGATTTCCAAACCCTTTTCAAAACCTTTCGGGTGCACCAACTACAATTGGTATCACTTTCACTTTCATGTTCCATAACTTTTTCAGTTCTCTGGCAAGATCCAGATATTTGTCAATTTTTTTCATTTTCCTTTAGCTTCACTCTGTGATCTGCTGGCACTGCAAAATCCACCAGTTGGCAAGTTCTTTCTTTTTGGTTAATCAACACTAGGTCTGGTCTTCTTGCTGGGATAAGATGATCCGTTTTTATTTCAAAGTCCCAGAGAATTTTATGCGTTTCTTTCTCAAGAACAGATTCTGGTTTATGCATATACAATTTTGTTGTATTGGTCAAATTAAATTTTTTGCATAATTCCCAGTGGATCACCTTCCCAACCCAATCGTGTCTAGTTTTGTATTCTCGTTGTGCTAGTTTGCTACATTCGCATAGTATATGTTTTACAGTTGCAGAGTATATGGTTTACAGTATTATTATTATTATATTATTATTATTATTATTATTGACAAATTGACTGATAAGTATTATTGTTATTGTTATTATTATTATTATTATTATTATTATTATTATTATTATTATTATATTGACAAATTGACTTATCAGATCAAAACATTGAATTGGATGATGTCAGAAATATTGGTAAGAAGACATTATTGGTAAATATTGGATGAAATATTTTACAGAATTCGATCTACATATAGACTCTTTTTTAAGGTTGATATAATAGTAAAAAGTGGAAATACCCAAGGAAGTATAATAAAATAAATGCTATGAAATAAAACACATAATAAGAAAATGCAGTAAAATAGCAAAAGAAAAATACAATACATGGCACGACTGGTGGGAAAGGTGATCCATTGGGAATTGACCATTCTATCAAATTGTATATGCATAAACCAGATTCCGTCCTTGAGACCATAATATTCTCTGAGATTTGAGATAGAAACAATCAACTAATCCCGGCCAGAAGACCAGACATAGATCTAATTTACAAGAAAATATAGCCGGTCGCCTAGTGGATTTTGCTGTTCGGCAGACAACTGTGAAAATAAAAGAAATCAGAAGGTGACGTTTGCCATTGATAAACTCCACACTAATATATAAAAGCAAAATCACCAAATTATTCACCATGTCTTTGCTCCTATCTAGCGTGGGAAAATTATTCTTTTTCTCCCGGCCCTACAAAATGACAAACCAAGTTGTTTTGATGCCCTTTCTGTAGATCTTTGAAAACACAACGTTGGCGTGGAAAGCATTGACAAAGCAAGCAGAGAGTTGTCTCCTTGTGGTGTTGCCAATGTATTTGACAAAATATTTATACTAACCTTCGGGCCCATCAAAAAGACGCTCAAACCAAATTGTTTTGATACTCTTCCTGTGGATCTTTAAACACATCATGGGCGTGGAAAGCATTGACAAAGTAAAACACATGTGGTTGTACCAATGATGGGACCAGGTAATGAATAATAATGAATAATATCCGTTTGGACTGTATAATGTGCAACTGGAAATAATAAAATCCTTTGACTATTTATACAAAAAATATATATATGGGTACATACCAAATAGATAATTATTACCATAATTTAATCTTAAAATTTCACCGTATAATTTCAATCTACATAATTAATACTGACAAATGAATTTAAGACATCAGCAAAAAGGGATGTGATAGTGTGTTTTGCTTTTTTTCAGGCAAGAAACAAGGGGAAGCTGGTATTGTCGATTCCGATCAACGAGTTGCACAAAACTGTATGGAGTAGTCTGACGCATCGGTGACATTGTGCTGGGTATCAGGGAATATTTAGCGATTGTTGAATTGGTTGGTTAGTTGATTGGTTTTAAGTATATCAACATGTGTCGCGTTATTTTATTCCGAAATCAGTTGATGGTCTTCATTTATGTACGGCACTAACATATAGCTCCACAATCATTTTAATCACGCAAAACCTTTTTAGCGTTGCTGCTTAGACCAGCATTTGATTGCTTTGATGATGTAGCTTCTTATATTATTGCATGTGGCTAGATGGGAAATAAAATGGAATGGTCGAAATTGTTGTGAAAATACCCGTAATGATAAAGCAGATCCGGGCATTAAATTTTAGCGCTCCCAATTAACAGAGTAGCGAGAAGCTTATTTATATTTTAACCTCTGCTATGATTTGTTCTCATGATGTTAATTATCCTTTCCAGTTTACAAAGCTGTTTTTGTCAGATATTTTGAACATTTTCGTACATTCTGTTATCCAAGTTTACATAACCATCTGATAGGTCTTATAATGTCTATCCAAAGTAAGGCTAGATTTTCCACATTGTTTTTACATCCTTTGTCGGCTGCGGCATTAGAATGCACGGACTGCAATCTGCAGAGGGTTAAGATTAACCGTGATTCCAGTTCATGACATGCAATACTCCACTTTGGCCCTTCTTGGCTAGACGGGCTGTTCCGATCAATCGGCTGGTCACGTCAAGCCCTAGGTACCCTCATCTTTTTATCATATGGGAGCTAGAAGGCGGTGGTTGCGGGTCTATATGTTCTGGAATTACGTTAAACTCTATTTTGATGGCGAGGTTTCCAGTTCTGGAGGTTTGGGGAATGTGGAGCACCCTTCATCACCATTGCTCCTGGTCCATTCTGAAGTGGTCGTACTTGTTAGGTCCCATCCATCCATTTCGTGAAGTTTATACAAATACATCCTTGGGGATATGCTGATCTATATATAATAAATCATCTATTCCTCTTGTTACCTTATAGCATCATTAGTGCTCTTCCGAGAATAGTCCACGGGATTAAAGTAAGTCTGTCTGATACAGGACCCTAAGCTAGTCCAAAAAACGAAGTTACCTGTTTAAAATCTATCCACGTTTGTCTGTCGGGGCGAAACGATGAAGTATTTTTATGAACGCTTGGTCTCTTTGTCTTGTCAGAATTATCCTGAACTCATCAATCATACGTAAGTTCCCTTTGACCGAGTCCGCCAAGCCGCTCCACTTACCGCTTGTCCAATTGAGGAAACTAGTCACCTCCCATCTGGCGTCATGTCGTTACACTTTATAGTTAGCTGCAATATCAATGTTTTAAAAGCAAATATATTAATTTAGTTACACATAATTTTAACATTATCGCAAACAGCTCTAAATGAAACATAGATTGGTCTTTATATTATTGTCTATAAAATATAATATATATATATATATATATATATATATATATACCGACACCTCCACACGAGTAGTATGTGAAACAAGCTCAGTTTTTTAGCGGAGTTTAATAGGTATGAATTCAGAGATATCCTTTTGCTATACTGGTTATCTAGCCAGAATTAAAGATCCCAGTTTGCTCGACTATTTATTCATGTCTGGAGGGAGAGTAGTTGGATGCTTATTTTTGCCAAGAGTATTAGTGCTATGAAAAAGTAAACGGCTCGTTCAGGATTTGAACTCAGGTCGACGAGTCCATTCCTACTCTCTAACTATTTCTAAGCTACTATCGCCGCATATATATACATATATATATATATATATATATTATATATATATATATATATATATATATATATATATATATATATCAAGCTTGACAGGATTGGACCCAAGAATAATTTTTCAAGTAGATCAAATCAAGCTGGTTTGAATTCAGAGCTTTCCATTAACTAGACCGGTTGTCCTACCAATGCTAAAGAGCATAGTCTATCCTATTTACTCATAGCTTGAGTGGGGAAGCACTGGTTAAATAATTGTTATCGTCGCAGAAGATGGTCACGGCGACAGAATTCAAATCCAGTACGAAAATGTTTGCATTTGACAATACCTTTGGAAAAGGTATGAATACAACTATAGTAGGGAAAACTGGGATCCTTAATCCTTGGAATTACAACCGGTCTAGGAAAAGTTTGGTTTTTGTTTGTTTTACGGCATATAACCTCGGTTGGTCATTTAATGCCGACAAAGTTTTGGAATAAGTTTATTCGTTATATATATTCAGTTTTTTATAAACACATTTTTCTATTTAACCAATAGATGGGAGATTAACAGATACTACAACTCCAGGTCAGAATGATTTCATGAGTAATGATGATGAAGGGGTGCCCCACTCTCTAGAACTGGAACCTCACATCATATAGAGATTAACGTCATACCCAGGACATGCGGAGGGGTTGGGTAAATACACTTAGCGTTGATGGTGAGAAGGGATGGATACCTTGTTTCCCAAGCGCATTAGCACGAAGAGAAAAGCATTTTGTTGGTGTGTGGTTAATGATTATAGTTGTAGGAAATGGTCTCGTCGGGGATGAGTTCAAATCCTGTACGAAGCTACAGTTCACCTACCGCTAATATCCTTGGGAAAGTTATGAATCTAACTACTCTCTCTCTCTCTCTCTCTCTCTCTCTCTCTATCTATATATCTCTATCTCTATATATATATATATATATCCAGCTATGGGTAAATAGTTGGACATGGGCTCTTTAACCTTGGTTAGGTAACCAGGCTAAGAGAAGGAAAACTCTGAATTCAAACCTGTTAAACTCCGGTTGGGGTGGTCACTACTAGAATCGTCTCAGTCCTAATTAGTAATCTATTTCACTAATTTAATTTTGCTACGTCCAGAATTCGAACTCGGATCGCCATGTTCCTTTTCTAAGACGATAAGAGTTGTTGTTGCAGCGAATTTTGTTATTAATTGTTGCGGTTCTTCTAACCAATCAATGGTAGAGGTATGTAGCAGGTAGAGGTAGCTTATCTTGGTCGATATTCCGCAAATCGATCAGTGTAATTGCCCTCTTCTAGATTGGCACGTAGAAATATTTCCTGCGCACTAGTAGCAATGATTCATAGCATGTATCGTTAAAGCACGACACTTAGGCACTTTCGTACGCTTTACGCCGACCCCATACCACTTTAGTTTCGGACTGACCGTGATAAGCAGATCTTGCCCAAGTTCCTTGGTTGGACGTGGTCGTGCGGAAGATTTGCATTGAATCCCACGGCTTAATTTCCTCGTCGCTAATGAAGAAAGATGGATATCCCGGTGTCAACTTCACGTGATATCCATACCGACCAATCGTTCATTGGTAATACAGCAATCAACTAAGCTACTAGTTCTTGTTGTCATGTATCTGCACTTCTAGAGATTTGTTAATTTGGTTGGTTGGTTGGTTGGTTGGTTGGATCTAATGGCATGTCAGTCCTTGGGTTATTTTATACCGAAAACGATTTGTTGTATTCTGTATTGGGTATTCAATAATTTTCAAACATATTCTTTAGTAGTCACTTTTTGATCTATTCAACCCATTTGGAGAATAAGCTAGATGGGAACTGCAGAAGAATACTATGCGCAACTTATACAAGGCGTCGAAACAACACCCCATGAAAAAACATGTGTACGGCCACCTGTCCCATACTACACGAACCATCCGGGTGAGCGAACAAGACACGTTGGGCACTGCTGGAGAAGCAAGGATGAACTCATTAGTGACGTTCTTCTGTGAAAGCCGTCATATGTGCAGATTAGGCCGTCCAGCAAAGACGTACATAGACCAACTCTCTGCAGATACTGGATACTGTGCAGAGGACCTCCCTGGTGCAATGAATGATAGCGAGAGATTTTCATGGATATCCGTGCTGCTAGCCATACATGATGATGATGATGATGATGAAACCATATGTTGCATATTGTGCAACGGAAGTCGGCTATACAACATAGATGGGTCTCTTACTAGTACTAGTCCGCACCAAACTAAAGAGGTACTAAAGAATAAAGGGGTACTTCACGGTCGCTATAAGTACAGTTTAACGTTAAATCAAGGAAATTAAGACACCAAGACACCCCTCTAGCACATATATAATAAAGAGGGTCTGTGTTGTCATGAGAGCAATAGTGTCGGTAAAGTCTAGGTGCTAGGGCTTGACGGAACAGCCGATTGATCGGTGTGGAGACTTTACAGCCGCCGGTCTAGCCTGAGTGAAGCCAAAGCGAAGATTTGCAAGTCATGGACTGCTCAGCCACTAGGTTCCGTTCCTTAATCATCATGAGTTACAATTACAGATAACAGGTGGGTCTATTGGGGCACTTTTGGAGAGGGAAGGATATTTATAAATGATAGTTCTTTTCCTGAAGAAGAAGAAGAAGAAGAAGAAGAAGAAGAAGAAGAAGAAGAAGAAGAAGAAGAAGAAGAAGAAGAACAACAACAACAACAACAACAACAACAACAACAACAACAACAACAACAACAACAACAACAAGAGGAACAAGAGAAACAACAACAAGAAGAAGAGCAGGAATAAGATATTTCACTTCTCATCTGATTTGTTTTCACTTCACATCAGGATTTGTTCATGTTTGTGTCTGAGGATATTAAGATAAAGTTGTGGATAAGCATTGGGAAGGAGAGCAAATATTCAGAGTTAGTAGTGAGTAAAGACACAACAATATTTCCAGAGACCCGCGACGGAAAAAAAAATAATAAATAACCCCCTTCATTAACGTGTTGTCGAAGTGATCGAATTAATCTTCTATTCGGCAATAAATAACGGTCAACTTGAACTGCCCGTCGAGAAAGAATGTTTAATAAAGACCCAGGGAAATTTATTGAAAAAGGCAATGATTTGCCTGTCATATTTTGGGCTCTAATTAGCGCTCTAATTTTTAAGAAAAAAAGAAGAAATGTCCGTCTCTTTCTTCTGTATTCATTTAAAAATGATTATGGCTTTTGGAGTAGCTCATTATAGAACCGGCTAATTTTATATCGAAATTTCGTGTGCTTATTCAGTTGAACATCAATACTTTTTGGCTTGCCCGGACTTTTTATTGATGCTATACATTAATAGTAATTACATTGAGAAGTCCTTGTAAATATCGCAAGGAATTTTGTTTTTCTTTCGGTTCCACAGATGCTTGCAAAAGCAAACAATTTCAAGGCGATAACAACGATAAAGATTTTTAAAAAATACACGGTCTATCGCTAGCGAAAAGGGTATAGACTCCCTCGCCGTTCGGCTGATACCGAGAATAAACCACTCTGCCAAGTTTACTTTACATTTTATTTTCGAAAAGGTCGACCGGATCAAATCATCATCATCATCATCATCATCATCATCACAACAACAACAACAACAACAACAACAAAAAAAGAATTTAAAAAAATTAGCTTTAATTATGAAAACCTTCTGAAAAGACCCGCTTAAAAGAAAGTCTCAAAGGACATGTCACTCTTTTTATTGGACGATCATCAACCAATGAATATTGACAATTCAATTGATACCTAACAGGCCATCCAATTATATAATCAGAAAAAAAAACATATTAAACGAGAATTATCTGTTTCAATTTTTTTCAATTATTTCTTTCTGCGCGAATAACTGAGTATGTCAATTTTCGAATGGTAGTCTCTGGTGCACTGCTGTTGCCTATCTTTCCTTCTGGCTCTCTTGGTTGTGGAGGCTACTTTCCTATCTACTTTTTCATTCATAATGTATGTCATTGCGTGTGGTGGGCGGGGGGACTATTTTAAAGAAAATTAATGATTCATTCATTTTTCATTTCCCTCTTGATTTCAATGTTGATACTCTTTGAGCATACCTTGGAAAAACAAAGAAAATTAATATATATGAGATGATTTCCTTTAGTTCAGTAGGTAGAGCCTGAGCTTAAGTTCCGGGTTCGATACTGACACTCATCAACTCTGTGCATGAGTAGCACACCTTGGATCTGTGCGATAAAGTAAGGAGCTGATCGTAGGCGTTACGCTCCACATTATATTCTTAATTTGGATTATTTGGATTATTCTGACTATTGTCATCATCTTTATTGTACTACAGAACTGTTTGAAAATATCAACATGGAGGATATTCTCTCTTTTTTAGGGAAATAAAATCATACCATAGAATATAGACATGAAACAAATCAATGCCATACAACATAATCCCCAATAATGCTAACACATGTTTAAAACAAATTACTAAAAAGTGTTAGCTCAGTCGGTAGAGCGTTCGGCTAGCAACCACAAGGTTCCTAGTTCGATACCGGTCCTCGCCAACTCAGCTTATGAGTAGCACAGGGATCTGTGCGGTAAAGTAAGGAGCTGATGAGAGGTGTGGTGTTCCACCTCAGATGCTAAAACCAATCTCCTTGGTCTAGCGCTATTGGAAAGGGGATAGACTCCCTCGCTGACTGGCTGATACCTTTAGGCCACCCCGACGACTTTTTTTTATAACTTCCTAACTGTTAGGCATGATATAATTCCAGACGGGTTGATATGCCGTTAAAATCAATAAACAAACAAACAGAACGTTTCGGTCGATGTGCTATCCGGCCTTTTACTGGTATTTCTTATCGGACTCAAGAACTTTCTCGAACTCTGGAACCTTCATATCGTAATCGGGATCATTCACGGAACTTTCGAGCCGAACCCTTTATTCAATCCACCAGGGTAGACTGTTTTCATTCTGAGACCGGACGAAACGATGTGCAGATAACAATAAAGACGAGGACAATAGTCCAAATAATCCAAATTAACAAGCTCATCTCAAAAATTAGAGAAATATGTGTTATTAATGTTTTCAAGACAACCTTTATACCGGTTCCATTTTCCGAACATGTCAGAAACAGACTGATATTTAGCCTTGGTTAGGCAACCAGTCTAAGAGTGGAAAAGTCGGAATTCGAATCAGTTTTAGCCCTGTTAAACTTTGACTTTGTGTCATTTCCTGTTTGTGATGGAGATTTTGGGTAAATTAGACGCAATCTCAAATGCACGAGGGTGCGTCAAAAAGTAATGCCATTTTGTTTAGGACAGGTATAATCATCAACACAGGAACATGTATCATACAACAAAATGAAGCTGATCCTCTGTTGATCACATCCCTACTTCTTCACATAGTCACTATTTCTCTCAATATTAATGTTCCATCTTGGAATGAGAGCATGTATCACTGCCCCGTAAAATTATGTTGACTGTTCTTTGAGCCACACTCTTCGCTACATGTAGTAGGGATTTACTCACCCACGTATTTACAAATTACATACACGCAAACACACGCATACGCACCACACACACACACACATACACACACATA
Organism: Doryteuthis pealeii; assembly: GCA_023376005.1. NCBI lineage: Eukaryota > Metazoa > Mollusca > Cephalopoda > Myopsida > Loliginidae > Doryteuthis > Doryteuthis pealeii. The sequence continues at coordinate 70,452,609 of CM042143.1, forward strand.
CACTCGCACGCACGTACTTTTGGTTTTTGTTGATGCTATCCATTGAGAATTCCTTGTAAATATTTCAAGAAAGTTTTCTTTTCTTTTTTACGTTTCTGTCACAAAAGCAGACAATGTAAAAACTACACGGATGATTGTACTTCCTTGTTTTCTTCTTATGTACACTGAACAACTATTTACACATAGTTGGAGTGAGAGTAGCCTGATGCGTATCTTTCCGAAGGGAATTAGCGTTATGTGAAAAGCAACCAGCCTCGACCAGGATTGGAACTCTGGTCGTTGAGTCCATTTTCTTAAGACTCTAACTATTATACCACGCACCTACACTTATATAAGCACACACACTGATACACACACACACACACACACACACATTACGATTACGACATGAAGACTTCCGAGTTCGACAAGAAGGTTCCAGAATGCGAGAAAGTTCCTGAGTCCGATAAGAAATACATGTAGTTGGCCGGATCGCACATCGACCGAAACGTACTGTAGATACAATAAAGATGAGAACAATATGGACTATTGTTCTCATCATTATCCAAACTAGCAAATATATGCACCCTCCGGGTGCAAGTATTAATGTCAGAAAATATCATATCAAATTAGAAAGTCTAAATAAATTAAATAAGAATGCAGATAAAATGATTTGAAACAGAGAGGGGTATAATCGAAAAATAAAACAGTCGTAGCTTCCTCTTCCATCCACCCGTCTCTCCTTGCTAAACTTTTCTAATTTAACTATTTAGTTAAATAAGAAAGTAAAGAATAAAATTACAGTTATTTCTTTTTGTTAATTGGTTTCTTTTAAGATTTATCTCCGAGATTTTGCTCATATTCATTAAGATAAAATCAAATAATTAGAAATCAACAATACCAAGCACATATTTATCAAAATCAAATTTAAATATCAATATGCAAATTAGCCTTCCCGTTCACACAGTAAACCACTTTTTGTTGTACATATAAATACAATTGCATGTTATTAGTACGTAGATATGGCCAGCAGTATTAATAATGAAAAACAATTTTATTAATGATTGAGGCTTAAATAAAAATGATTCATGGAGAATGTGATGTATAATAACTAAATGGATAGTGACTTGATTAGTGATATAGTTTCGGTTACAGACAAACAAACACATAATCTCCATTATAATAAGAGATATTGTTCTCATCTTAATCCAAATAATCCAAATTAAGAATACAAGGTGGAGCGCCACGCCTACCATCAGCACACACACACACACACACACACACACACACTAAAATTGCCACACTAACAAAATTGCACTTTAATAAAGACGTTCACACCTATCTATACGTTAATATAAACACGTGCATACTTTAAAACACTCTGTATCACGCATACCAAAACGCGCCGATAATTCAATATTTCTCTAGCGAATCTCTAATTTGAATTTACTTTTATTTATCTATCTATTCCGCATTGCACGTTTCTGCCGCGTGCACTTTTCAACTGTGTCAATGTTAATTAATGACTTGTGGTGGCTGGCTAATTACCAGTCATTAGAAAATGTTAGTGTAGGTAAATAGCCCTACAACGTCATGTGTTAACTTTCATTAGATGTTGGTCTTTCTGAACTGGTTGCAAGAGGGCTAAGTCGTTTGTCGTTAGAGCACCGTTCCGCCTTTGGATCAGCAGTCAAGTGTCTTTATCTCAATCAGTGTGTGTGTGTGTGTGTTGTGTTTGATTATATATATATATATATATATATATATATATATATATACATATATATATATATATATATATATATATATTTAACATATATAGGTATATCATATAGATAGATATGTTTGCTATATATGTATTTATAAACTTATATATGTATTATATAGATATATACGTATATTATATTATATATATAATATATATATATATATATATATGTATATGTGTGTTTTGTATATATAAATATATATATATATATATCATATATATATATGCATGTATATATAATGTATTTACATGTATATATATATTATATACATAATATATATAATATATATACAAGTACATATATTCGCATATATGGATATATATAATATATAAACATACTTATATATATATACATATATAGATATAGATATATACATGTATACTTATATATAAGTATATGTATATATACATATACATATATATATATGTACATAGACGTACACATCTATAATGGTATATATATAATAGCATGTATATATGTACATGTATGTATACGTATGTTGATATATATATATATATATATATATATATATATATATATATATATATATATATATATATATTAACGCTTAATTATTCTCGGTTTTTCCTAATGAAGCTTCTTTGAATGCCAAGATTGACAAAGTTCATTAATTATATCAAATATCCACTGGATGCCAACATTGCGGAATATTTATCGCATAAAACAACACTAAAATGTAGTAAGGAAACATGCATGTTTATTGATAGTTCTTTTAAGGTTAGTGGATTTCAGGGTTTATTCCGTCATTTCTTGTGGCGTGGGACTGCCAACCCTTGTTCACACACGTTATTATTACCAAAAATTCAAGAAAACATAATCCAACTGTGACTCACTGATAATATCTGGTTTGGTTTCTTTATTTAATGACATATCACCCTTGGGTTATTTAATGCCAAAGCCATCCATCCATCCATATATCTGTACGGCCACCTACCACATAGCACACAAACCATCCGAGTAAGACGGACAAGACACGCGGGACACTGCTGGAGAAGCAAGGACGAACTCATAAGCGACGTCCTCCTGTGGAAGCCAGCACATGGACGGGCCAGTGTGGACCGACCAGCAAAAACGTACGTTGATCAGCTCTGTGAGGATGCAGGATGCTGCATAGAGGACCTCCCGAGAATGATGAACGATAGGGACGGATGGAGAGAGATTGTCATGGATATCCGCGCTGAAAGCGAGACATGATGATGATGATGATGATGATGATATATATATATATATATATATATATTAATATATATAATATATATATATATATAACAATCTCCCACCCGAGCAGGATGCAACACAAGGTCTTAAGCGGAGTTTAACAGGTTTCAAAGTTTTCCTTCTCCTATATTGGTAACCTATCTAAGGTTAAAGAGCCAATTCCTCCCTACTATCTACCCATATTTGGATCGAGAATATGGGGTTTCATACCGACGAGTTCATTGCTTACGACCCAACACATTACACCACGAACCTCTACAAAAGCCATCCATATAACTTAACAGTAGTGGAACTATTTAACCCATAGCTGGGTGATGGGGGTTTTATACTTTTTCCAAGGGCTCTAGGCTGAAGGTAATCGAAATAGTGCAACTAGTGCTAATACCCTTAGGAAGGTTATATATGCAACTCTCTCCTTCATCTATGGGTAAAATAGTAGGGCTGACTGAGATCTTCAACCTTGGTATAGCAACCTAGCAGATGGAAAACTTTGAATTGGGTCGGGTAAAAACATACCTACATGTAATCCTATAATTACTTGACATACTTGAAACCAAATAATTGTATAGAAATTATTAGTACTAGCAAGAATATGCTTCCCACGGGCGTGTGTATTTAAGTTCTAAAGTAACGAAATATATTAAATTAGAAAGTCTAACGAAATTAAATTATAACGCATATAAAATGATTGCACTTAACTTTGATATTATTATTGATTTCTATATAAAAATCATTTTTTGTATTGATTTCAATACATTGGAGAAATAAAAAATAATATTACAGATCAACAACACTAAATAATTATTTATTAAACCCGGCCGTGTTAAGACCAGTATGCAAATTAACCACAACATATATTATGTAAAACTTTGTTTCTTCGTGATATATTTTAAACGCAGTAATAAAATGGGATGTTTTGACTCAAATCTAACTCAGATTTTCTTAGAGACATCTTTAATAAGACTTATTCCATATATTAATGCTTTTAACTATAAATTAATTATGCATTGATAAACGTAAGTAATTCTTTAGGGTATCGTGACGTAATCAGTGATGTAGGTTACATACATACTCTGAATATCCATTACAATAAGCCAACTCCAGTCGCATTGAAATTAAACTGTGTATCACCTCGTCCTACCTGGTTAATTGGTTTCTGTTAGGGTCCCATCTATGGGCTAAATAGAAAAAAATCTGTTGAAAAAAGTGAGTTTAAAAAATGTGAATACACATCCAGCATGAATAAAAAAAAACGGCTTAGGTATAAAATAACGCAACAGGAGTTGACGTGCCGTAAAATCCATAAGACTTCACCAAACCAAACCCTCTAGCCTATTTCTATATCCATATTCACATTTTCAGACATACCCTATTTTCTAAACATTGTTTTTATTAACACCACATAATCCTAACACATTCCTACAGTGAAAGGTCTTTGAATAGTCAATAACTATCAAATCGGCAACAAATGTTTGTATAAAACAGAAACATTCAGTATAGCTAATATATTAACAAACTTTTATAAAAAACGAAATAGTGTACATAAAATCGAATTACCTATACTCTGATTAGATGAAAGGCACACTGATATTTTAAAGAGCTTTATCTCGATATTTTTGTCCTGATTAGAAGGCTAATTCAGGTCTTATAACTGTGAAATTCAGTCGTTCCTCGAGTTCGTTTTGAAATCAAATGAATTATGTCATTATACGTATACTCTTATAATGAAATGTTGAGATCGTTCACATCTTTTCAATAAACAACTTGGGTTAAAAAATCAGAGAAATTTTAGGATATAGAAAACAAAACACCCTTCCGAAAATCTGCTTAACCCAATTCCTAGATATTTACTCATTATAAAATCTATTATATTAATTATCGTTGTTATAGAAACAGTTAATCAATTTTTGTCCAGGTAATTACATAACCACATTTTAAAATGTCATCTATTTACATATATAAATTGTTAACCAAACAGTTAATCAAATTGTGTCCAGGTAATTACATAAATAAATTGATAGATAGATGATCTATCTATCTATCTATGATCTCTCTTTCTCTTCTCTCTCTCTCTCTCTCTCTCTCTCTATATATATATATATATATATATATATATATATATATATATATATTATATATATATATATATATATAAGTATATTTGGGCAACATTTATTATTTAAACATGTTTTGTTAAACTCTACTGACGATTCTTGTCGGACGAGTTTTTATTCGATCCTTTCTAACTGTCTGGCCATTCTTTTAATGTCAGGGTGTAATTGATGTAGCAATCCATTAAAGGTTTCTTCACGAGCGCTTTCGGCATGTCTTTGTGACGTCTTCAGGTTTGAAACTGGTGGAATGTTTCAGTTGTCTCGCTTTTAAAACAAGCGGTAGCAGTAGGAATTAGTAGGAGGAGTTTCGTTTAAACGAACAGTGGCAGTAGAGATTTGTAGAAAGGGGCTCACAAGTTTGTAAGAATGTAAGGGGAATGTTGGAAGGAGGAAACGATATGCATTTGAGGATATGTTGACTAATTTCAAAGTTTATCTTATTTAAGGTGGGTTTGTTTTGTTTGATATATAGGGCTTCGATTATTTGAAAGTTATTATTGGTCAATGTGAGTGGGTATTATTCTTATATATATATATATATAAATATATATGTATATATATATTATATATAATATATATAATATATTATATATATATATATATATATATATATATAGTAGTGTTAGGGGAAATCAACAGGATAGAAAATAATAGAAACTAAACGATATTGACTATTAGAAATAGGAAAAAGTATTCGAAAGTGCTCAATACGTACTTGTAAATATTTTATATAAACAATATATTATAATATATATATATATATATATATATATTATATGTGTGTGTGTGTGTGTGTGTGTGCGTGTGTGTGTGTGTAAAGAAAAATTGGAGAACACGGGATTGTTGTAACTGGAATGGAAGATTTATTATTAGTGGTGATGTCGATGTTAGAGTAATTAGCGTTTCGTCTACAAAACCGTCTTCAGAGACACGAACTGAGTTCTTATATTGAAGGATTGGTCGTGATTGGGAGGAGATCAGCTGATGATGGTCTGGTGTGCATGTTTGAGATAGTAGTACGATTTTATGTGGTGTTGCGGTGCTTGATTGCTGTTCATGGGTCACAGAGTGAAATTAAGGTGAACGTTTTGGGGTGGAATGGGGGGGCGTGTGTGTACACTAGACTTTGGGAGATAGGGGTGTGAGTCGTATATGAGTAGCAAACTGGTAGGAATGTATTTTTTATTTATTTGGTGTGTTTGTTTAAAGTTATTTTTTTTTTTTTTTGTGTCGTATTGTTTTTTGCCTATAGGCTGTTCATGAGAGCAGCATTGCGCTAGGGGTGAGAAAATATTAAAGAAGCCGGATGTATAATTATCGAATTATAATTATAACGTCCACATTACCAACTAATCAAACTTTCCTTCCAGTACAACAATCGTATGTTGCCTACTACCTTTCTCCACATACTCTCTCGGACTGATTTCCTCTCTTGTACTCCCATATATATATATATATATAAATATATATATAGTGTGTGTGGTGGTGTGTGTATGTGTCTGTGTGTGTGTGTGTGTGTTGTTTGTAGTGGTGTCCATATATGCCACTTAGTTGATATACTGCATATATATACGTATAATATATATATTATTACTATATATATAATATATAGTAATATATATAGTTGGGTTTGGGATTTTTAGTATGAAGCATTGGGTGGTGAAATGTAACACTTCATTTTTTTTTTAGTTCAAAAACTGAGTTTCTTAAGATATTTCACACCCAAGTGCGTTCATACTAACCCCGAAACAATATATATTGTAGACAGATATATATAAAAAATTGCGCATATATATATATATATATATAATATATATATATTATACTATATATTATTATATATATGTATATATTATGAATACGGTGAAATAACTGAATTCTGTAAGTATGGCTCGTTAATTCTGCTAAGATCAAAGCACTCCAGCGTCCTGATCAAGTCGACAATCATTGTTTCCCTGCCAAAGACCTGTTGCCAGGTTATAAGAGCAAGAGGCAACGTGATATTCGGCCAGGGATCTAAGCGTATATTCCTCCTCCTTTGCCAACGCAGTTTAGAAACGTGGCATTGTTGCCTGCTAGAGGATCCCGACCCGATGTGGCTCATCTCCATTCACTGGTGTGGTTGTGGTATCTTGGGGAGCGAAATATTTTGGAAAAAGGTCAATTAATTGTTTGTGTGTGGGACGCAACGTTGAATTTACTTTCCTGTCGATTTTGTTTGCCACGAAAGAAGCCAATTTATTCTAGGATAATAGTAATATACACGTGGATGTATATATATTTACCAACCCTTCCGTAGGAGCAGGATGCGACACAAGTTCAATTTCTTAAGCATAGTTTTTCATGTTTGAATTCAGAGTTTTCATTCTCCTAGATTGGTTACCTATCCAAGGTGCCCCATCTATGGGTTAAATAGAAAAACATGAGTTGATAAACAAAATTGTATTATCCATTAAGAATTGATTTATTTCAAAACTTATCGGCATTAAATAACCCACTGAGGTTGATATGCCGTAAAACAAAACAAACAAACAAACAAACTATCCAAGGTTAAAGAGCCCAGGCTGCACTACTATTTACCCATAGCTGGAGGGAGAATATATGGATTCATATATTTCCCAAATGTATTAGCGGTATGTGAAATGCAAACAGTCACGTCAGGATTTGAACTCGGGGTCGACCAGTCCATTTCTACAACAATTACGCCACGTACCTCCAATAACAGCATGGATGTATATATAGCAATTAAATTTCGTTCTATATATTAGGAAAACCAGCGTGGCGTATCGTGCCTATTGTTTTCGGCCCGTGGCATTGTAGTAGGAGAGTTCGAAAAACTAGTCACGCTATTCCTTCACGTTCTTGGTACTGAATATCGCCATGGGGGAGAAATATTAAGCCTCTTACACGCCCAGTTATCATTTTAATTGTAGCCTAAAACTATTATTTTTGCAAGCGAGGGTTTTGCATTAAATAGCCCCACAAACGATGATATCCTATTAAACAGAGAAACCGAACTTTATATAATATATATTATATATATATAAATATAATATATATATATATTAGAGAGAGAGAGAGAGAGAGAGGGGGGGGTAGGGAGAAAAAAAAGGAAAGAAAGAATGAGAAGAGTGATACACTGACTTAGCGAGTTGAATTCATTCCGCTCATCACCTAATATTTGTAAGGATTACTTTTGGCATATAAATAGCCCACAAACGATGATATCCTATTAAACAGAGAAACCGAACCATTATAATATATACGGCCGTAGGGGCGGCCTAAAGTCGGTATCAGCCAGTCAAGAGAGGACGTCTATCCCCTTTTTAAAAAGCAGAAGAGAGAGAGAGAGAGAGAGAGAAGAGAGAGAGACGGAGAGAGAGAGAGAGGGTAGAAAAAGAAAGAAAGGAAACGAATTAAAGATGTCGTACATTGACGGTTACGATTTGAATCGTTCCGTTCTCATAACCAAAATTCTCGTATAGTGAATCAGTTGTTCGCATTGAAATAAGATGAAATGCCATATAATCCGGTTTCAAAGCTCACCCAAAACACCACTAAGGCATAGTATAAAACGTAATAAAATAGAATGTAATTGAATTATGTACTGTGATTTCGTTTTAATGTTCATGTTTGTTGTAAATTTAATATTTTTGGGCGTGTAAATTTTGGACATTTGTTGTTTTTTTTGTTGTGAACGTAAGTAATTTGAAGTTTGGCACGGTACGCTCAGATTCTAGGCATTCTGCAGCGGAAACAACCAATCGGAGCGGAGTGAGCATCTCGTAAGACTCGGAGAAAGCATCGTAGTTGAGGCACTCGTAATCAGGTAATCCGCCTCTCTCTCTCTCTCTCTCTCTCTCCTCTCTCTCTCTATATATATATATAATATATATATTAGTAGTATATATATATATAGGTAGTATATTGTGGTGATAAAAATAAAGTGCTCGATTATTGGTATAAGAGCTGTGTGTATTGATTCATTATAGTGTACAAATACATTGAACGTGCAATTTTTACCATTGGTTTCCCAGCAGCACGTTAGCTTACTTTTCATCAAGTGGCTAACATACTGCTTGAAAACAAAGGTAACCAATTTCACCTTAAATGCATTGTAGACGCATAATGAATATATATAATATTTATAGTATATATGAATCTATATATATATTATATATATATATAATATATAGGTATATAGCTATAATTGTTGCGTGCGTACTTGTATTTGTATGAATGCTTAACACAGGCCTCCTTTTAAGGTATAAATATCTATTACTTACTTTCTCATTAATGAGGGTCCGAAAAGCCAAATATCGATTTGAAAATATCTCTGGAGAGAATCAGATCGATATTTTTAAGAGTGACAATCAATGTGTGGGCCGTAAATCAAAAATGGCAGAAATTTATCCTCTTGACGGGCCCGAGGAGGAGACGATTTTTTTATTTTTCGATCAATCGATGAAGTTTTAATTTTATTTGGAAAGGCAAATCAATCGATTGCGTTTCGAAGGAAATAGTGTTTTTCACCAGAACGTAAACCGCAAGAATCCGTGTAAAAATGTTCACTGAAGTAAACAAATAAGGCAATGAAAGAAGAAAAAGACCAAAAAAATCAAGGCAGAACAAAGAAATAATAAGGAGATAAAAAGTCAAGGAATTCGAACACAACTGTGCGAAAAGGGATATTGTCTGGTGTAAGTGTTTTTTATTCTTAAATCACTACCGTGTTTGTGTTCCCAAGTGTTAGCGGGCGGCGTCGCTTCCCATGGACAGTAACACCACATTTGCAGGCTGTGTTGGTGGCAACACTACCCATCTGGTTATATCCCAGGCCTTTATTCTCTACCCCTCTGGGTGGCGGTCTCGCCTTCTTCTCTGGATTTGTAACTCATTTAGTTGTTTAAAAACAGTTTTAGTTGTCTCGCCTATTTTTTCGATTCTATTGTTATTATTTAACGCTCCCGTCGCGTAATGCAGGAACTAGCTCACGCTCCGGAGGTGAATTTACGCTCAACAAAAAAAATTTACCGCTCAGTGAGCAAACAACTGTAAAAGCTACAACATAAATACAATCATTGGTAATTCTTCTGACATTTTTAGCTTTTTATAATGTTTTTTGGAGTCATTGTTGCGCAGAAGAAGTCGTAAATGTGTCGTGCGTGTGTCTGTGTGTCCTTGGTTCTTTGTTGCCGTTTTTGTGTGTGTATGTGTGTGTGTGTGTGTGTCTGCTGTCTGGTGTCTTTGGGTGCTTTTGTTGTGTGTGTGTGTGTGTGTGTTGTGTCTTTTGGTGCGTTTGTGTGTGTTGTGTGTGTGTCGTGTGTGTTGTTGTTGGTGGTATCTTGTCTGTGTGTGGGTGTGTGTGTTGTCTTTGTGCAGTTTTTTGTTTGTGTGTTTGAGTGTGCATATACACGCTTTCGCCAAAGTAAAACAGTTCTGGCGAATCAAAGTCTATTCCTCTTTTTATTTAGAAATTCTGTTTAGTTTGTTTTTGGAGATGTTTTCGGTTTTTGTTTTTCATACATCGAGATACCATACATTCTGAGTTATAATATTCTAATTGTGTAATTTTCAATGAAAAGCTGTAAAATGTTCTTGTGTAGTCTAATATGATAGAGGCGCTTAGAATGCTTTCCTCCGTCCATATGTTACATGTTGACTTCTGACTTCCGATTCTCAATTCAATTTCTTTTC
>CM042143.1:70466006-70513506 GCA_023376005.1 Doryteuthis pealeii
GAAGTATTTGGAAAAAGTCAATAATTGTTTGTGTATGGGACGCAACGTTGAATTTACTTTCTGTCGATTTTGTTTGCCACGAAAGACCAATTTATTCTAGGATTAATAGTCATATACACGTGGATGTATATATATTTACCAACCCCTCCGTAGGAGCAGGATGCGACACAAGTTCACTTTCTTAAGCATAGTTTTCCATGTTTGAATTCAGAGTTTTCCTTCTCCTAGATTGGTTAAAGAGCCCAGGCTGCACTACTATTTACCCATATCTAGAGGGAGAATATATGGATTTATATATTTCCCAAAGGTATTAGCGGGATGTGAAGTGCAAACAGCCACGCCCAGGATTTGAACTCGGGTCGACCTGTCCATTTCCTACTACTATAACCATTACGTCACGTACCTCCATACATGTGGATGTATATATACGATTAAATTTCGTTCTATATATAGGAAAACCATCGTGGCGCAGTGCCTATTGTTTCGGCCCGTGGCATTGTAGTTGGAGAGTTCGAATACTAGTCACGCTATTTCCTTCACTTTTGTACTGATATCCATGGGGAAAATATTAACCCTCTTACACGCCCCAGCTATCATTTTAATTGTACCAAAACTATTATTTTGCAAGGATGGTTTTGGCATTAAATAGCCCACAAACGATGATATCCTATTAAACAGAGAAACCGAACTATTATTATATATATATATATATATATATATATATATATATATATATATATATAGAGAGAGAGAGAGAGAGAGAAAGAGAGAGAGAGAGAGAGAGTGAGAGTAGAGAGAAAAAGAAAGAAAGGAAAGAAGAATGAAAGAGTGATACATTGACTTACGAGTTGAATTCGTTTCCGCTCATCACCTAATATTTTGTAAGGATTACTTTGGCATTAAATAGCCACAAACGATGATATCCCATTAAACAGAGAAACCGAACCATTATATATATATAGCCGTAGGGGCGGCCTAAAGTCGGTATCAGCCAGTCAGAGAGGAGTTATCCCCTTTTTAAAAGCAGAGAGAGAGAGAGAGGGGGGGAGAAAAAGAAAGAAAGGAATGAATTAAAGAGTCATACATTGACTTACGAGTTGAATTCGTTCCGCTCATAACCAAATTTCTCGTATAGTATTCAGTTGTTCGCATTGAAATAAGATGAAATGCAATATTAATCCGTTTCAGCTCACCCAAAATACTCTAAGCATTGTATGAAAACGTAATAAAATAGAATGTAATGAATTATGTAGTGATTCGTTTTAATGTTCATTTTTTTGTAAATAATATTTTTGGGCGTGTAAATTTGGACATTTGTTTTTTTTTGTTTTTTTTTTGTGAACGTAGTATTTGAAGTTTGCACGTACCTCAAATTCTAGCTTTCTGCACGAAACAACCAATCGAGAGTGACATCTCGTAACTCGGGGAAAACTCGTAAGTTGAGGTACTCGTAATCAAGGTAATCCTCTTCTCTCTCTCTCTCTCTCTCTCTCTCTATATATATATATATATATATATATATATATATATATATATATATATATATTGGTAGTATTTGTGGTGAATTGAAAATAAAGTGCTCGATTATTGGTATAAGAGCTGTGTGTATTGATTCATTATAGTGTACAATACATTGAACGTGCAATTTTTACCATTGGTTTCCCAGCAGCACGTTAGCCACTTTTCATCAAGTGGCTAACATACTGCTTGTAAAACAAAGGTAACAATTTCACCTTAAATGCATTGTAGACCATAATGAATATATATATATATATATATATATATATTATATATATATATATATATATATAATTTTCGTGCGTACTTATATTTGCATGAATGCACCACAGGCCTCCTTTTACGGTATAAATATCTATTACTTACTTTCTCATTAATGAGGGTCCGAAAAGCCAAAATATCGATTTGAAAATATCTCTGGAGAGCATCAGATCGATATTTTTAAGAGTGACAATCAATGTGTGCCGTAAATCAAAAATGGCAGAAATTATCCTCTTGAGGGCCGAGGAGGAGACGATTTTTTTTATTTTTCATCAATCGATGAAGTTTATTTTATTTGGAAAGGCAATCAATCGATTGCGTTTCGAGGAAAATGTTTTCACCAGAACGTAAACGCAAGAATCGGTGTAAAATGTTCACTGAATACAAATAAGCAATGAAAGAAGAAAAAGACCCAAAAAATCAAGGCAGAACAAAGAAATAATAAGGAATAAAAACAAGGAAATTCGAACACAACTGTCGAAAAAGGAATATTTCTGATGTAGTTTTTTTTATTCTTAAATCACTAACGTGTTTGTTTCCCGGGAAGTGTTACGGCGGGCGGTCGGCTTCATGGAAGTAAACCCATTTGCAGTAGTTTTGGCAAATACCCATCTGTTATATACCCAGCCTTTTTCTCTACTGGTCGTCGCCGTCTTCTCTGATTTGTAACTCATTTAGTTTTAAAAACAGTTTATTTCTCCTATTTTTCATTCTATTTTATTTTTAACGGCTCCCGTCGCTAATGCACAGGAACTACTCACCCGGAAGTGATTAACCTCAAAAAAAGAATTTACCCCATGAGCAAACAACTAAAAGCTACAAAACAATACAATCATTTATTTTCATACATTTTTTAGGCTTTTTTATGTTTTTTGAGGTCATTTGCGCGAAGTCGTATGTGTGTGTGTGTCTGTGTCTTTGTGCATTTTTGTGTGTGTATGTGTGTGTGTGTGTGTGTGTGTGTGTGTGTGTGTGTCTGTGTCTGTGTCTTTGTGCGTTTTTTTTGTGTGTGCGTGTGTGTGTGTCTGTGTCTTTGTGCGTTTTTTTTTGTGTGTGCGTGTGTGTGTGTCTGTGTCTGTGTTCTGTATCTTTGGGCGTTTGTGTGTGTTGTGTGTGTGTGTGTGTGTGTGTGTCTTGTGTGTGTGTGTTGTGTGTGTGTGTGTGTGTGTGTCTGTGTTGGTGTGTTTGTCTTTGTGCATTTTTGTGTGTGTGTTTGAGTGTGCATTACACGCTTTCAGCAAAGTAAACAGTTCCCTGCGAATCAATCTACCCTTTTATTTAGAAATATCTGTTTATTTGTTTTTGGATGTTTTCGGTTTTTGTTTTTCATACATCGAATACATATTATAATATTCTTTGTGTAATTTTCAATGAAAGCTGTAAAATTTCTTTTGTAGTCATTTATGATAAGGCCTAAAATGCTTTCCTCGTCCAATGTTCATTTGCTTCTCTTCCGATTCTCAATTATATTTCTTTCTCAAAAAGTATTTTCTACGATTTACGTTTGTTCTTCAGTTTTTGTTGTTGTTTTTTTTTGTTTTTTGTTTTTTTTTAACTTTTGGAGCCTTTTTTTTTTTAACTTTTAAATGCATTGTAACAATTTTAATGCACTGATTGTGCGACTGACTATTTGTATAATATTTCCTCTTGCTAACAGTCGAATAAGGAACATCTTCTTTCTTTTTTTTAATAAAACGTCTGTTTTCCCTTTTAGTTGGGAATTAAACATCAATTCTGGTTGACGCATTTTTCCGGCGTGTAAGAAGAAATTCTAAAAGTATTTGATTTAGGAATTGTTTTCTGATATTTTGTCTCCTTTTCTTTTTAGAATGTTTGCATTGTTTGTGATATGGAAGCATCAAACGCAAGTGTATTTAATCAGTAATTAATACTTGAAACTTTAGGGAAATTCGTGTAGTGTTTTGGTTAGCAAGGTAGATTTGTAGAGTATTGTTAGTGGTATAAGAGTAAGATGTGTGATTCTTATAATACGTTAGAAGTCTCAGAGTAACCTTCCAACGTAATTGAATAATATGCATAAATAAATCCGAAAAAAGTATACCATAACAACAATACAGACTTTATTGTCTGAGCACGTGGACATGAAAATATGCATGGCAAGATACAAATCGGATAGGACTAAACTTTTTCTTGAAATGAGAAAGGGTACTTAAAGAATATGAGAGTCACTTACTAATAATTGGGGTCAAAGCCACACTCCCATCTAATAGACTGAGACACCAGGCGTCTAGTCCATTTTTTGTTGATGCAGGACCGGGGAGAGAGAGAGAGAGAGACAGAGACAGAGAGAGAGAGAGACAGACAGACAGACAGACAGACAGAGAGAAATTGCCGGGCTGTCGTTTAAATACCCAGATAGTAGTGACCCCTACTGGCGAAACCATGGCGGCAGGGGAGATAACCCTTTTGGACACGTCCATCCCAGCAGAGGCAGACACTCATACAGTGGGTTCGGTTCTTACTGGGCCCTTCATACAACACTGTGCTAAAATGGCTGCAACAGGGTCATGTAAAATGAATATTTCATATTTGTAAAAAGAATACGATAAACCATACAATGGACGTACGTTTTTGGCCAGAATCCCACTAGAAATCCATTTATGACCGTCATCTGAAACCAGATTTTTAAGGAGTATATTTAGCACATAGGTGTATCAAGCTAGATCAAATGAACGCACAGAATTTGACTTTGATTTTGTTTCTAACAATATAATCATACGTAGACAAATGGCAGAAATCATGGGACAATCTGACTCAAAACAAGCTCCATGAAATACAAGAAGTTATTGGAGAGTGGCCGATAGCCCACAGAAGTATTAGAAGAGAATAAGTAAATACTCGCCAGATTGCGTATTGGGCACACCCACATTACCCATTCGTACCTGTTAAAAGGGGAGGGTGCCCCAGTGTGCCCAACATGCAAAATACAACTTACAACCAAGCATATCCTTCTAAATTGTAACAGACTTAAACATATCGCGTAAATTACTATCAAGCTAGAAACCTGAAAGACATCTTCAAGAATACAAACCCTGAAAACATTTTTAAATTTTATTAAAAAAGCAACCTTTTCAACAAAATATAGAACATAACCAATTATCTCATAGAACCACTACCTTAAAGTCTGAAATCCAAAATAACCTTTTTGGCATTAAATGACCCACAGAGGTTGATATGCGTTAAACAAAACTCAAACTCAAACTCATACAGAAAATCAAATTTTGGTGACAGAATGTTGTTACATAATTTATTTGCAGCTCATAAATGATGAACGTATCTGTAGTTAGAATATCTTAATAGTGTCCGTTAGACTTAGAATAACCGGGTCCTGTGGAAAGTTACCGGACAGTTACTGGTGGTTCGTAACCTTTTACTTGAGCACTTGAATGCTCGCGAGTGGACGCGTGAGATAGTTTCAATTCAGATTTTACCCGGTTTCAGAGGAGCGCGGACGCTATTGTCGGCTATGATGGGTCGGTCCCACCGCGGAGGATAAATATAGGCTTGGTTTGGACATAAGGTTTATTAAAAAAACAACCAGGTCTTATTGAATAATTTAAAAACAAGAGATGACAGCCAAAAAGAATCAACAAAGAAAACCAACCCTTAACAGAAGCCCACGAGATCGACGGAAGAAAATGGCGGCCAAGGAAGAACCTACAAACAGAAGTCCATCATCTATCGTCTCTAATCTATCTATCTGTCTCTCTCTCTCTCACCCCATTATATACCCGATGTATTATGTGGGTATATGTGTTGAATTATATTTGATATAAGGCATGGGGCAAATGGTCACTCCTAAATATAGACTCGTTGACTACCACGTGACCACCGAAGGCATTTCTATTGTCCAATCACAGGCACTGCTGCTGCTGCTTCTGCTGTATTAATAGAGGCAATATTCTGAGCTTATGTCATTGATACTTGGATTATCTTGGACGACGGACTTACAAAGAATACCCTAACACCGGATTCTTATTGGCTTGCTTACTTATTCATTAGATCTGGAACTAAGGATGCCGACCAGATACTTAACAATATGTGAGTATACAAAAATATTAGCTTCGGGAATATATGGATTGGATATTGCGAATAGCAGGACCTGGGGATATACCAAATTATGATAATTTGGCTAAACTTGCAAATCGTCGTCAAAATTAAAACGGAAAATTTTGACGACGATTTGCAACACATCAAACTAAATTTTGAAATTGAAATTAATTTAAAAATCCGATTAAAAACACTTGACTATTTTTTTTGGTAAGTCAGGTTAGTAATTGTTTTATCTCATTTATTTAACGAAGCTTGAAATATTTTCTAAAATAAAATATTTGTGTAGTTTAGAAAAATTTCAAGATTCGTTAAATAAATGAAATAAAACAATTATTAACCTGACTTACCTGACTTTAGTTTGATGTGTTTCAAATTGTCGTCAAAATTTTCCGTTTTTAATTCGTCAAAACATACAATAAACCATAGAATGGACTCATGTTTTTTTGGTCAGAATCTCCCCAGGAATACATTAATGATTTTAAATAGCCCTATCTGGGAAACAGTTAAAAATTTATTAGACTTTTGAACAAACATACAAGCGATAAAAGAAATTAAAAAAGAATTACACGCAATGTCATCTAAAACCAGATTATCGAGGAGTATTATTAGCAACATGGAAATACTGAACTAAATCAAATTAATACACAGAGTTTAAGTTGGATTTTCGCTTCTAACACTTAAATCATTCGTAATATCTATACTGCAAATCAAATTTGGTGACAAAATATTTGCAATTTAAAGAACATTTTGATTATAAATGTTTTCTAAATAGCCAAGAATCAAATCATTTAAAGAGATAGCATATACATATTTACCGACCCTCTGCACGAGCAGGATGTGACACAAGGTCAATCATCTAAGCGGAATTTAACAGGTTTGAATCAAGATATTTCCTTCTCCTAGTCTGGTTACCAGCCAAGGTTAAAGAACCCAGTCTACCCTACTATCTAACTATAGCTGGAAGGAAAGTGGTTGATGCATACCTTTCCCAGGGGTATCAGCGCTATAAAATGTAAACAGCCTCGTCTGGAATTTGAACTAAAGTCGACGTATCCATTTACAACGACGCGCCTCCACAGAGATAACATGTTGGTCATTGTTTAACTTCCACATTTTCAACGGGCAAAGTAAAATATATTGTTTTGATGAACTGTTACTTGTTTGAAAAATATTTGAGTTTAATTAAATTTAATACGTACTCAATGCATGATGTATCATTGTTGGGCTGAAGGCCTAATTAAGAACTCTGCGTAGCAGTTTGCTTAATTCCTTAATACATTTAAGCTAATATGATATAGCTGTTTACTAAGCTTAGCTTAGATGTGGCACAAGGCCAGAAGTATGGGGCGCCCAATGAGAATCGAACGCATTAAGAGGGGTCTGCAAATCTAGCTTGTTAAACATTACACCACGTGTGGTGCACAAAGATAGTATGATGTATTTGTGACCTCTCTCTCTCTCTCTCTCTCCCCCCCTCTCTCTCTCTCTCTCTCTCTCTCTCTCTCTCTCTCTCTCTCTCTCTCTCTCTCTCAATAGAAGTTACTCCACTCTGTCTATAATATTTGTGAAGTAACTCAACTAAAATAGTAAAATTTGTATTTAGATAGCTAATTCTATTTCTTATGATGATTACCATTATACACAATAAGCATCTAGTATGTGTGCGTGCGTGCATGCATACGTGTGTGCGTGTGTATATATATATATATTATATATATATATATATATATTATATATACCGAACTTATTGGTAAATCCTGGTGGTGAGAAAAACAGCAAATAGTTTGATTGTAAAATATAAAAAGAAAAGACCAGGATAATCGTACCAACCAAAAATATCTATTTTTGCTAAAAGAAAAAACAATTTACATGCATATATATATAAGATATGTATATTCATACAAAACCGCCAGGAGACTAAACTAATATGTAAAAGTGCTCAATACCTAATTAGAGCAAATAATAAAGATAAACTAATGAGTCAGACGAACCTACTAAAAGTTTAGCTTAATGCTCTTCAGGGCTAAGATCTGATATATATATATATATATATATATATATATATATATATATATATATATCAGATCTTAGCCCTGAAGAGCATTAAGCTAAACTTTTAGTAGGTTCGTCTGACTCATTAGATTTATCTTTATTATTTGCTATGTATGTGTGTGTGTGTGTGAGAGAGGTAAGGTAAAAGGAAAACTGGACAAAAAATAATGACTCAAACAAGTAGAAGTAGGAGAGAAATATTTCGTTCCTCTTTACGCGAGGAACTTCATCAGTCTAACTTTATTCAAAACAAAGTGCGTACATTTGTATTTATAAAGATAACTCTTTCTCTACTATAAATACAAATGTACGGACTTTGTTTTGAATAATGTTACACTGATGAAGTTTCTCGCGTAAAGAGGAACGAAATATTTTTCTTACATCATACCTTGCCTCATACTGTCGGATTTTACTCCAACCCTCCGATCTCCATATATATATATATAATATATATATATATATATATGTGTGTGTGTGTGTGTGTGTGTGTGGTGTGTGGTGTGTGCGTGTGTGTGTGTGTGTGTGAGCCTACGTGAGAGTGTGCGTTATATGAATATAATAGCGGAATTTTATCTACTCGGCAATAATGTTCTTTGGTCAATTATTCATTGATACGTGTCTAAATTTTTGAGATCAGGTTTGATATGTACTATTTTTGGGACTGATATCCTCGTCTTTATCGTGATATATAAAAACACAACGTTACGGTCTTTGAATTCATCGGCCTTCTTCAGGTGTCCCTATGTCTATCTCAGTATGGCAATGATCCAGCTTGGGAAAGAAATCATTTTGAATAGCTTATTCTCTAACCATTACACCACGCACCTCAAATATGAACGTAATAGCATAACTGGGGTTTGAACTCACTATGATGTTTTAGTCCAGAACATTAGCCACTAGGCTAAGGGGACGCCCCACTTTGTAGAAGAACAGCAAAAATAAAAGTGAAGTCGGTGGAGTGGCTTATTTTCAGTATCAGTGGACAGTGAGAGAGTATATCCCCTTTTAACTAGTGCTAGACAAGGGAGATTATTTTTGCATCTGCGGTGAAGCGCCAAACCTATCGTCAGCTCTACTTTATTGCACAGATCCAAGCTGCTTCTCCCAACTCAGAAGACCAGTAGAGGTAATTTTTAACCTATAGCTGGAAATATAAGGGGGTTCATAATTTTCCAAAATATATTAGTCCAAAAGTGAGCACAACTGAAGTTCAAAGTCAGAAAACAGCATAGCTCACATGACTTTCGGAAAACATTTTTTTCACGCTCGAATTACCGAGGCATGGAATAAGCTGCCTGTGTCTGTTGAGGGCTGCCGAAACACCACATCTTCAAAAAGGCTCCATACTGATAGGCGTTCAAAAACATTGATGTCTTTATGTGCATAGGATTTTCATAAGTTTTTCAACGCATTGTTTGTTCAGAAGTCAAACTGTTCAAAATTATTCTCAAATTTTTGAATAATTGCTACACTCGGATAGACAAGGGACACCTAAAGAAGGCGGAAGGATACAACGACTGAAACGGCGTTTTTATACATTATGCCAAAGATGACGACAACAGTCCGAAAAGTCAAAACAATAAAAATTAAGATATTTATAGATTTTTGAATGCCTGGATAAACGACGTATTAATCCGGTTCATAATGAATGTATGAAAAAAAAAGAGGGTATGCTAAAAAAAACTATATATATATATATATATATATATATATAATATATATATATATATATTATAATGGTATACACAGGAATAAACTACTCGAGTTTCACCATAAGGATCTTCAGGGTAAAATCCACTGAATTAATCAAGATATTGATTAATTCCAGCCGATTGTACACGTGTATTTATTGATTATAACCACTAAATACATGCGCACAATCGGCTGGAAGCAATATCTTAATTAATTCAATGGATTTAACCCTGAAGATCATTATGGTGAAACTAGAGTTGGTTATTCCTTGAGCACTTTATATTTGTTATATCGCTGTCTTATCATTGTGAAACTTGTATCCACTAACTATTGAGAGCATTTCACCGGTAAGTCACCATTTTCATATATAAAATCATACATATATATGTATGGGAGAAATATGAGGAGATTGATCTGACTGTATATGGAGAAAGGTAGACAAACACGTGAGATGTTATAGAAAATGGATGTTTACTGTAGGTAGTGATGTCGACAATGCAACGTTTCGGTCTGTTAGACCTTCTTCAGGACTTTAGGAATATAGTTCTTGCTTCAGTGGTGAACATTTTATTTCTAATGAATTAGGAGGTCCTGAATAAGGAGGAGGGGTCGGTTGATGGTGTCAGAAGAGGTTGGAGGTGGATTTTCCTTTTCTCTAATAGGGAGTGTATCAGAGTGGATTCTGATAGTGCCACAGGTGCTAGGTGTTTGAGTTATATATATATATATATATATATATATATATATATATATATATATATATATATAGGGAAACTATTGACACGTGTTTCGAGGTACCACCTCTCATCAGTATAGTTATACGATTTTAGCAGCTGCCTCTGGCCGGTTCGAGACCCGAACGAACTTACGCTCGCCAAATCTCTTGTCCACACAGCCACAGTCAGTCGCCAAGTATAGCAGGCTATCTATCGTTCAGTCATTCACAGACACGTGTTTCGGTGTTTCATACCTCTTCAGTGTGGCTAGACACACACACACACACACACACACACACACACACACATATATATATATATATATATATATATTAATTTAAACTGAATTATTTTGATATTTAAATCGAAGTGTGGACAACATGACAATATTCGATCGGAAAGTTTGGGTTTTCACAACTATCTAAGGTCAGAGGTTTATAAGAAGTGGGTGTCTCGTTGTTGTTTGCAGTAAATAGGTAGTCACATTGAAAATGTTTGGGAGCCTTTTGCATCATTTCGAAGTGCCGTTAATCGGCTTAGGTGCGTGAATCGTGGGCTGCAAGCCAAGAAGGCTGACATTAGAGGATGTCTCAACGCCTGCCAGGAATTAGTCGCGTTGTCTACAAACCATTGGCTTCTTGCGAGCTGTCAGCTTAACTGAACTCCAAGTGTGCGCACTCAACACTCAGTTGTGCATTGGCTCTGCAGTCGTTCAGCCTACTCAACTTGATCCCCTGTTATTGTGCGCGTCTGATTGATCAACCCTCGTTTAAGCCTCTGGATGCTTCTTTAGTTTTAATTCCGCTATGAGCTAGTTCGTTTCTGTTATATCCGGGACTTTTGCATTGACAATAACACCGTATTTTCCTGTTACTCACATTGCAGGAAACATGTCTTCGTCCTGTTAGCCAATGGAATTGCCGAGTATTCGCTACTGGTTTTTAAATGACAAAACAAGAAGCATTTTCAGATTAGGTATTTTTTCAAACAATAACTGAAGACAATATATGTAACATAAATGTTATGTATTATACATAAATACAAGCAATTAAATAAGATGACAAAAAAGGAGGAAAAAGTTCAAAGTCCTTCTTAACCAACCTCAGTTAGAAAAAGATTGAGTGAATGAGGGTGATTGAAGAGCAGTGAAGAGATGCATGTTTTTGCCTTGGTTTTCTGGTAAGAACTGCCCAATTCCCCAGACGAGTAGGAAAGGGCCTGATCGGGTGGAAGGTTGGTACATGTTAAATGTCACGTAAAAATCGGAGGTCATGCTGAAGTCAGACACAGGGGTGGGAAGGAAAGAATGGTTTCGGAGAGGGTTTATGTATGTATGTATGAAGGCAGAATAATTTGTAAATTGCTATTACTCCCAGGTTGACCAAAGGTGATAGTACCTGTTAGGTTTACATTTCTTGGTTAAATAGATTTTTTTAAATTTGAGTTTTAAAAAAAGTTGATTACCCAACAAAAATGAATAAAACAAAACCAAAATAGAAGATAACACTGCATAGATACTTTTATCATAATAAATAATTGGATCATCTTGTGTGTAAGTGGCTGATATGAAGTGTTACTTTCATAAGATTCAACAAAAATTGAGAACTCAAACGTACATATAAAGATTTTTGTATTGACAGAGTATTATGAATAAATAAATGAATAAATAAATAAATAAATAAAAGGATATATACTTTAGAATATTATTTTTTTCGACATATTGTTTATTCAGTATTTTTTTTTGTTTTCAATACCTCACCGAGAAAATGAAAAAAACAAAAACAAAACAAAACAAACAAACAAATAAAGAAACGGAAACATCACACCAGTAAGATCGAGGGTGAAGTATTAAAAAAAAAAAGAACTGAAGAGACAATATGTCGAAATGAATTCCTATTCTAAAGGTATATATATATATATATATATATATATATATATATATATATATATATATATATATATATGGTGTTTCAAAGAATTGATATTTGAGATGTACATGGTGTTTCAAAGAGAAAAACGATATCATTTCGTAATCTAATAACTTGAGCAATTCTCGTTCATATGATCTCATATTTTCACACCAAGTGTAGAAAATAAAATCCATGTTTACTGTTTAAATTCCTTTCTTTTCCAGGGCAATGACATTTGTATACCTGAAAAGAACAAAAAACATAAAATGTAAACATAACATTTTGAGTTGTTTCTACACATGTTTTGATCATTTGAACGAAAATTTGACACGCTGTTAGATTACGGAAATAAATTTTTTTCTTAATACATTATTATTATTATTATTATTATTATTATTATTATTGTTGTTGTTGTTGTTGTTGTTGTCGCATACATTGTTACAGATAATGAAATAAACTAATGATAGGAAGTTTCAAATACAACCGTAATTTTCCATTGAATTCTAATCCCATTGTCATTTTTGTTTTTACTAAGCGTTTTTTCTTTTTACAATCATTTCCTCCAATCTAAAGCATGTATCATGTTATTATAGCAATTACTCAAACACTAACAACAGATAAATGAATTAAAACTCAGTTTTATTCTGACGGTTTATTAAACAACAAAACAATGACAAACAATAGAAAGGTTCTTCCTATATATGGAGTAAAGTTTGAGAAACTTACCAGTCTGATGAAGAAGGAAATTGAGGATATCTGGTATCTTCTGTTTGAGTCAATTCTCATAGAGATATTTTCCGGTCGACTGTTTATAGAATCGGTCTGAATGCGTCCACTGAATATTGACGCCAAAACTTATGGGTGCGTTACATTACAGAAAGGCTCTCCCTGACTTAACTCCATACATAGAAATAAACGGATTTTTCTGACCCAACATATGTAAATATCAAGAAGCTTTATAAAAATCTACGATATTACAATTATTATTGTTTCACAGGATTTCTTCACACCAGTGTTGGCTTGTAGTCAATCACTGAAAATTTCATTAAAATTGGATAATTCCCTTATTTTTGGTCAATTTCTTTTCAATCGGGGGGTTAAATTTACTTTATAAAATACGGATTTCACAGCAACTTTAGCAGTGCCTAGTATATATATATATATATATATATATATATATATATATATATATATATATAAAAATTATGGTTAAAGTCCATATGTCTTGGTCTTTATGTATATGCCAAATACAGAGAAGGGGTTTTGTTCTCAAGATATTAATTTTCAAATTGTCTTTAAAAGATTTTGAAACCATTATCATATATTGTTTGTATATATTTGAATCATAATATATATTTCCACATTTTTCTATCTGTCTATCTATCTATTTATCTATTTGTCTGTCTGTCTGTCTGACTGTCTATCTTTTTGTGCTTTTTAGTTTTTTCATGTGTTAATATGCGCATATAGCATGTCTGTCTCATTTCTGTGTGCCTGCACTTGTGTGCGTGTGTGCTTGTGTGATTGATTTTAATAGTAAATGTTCGTTTTTGGTGATTTTACGTTTATTCCTAAAAACAAAAATGATACGTCTGCATATTTCGAGTAATGGACTTCAACTTCGTTCTTTTGCGACGGTTATTAATCACTAATAATCAGAAAGCAAAGCTGATATCGACCTTTTTTATGTACTTCTTCCTTTATTGCCGATACCGAGAAGAGACTCAAATGCATCGATTTCAGTATGTTGACCTATTTCAATTTGTTCAATTGATTTCACTGTATTTCATGTAATAAATCTCTGCTACAATTTCAAATATAAACGAGCGGCACTTTTTTTTTTAAATCGAGATGCATCATTCCACATCAATATGGCTAGTTTAGCATATTGTGATATTTTCATTGCTCTGTAATGATTGGTTACTCAGTTAGGTAGTTGTAGGCAAGGAGAAGAGAGAGAAAGCGGGAAAGATATCAGGAGAGATAGCTTGCAAGGTAGATAAAGATAATGGGAAATATATATATATATATATATATATATATATATATAGAGAGAGAGAGAGAGAGAGAGAGAGAGAGAGAGAGAGAGAGAAAGAGAGATGAGAGATAGCAAGAGAAATAAAAGTAGAAAGAGGTAAAACAAAATAGGTAGATAGATGGATTGATAGAATGAGAAAGAGAAACTGTATATATATATATATATATATATATATATATATATATATAAGAGAGAGCGAGGGAGAGGGGGAGATAAAGACAGACGGACTGGCAAAATAAGAAAGAGACATACAGACTGAATAACAAAGAGAAAGAGATAAATATATATCAAGATAAAGATAAAGAAAGAGTTAGAGATAAATATATAGATAGATAGGTTGATTTACGTACAGAGAGAGAGAGAGAGAGAGAGAGAGAGAGAGGAAGAAGGGAACGAGAAAGAGTAATTAAAAAGGAATAGGAATATAAAGAACGACATAGATAGATAGATAGAGAATGAAAGAAAGAAAAAAAGAAATATAGATAGATAGATAGATATTTAGATAGAAAATGTATGGTGCACATGCTTATTCCTTTTGAGTTGAATAGAGAAACGAAACAAATGCAGTAATTCTAAATATCGATTCCTTTAATCCATCAATTATTCAGTTGACTATATTCATTTTGCCTATTATATTTTTATGGCAATGTTTTGATTCGTTTCTTTTTTTTAAATTTATTTCCTAAATTATGTATGATTATATTTTGGGGAAGTCCATGCCCTGACTTTTTCAAACTATCTTGATTTGATAAAGCTAATCTTAAAAAAAAACATTTTTTTCACTCCTTTAAAATTATAAATTATAATAATTGAAAGACTATTATATTCAATTTTTTAAAGATAAAGATATTATTTTGCAACTCTAACAAATAACTTAGTTAATTCTATATGTACATAATGAATAAGTTGGGCAATCTATTTTGTCAGGAATTAACACAAGCAAGGTTTTCATGTAAGTTAATTTAGTTAATGAGAGTAGTCCCAGGCGTCGTATGGGGAATCAGGGTCAATAAAATTCATTAAAATACCCTGAGTCCGTTTTTGTTAACTTAAATGATGAAGACGGAGAGTCTGCCGAAGTCCGCAAAAAAAAAAAAAGAAAAAAGAAAAAAAGACCAAGATGAAGAACTCAAGATAACCCAACCAAATAAGCAGATTTAGATAGGAAGATATTTAAAATAAAAAGAATGCGACTGTTTAACACATAGGCTTTGTTGAATGTAGATAATGAAGAAACTAAGCTTCTTATTGTACGATGTGTGATAAGAATATCGACACTGAAGCTTAATTTTGAATTCTTTGTTTTAATATATATATATATATATATATATATATATATATATATATATATATATATATATATATATATATACCTTTTCAAAGCTGAGTAACTTATATCCTGAATGATAATGTCTAGACGACTTGAAATGGTAACTAGATGTTTTGACAATGTATAAGCAAGCTAATTCCGATATGGAATTTTTTATGAGCCAGTCTCAATACATTTTTATGGAACTATAGCACCATCATCATAATCGTCAACATCATCAATAGGACATCTTGGAAGCACATATACCCATGATCCTCTTCTTTACTTTAAACGTCTGTACAATATCTAGAATGCGCACAGTGCTGATTGGTGTAGGTTTTTACCGGTCGTCTAATACTGGTGTGTCCATGTGTAGTTGTTCAGAGAAGAACGTTACTTATGAGTTTGGCATTACTTCCCCAGCAGTAACCACTATTATATTTTTGGCTTACTCTCATGACTTGTGTAATAGAGGGAAAGTGTTTGTACAGCTGCTTTTTTGTGAGGTGCTGCTTCCAAGATGTATTCCAGATGGCACACAGTATCCTTGTGTAGCTCAAATCTGTTTTTGTAAGTGCTTCATTAAAGTCCAAGAAGCACTGACACGGCTACGGTTTGAATTGCTTGAATCATTAGATAGGAATATTTGAATGTAGACAACTGTGAACAAATTATTTGTATTTGTTAGGAATTATTGATATTTTGGTGTTCAAACAAACGATTATAGTAAAGAAAAATTATAAAAATGCAATGAACCTTTGAATAATTGATTATAAATAAATATTTACACATGAATAATATTTTGGCGTTAAAAAATTTATAAAGATTAATTAATTGATTGATTGATTGATTTTAATGGCATATCAACTCGTCTAGGCTAATTCATGTCTAAATGTTAGAGAATTGTGTACATTATACATTTATATATACATTTGCATGATATCAAATATTCATATCTAATAATATTAATTTGCAAAAATATATATTTAACGCATATATAGAGCCTTAACAAGTATTATCCGCGTTATTTGGACTATTGTCATCATCTTCATTTTTATCTGTACAACGGACACATGGCCTAGTGGATAAGATAGTTAGGTTAAGACAGTTCTAAGTAGCATTTATCTCTAGATTCCGGTTCAATCCTTAGCGGCAGCAGTAACATAGAAAAATAATTAACACAACTCCTACCCCAGCGGAATGAGAACAGGATAACCCCGTGGACTGAATAAAGGGTTAGGTTCAAAGTTCCCGATTACGGCAGGAAGTTCCCGACTACAGGAAAGTTCCCGAGTTCGAAAAGAAGGTTCCCGAGTCCGAGAAGTTTCCCGAGTTCGACAAGAAATACCCAAAGAAGGCCGGAGGGTATATCAGGCGAAACGTTGTACAGATAACAATAAAGATGAGGACAATAGTCCGCATAACGCAGATAATACTAATCATCAAGCCTCATCTCAAACACTCAGAGAAAGAGCCCTAACAATTATAACCGTTCTGGGCCAGTGAAGATCTGGGAGGAATGTCAATGGAGGGGTACACCAGATTCCCCAGATCCCCAGAATTGGCGTTTTAGCACTAGATTCCGTTTGTATCATACTCATGAAATTAATTTATTGGGGGTCTTACTCCACTGCAGCAAATTTTAAGCTGCATCAACAAGGTAGTAACACATCAGGAGCTAATATGCACACAAAGCCAAATCTTATCTGAAAATCAGAGAAGAAAACAAAAACCTTAAAATACGTCATGAGCATTATAAACGTTTCTAAATTTCTAAAGTAAATATTTTGTTGAAACACTAAAGTTAGCCTCTTTGAACTTTAGGTTTAATCAGAATTGAAAAGGTTGCCCTTAGACTGTAAACAAAATCTCATAGAAACATTATTGATTAAGATTATTGCTTCTTAGCAGCAGCGGTCCAGTAATGGACCCTTGAGAATTAAAGCAATGCCTACAAGAATAAGTTGAGACTGACAACTGAACGGTGTCAAAAATATTAGTTCACGCTTAAATAGTGACGGTAAATAAAACAGAACAAAATTAAGGAGGCAACAAACACCTTACCGACAACACAGGTGACTAGTTACGTAAATATACTTCTTTAAATTTAGTGTCTGTTTGTTCGTTGTTTTGTTTGTTTGTTTGTTTTGTTTTGTTTTTTGTTTCTTTTTTTTGTCTGGGACTTACGTTGTTTGTTGTTAGCTTTATCTACAATAGTTGCTAAGTTCTGACTCGTTGATTGTTCAACTCAAATCTATTTGACACCCTGTTGGCTGGGGCTGTAAAATACGCTAACTGCACCTCTGCAGAGGGGTAAGACCCAACAACTCAGGCCACCTGTTGGCCGTGGGAGGTGACGAAAGAAAGTGTGAGAAAACTGAAGAAACAAAACAAAAACACAAAATGAAACACAAAGAAATCTGAAGTATACAAAAAATATAGATATGAACGTATAATGATTGTGATTTGGTTTGTTTTACGATACATCAATCTCAGGTGGCCGCCCTGTCGGCTGGGATGGTAGAATAAGCCGACTACACCACTGCAGAGGAATGTCCCACCTCACAATCGGGATACGAGTTGGTCGTGGGTGGTAACCCATGATGCTTAAGAATGGAATCCTGGTGGTGAGTTGTCCATGAGACGCAACAGTCCACTTTCGCACTTACTTGATCTAGAAGGTTGTCGAGGTGGTCCCATCTGATCAATCGGCTGGTCATGTCAAGCCGTAACCCCTATGTGATTGCACTGTCCGTATGGACGACGGACTTTCAAAGGACATGCTACTTCTTATAAAAGAAAAATTAATTCACATTAGAAAAAGTTCCTGGATTCGACTAGAAACACAGTGGAATAGACCAGAGGGCACATCGGCCTAAACGTTGTTTATATATTAATAAAGATGAGTACAACAGTCCAAAAAATCGAAATAAATCAAAATATCAAGTGTCACCTCAAACATTCATAGAAGTAAAAAAGAGATTGTTCTATATTTAGATACATTTCGAAAATATTCGAATACATTTTTTTTTTAAATAAATAAATAACATTTTTTATATTTCGTTTCTTTCAAAAATAATAATTGAAAAAGATGATTATGAAAAAGTTGTATTTCAATTCTATAGAAATTGATCTCAATTAGGATGGAATTCTACAATATTTTAATGGTTCCCTCAACTAGAAAGAAATGATGGTCACAGTTCCTCTTTGTACGGTGTTTGGTTTTGTTTTTGTTATTTTTTTTTTTTTTTTTGGAATATGAGCTTTGAAAATAGTTTTGTCTAATGAGAAAAGATACCTTTTGGTTTGAGATCAGAGTTTTCCCGAACCTGTTTCCCAATCCTATAAGCGCAATGTGAAATATAAACCACCGCGTCCAGGATTTGAACTTTTCTCGCCGTGTCTATTTCCTAAGACGTTAACCATTACAAAACGCACATCCAACCAACTTGACACAGAACTACAATATTAGCACACTCTAAAGAGCCAGAAATTATTAAAATAATTCAAGACTAATATTTTGTTAATTCCATGTTAACTACGGATGTCTAAAAGGACAAAATAAGCGTAACTGTTAACTCTTGCATAATTCTGTTGGATAATTTAAGGATCCATATTTTCTTCGAGTTAAGTGTAAAGACCAATTTCCCATCTTCCATATATTTGCTTGTTTAATTCACTTTGTTTATTGCCGTAATTTTGGCTGGCAATTTTCTGCTTCGTTTCACCGGGAATGGAATTTCAACTTTAGCTTCTTCCAAAATCAATTATAGCTGAGGCATTTCAATCAGAAAGAAAACAATAAACAAACAAGGAAGAAAGTGTTTGCCGATTATTATGGATTATAAATAATTAGGGTCATAAGTTTCAGGGCAATCCAAGTCAGGATCTTTAAAATAATTAATGTCACAACAGATATTTATCGTTGCTGTTTATTATCAGTAACTAGTTTCTAGTTTATCTTTTTAGTCTCTTCTTCTTCTTCTTCTTCTTCTTCTTCTTCTTCTTCTTCTTCTTCTTCTTCTTCTTCTTTGTCAATGCAATTATTCTCCTCACTAAATACAGATGATTCAAAACGACAAACTACATTATATACTGAAATTGTTGGTATATAAGGCACAGCAGTTTTATATACTTAATCTAATGCTTCCCAATTACACATCGAATCCCTAATTCATTTTCTATATTTTTTTTATGTGAGGATTGGTTTGTTTGGTTTTACGGCATATCAATCTCAGTTAATGCCGATAAAGTTTTTAAATAAAGTAATTCTTAATGGATACTCAATTTTGTTTATAAACTCATGTTTTTTCTATTTAACTCATAGATGGGACCCTAACAGATAATACCACTGCGGGTCAGAGTGGACCAGGGAGCAATGGTGATGAAGAGGTACTTCACATTCGCCAAACCTCCAAAACTGGAACCTCACCATCAGATAGATTTTAACGCCATTCCTGGGACATGTAGACCCTCAGCCACCGCCTTCTAGCACCCATATAATAAAAAGGGTTGGGGCTTGCCATAAGGGCAATAGGGTTGGGGCAATCATATAGGTGCTAGGGCTTGACGTGACCAGCCGATTGATCGGAAGGGGTCTCTCCGACCGCCCGTCTAGCCTAAGAAAGAGCCAATGTGGAGTATTGGTTCTACCCTTAAGCATAACGGGGGTCACCCACGGCCAACAGGTGGCCCCATTGTGGGACACTTACCCCTCTGCAGAGATGGAGTCAGTGCATTCTAACGCCTCAGCCGACAGGGCGATATATTATTTTGTGTAATTCATGTACTAATGATAATTTTGTTGGTTGGTTGTTTTTTATGGTATATCAACCCTTAGATGATTTTATGCTGAAGACGTTTTTTTATTCATTCGTGCCGGGCATTCAAATATTTTAAATCTCTTTTTTTTATTTAGCATACATTCTACGATATTTTTTACATTTTTGTGTATTTGTTTCTTAAGACGTTTTTGTACCCAGTTATATGATATCAAGACGAGGCACAACTGGGTGGAAAGGTGATCCCTGGGAATTGCGCAAGAAACTATGTTTTGACAATGGTACTAAATGGTATATGCTCAAAAGAGGAATCCATCCTACAATGAAAATCAGACTCAAGTGAAAGACAAACAGCTAACGTTAGCGCATATAATTAAGCAGGTGTTATATAATAATAATAATAATAATAATAATAATAATAATAATAATAATAATAAGAAGAAGAAGAAGAAGAAGAAGAAGAAGAAGAAGAAGATTCCAGGTGTAGTTGGTATCCTTGGAACAGTCACTAAAGGTTTTGAAAAAAATACTGGAGGAATTGGTAATCAGAGGAAGAATCGACACGATCCAGACAAAATAAGATTGGCTAGAATAATTAAGAGAGCCCTGGAGACCTGGGGAGACTTGCCTTTATTCAAACTACAGTGAAAAACCACTAGCTATCTTTGGCGTGAAAAACTCGCAAGCAGTGAAATAATAAAACGAGCAGCAGCTTAAAATTCAAGGATTTAAAAAATAAGAGAAAATAAAAAGGCACAAAGAGGAAATGCGATTAGATAAAAAAACAAAAAACAAAAGCAATCATCGGCACAGATGTCAAATCCTTTTTGAAGAAAATAAAGATGACGTCAAGACGAACGTAATTAAAGCGCAAATAAAGCAAAAAGCTAAAAGGGTCGGTTTGTTCTTTTGAAGAATAAAGCAAACATCTATTTCAATCGGAGATTCAGATGATTGGAATAAAAAAACATCAGAAAACAAACAACATCGCTTAAAGCGAAACCATGAATGTGGATTTTACAAGCAAGTAAAAAAGTCGTCGGGGTGGCCTAAAGTCGGTATCAGCGAGACAGCTCAAGACCAAGGAGATTGTTTTTGCATCTGAGGTGGAGCGCCACACCTACAATCAGCTCCTGACATTACCGCACAGTGTGCTACTCATACGCTGAGTTGGCGAGGGTCGGTATCGAAATCGGAATCACACGGTTCCTAGTCGAACACTCTTCGGCCCGGGTTTAGTTCAGTCCCTAAACAAGAAAATAAATAGAGATATTATTCACCAATTTAATTTAGAAAAAAAATTATCTACAGTAAAAGAATAAAGTCTTCGGGGTGGCCTAAAGTCGGTATCACCAGGTAGCGAGAAAGTCTATCCCCTTTACAATAGGACTAGACCAAGGAGATTGTTTTTGCATCTGAGGTGGAGCGACACCTACCATCAGCTCCTTACTTTACCGCACAGATCCCTGTGCTACTCATCCGCTGAGTTGACGGGGGCTGGTATCGAGCCAGGAATCTTGTGGTTCCTAGCCAAACGCTCTACCGACTCACCTAAACCGATCCTTATCTACAATGAAGTAACAATTTCCTTATTCAAGAAGGCAGTATGTCATATTGTTGGAAAATCATTGGTTATTATAATAACAAT
Source organism: Doryteuthis pealeii (assembly GCA_023376005.1). Taxonomy (NCBI): domain Eukaryota; kingdom Metazoa; phylum Mollusca; class Cephalopoda; order Myopsida; family Loliginidae; genus Doryteuthis; species Doryteuthis pealeii. The sequence goes on from CM042143.1 coordinate 70,488,006, forward strand.
ACAATAACTCAAATAAAAATGTAAAAGAGATATTAATAATGGTAAATTATTTTTATCATACAGGTTTCTGCGCATGTATGCTTATAGTTGGTACTCTTATGGTCATTTGATCGAAGTTTGAGCCTGATCATGTCATTTTGCCTGTTGTCTTTACATTGTAAGCATGGCTGCTCTACTACTAGTATTCACCAAGTAAGAACAAAGAGCAGTAGCCTGATTTCCCTGGCTGGAAGGTGTGTCAGGAGCTAAAATTCATGAGGCTTTTAGCACAATACAGGGACAGTTTGAAATAAATCCAGTGATACCTTAACTTACGAATTTAAATTCATCCCCTCGTTATTTAATTGCCTTGTATATCCAATCAATTTTCACATTGAAATAACCTGAAATAATTCATTCCACCCCAGCAGAAAAAGGACACCGAAACAGAAAAAGTAACAGAAAAGTAACAGAAAAAGTTACGTTTTTTAAATAAGAAAAATAGCACCGTATTGTATGAGATCATGATAAAATACAATGCAATGAATTATGTGTTGTAATAATTGTTTTAATGTTTATTTTTTTTACAAATGATATTTGTCTGTAGCATATTAAATTTGGACACTTAATTTTTTGTGAACTTATTAACATAAGCGCATGTGAAGCTCTCTCGTCCCTCAAATTTTAGCATACAACACAAAGTAATCATCGGACAGCTCGTAACTCAGAAAACTCGTATGTCGGGGAAACTCATAAGTTAAAGTACCAAAGTACCGTGTAATGTTAAGTGTTTGTCTAAACTTAACATTATCTATTTGGAAAATAAATGAACTGTATAAATAGTTATCACTGGTGTAGAAATTTGGAAGAGATATGCTGCCCCAACGTTAAATACCTGTAGTTATGACATTGAGTGATAGAGAAAACCTGAGCCATGTTCCTTTGGTGTGAGAATCTAAGGAACCAATAGTTTTGTAGAGAGCTTTATTATAATTGGATGAGTGAGTAAAAATCATAGATGCAGGTTCTGGAATTTAATTAGATTCAAACAGTCAGTGGGTATCTTCAGCCTTGACATTTGCTTAAGTGAGATTTAATTCTTCGTAGAGAATGAATGCGCTGGTTCAGGACTATTTATACACGGTTGTCTGAGAACATTGGAGTGATTACTGAGACAGCGAAGATTACGGATCCATTACGCGCACCGTCTACCTCGATGTTTTAGCACTCTGTAGCGAGTTACTCTATTCTTAGTGCAAACTGTAGTTGAATGTACTAGTATACTGAATATTTTATGATCCAGTATACAACACTTTTACACTCTCGTGGGGATTCTTTGGATTTATTTTTAAATGGCTTTGCTGGATAATTTCTCCTCCTCCTAAAATTGCAACAATGACCTTACCCAAGGAAAAGAAAGCGTAAAGATGGACAAATAATTGGATATTGCCAGAGAATTTTAAAGAATGTGGAATATGAATGTGTCTGTATATCAATTGTAGTTAGTGCCATCGATTCCATCCAGATTACACTGTTATTAAGATCGGCTAGAATATCCAGAAGAGTCCTGGGGACCTGAGAAGTCTTACTATCATTCAGATTTCATCACAAAACTATCAACTAATGCTGCTGAGAAATATTCGGTGTCCCGTGCCATGGGTCCTTTATAATCTTCTACATGTGAGTGTTGAAATAAAACAGAGTTGTCTCCCTGTATCAGTTCACTATAAATACTAAATAATCAACACAATTAAGTTATATTGAATAAATATTCAATAAAGCAATTAGCTTGTTTGTATTATTACATGAGTATCTAAAACCAAAAACACTTTTTAAACACCCGTGAAGATTACAACATGAATATTTGAAATCGTTCTTGTGGCTGTCCATCTTTACCTCTCAAAAGAATCCACCAGTTAATTGGTTTGCATGTGTAATGTGCAATGTGTGCAGTTTTATGCTGTTAATAATATTAGATAACACCGTCGCATTCAAGTCCAAATAATATGGATAAACAAAAAAAGAAAAATGACCAAGTAAAACAAAGCTATGTACATTATTTGCTCCATGGGCACCTCCCGTGATGTAATGGTTTATGTTGAGAATTTTCTTATATAAGCTGTGTGCCAGATGGCTACTTGTACTTATAGACACGCCGATAAACATGTGACCAACCTATTGTCCAATCACTGTCAGTGCTCTGCTGCTGATATTATTATTTATACTGGCTGATTCTAATCTTAGCTCACTAACTACTTGGATCTTCATGGACGACGGATCATAGGATTATATCGCTGGACCTTTTTGACACTCCGTAGGATTCCAAAACTTAGGACTTGTCCACTTACCAAAGGATTATATAGTAAAGGACTTATTCACTTACCAAAGGATTCTATAATTCAGGACTTACTTACTTATTTACTTTAAGTTCTTACAACTGGCCAATGGATGGCGGCCAGCTACTTAACAGTTTGAGGGTACACGTGTAAACTATTACTAGTGAGTTCGAATCTCAGTGAGTGTCCCATAGATCCGCCCTTGTGGCCCAACTAAGTAAGTTTTTATAAATAAATCTACAACGTGCTTCAGTCATAAATTTAAAAGCAGTTCATAAGCAAATTTGTTTTGGCTAACAAGGGTTGGTATGCTGTCAAATACCAACCAACTATGTATGGACCACCTAGTGAGGATCAAACTCAGTACGTGGTATGTGACCCGCAAGACTAGCTTACTAACCATTAATCCATGAGTGGATTGCTCAGAATAATTACTGTGTTTCCCAGAATAAGACAGGGCTTATTAGTTTTTACTCCAAAATATAACACTAGGGATTATTTTTAGGGTATGTCTTATTCTTCATATATCGAAAAATGACATTAAGAAGTAGAAAATAAGACAGGGCTTATATTAATTTTCTCTTTAAAGACATGCCTAGTGCAATCTAAATCTAAAATTAGGGATTTCCTTCATTGAACATTTATATTCACATTTTTAGGTAAGATTCTTACGAATTTTTGTATACAATTATGTTGACAAGTATTCCTATCTAATACAAATAATTTGCATGCAGTCGTATTGTTTCAAGTATTTCTATGTAATATTAATAATTATGTGGTTTCAGGTAATTATTTCGATTTAATATAAGTCATTGTTACTGTTAAGTATTAAACCTCAATAAATAATTATCGCTTTAAGTAACTATTCTTAACACAAATAATTGACAAGTTTTCTTATCGAATACGAATAATTCTTAAACAGATTCACCTGACCCATAAATTACTGTAACTACATTCCGGGTCTGAGTGGAACTATGCATAAATGCAATGAAGAGGTAATCCGTTCTCATCAGATCTCCAGAACGGCGGCTTCCCATCAACTGTCATTTCATTGAAGACATTCTAGGAGGGATATGTGCCTGATGATAGGTGAACAAATGTTTGATTGATTTTAATGGCATGTCAACCCGTCTGGGGTTAATTAATGTCATCATTTTAGGAAAATATACGTTTTCATTTATATTTTGAGTAATGTGTTTTAGAGTACGCTTACATGGTAGCAGTTATAACTATCCAATATAATTAATTTGCAAACTAATCTATGTGACTTGGATTCGCTGAGAGTAACACTCAAGAAAGTGCAAACCTGAAAAACAATGAGAGCGTATTCAGAGAATTGTAACGGGATAATACCCAATTGAAGGAGATATATACATTTATTTAGTATCATTATTTACTTTTACTTTTTGTTTTGCTTAAATGCTGAGTTGGGTCTGTTGGGCTGAATTGTCTCTGTTCTTCTGGTCTCAAACTATTTGCTTTTTGGGTGATTGTCTTGTGCCGTTGCTTAGTTTTAAAATAACGAACACAAGACTTGTTTTTTTTTCAGAGCTCTTTATTTTCAGTCCCATGTTAACTATCGATAAATGGCCTCGGAGGACAGATCACATCTTGTGTTCGTCCTTCAAAAAACTATGCAACTCTCCCTCAAACGTCCGACACCTTCAAAAACTTCGTCAAGACACTAATTTTTTCTTCTCTCTCTTTCACTCTTCGCACTGTTACCCGGGCCTAGCTAATCAGAAGCCCAGCCAGTGAGTTACACGTCTAACACATCTCGTTATTCTGGTTATTTTAAATTAATACACTATTCAATTTGTTCACATTCGTCCCACGTCAACTCACCGCTGACATCGCACACTGACTTCCACACTCATTATCATTTTACAGACTTACGGAGGGCCAGAATGACAATAAAATCCATTTCTGCTATCTGTGTCAGTAGCTAAGGCCAATATTTTTAATTGGTAAAACTTAAATTATGGAGAATTTACTTTAGTTCATAATTTATATTTGCCTTATTTCTTATTTACCTTAGTTATTTACGTCACATATATAATTCAAGTAAATTGACAACGGTAGTGACGTAGTTTTGTTTACACACAGAGCGACACATAATTTATTATAATAACAGATAAATACATATTTACCAACACCTCCGCACGAGTAGGATATGATGAAGGACAATTTCTTAACTTCGAGTTTTTCAAGGTTTAAGAGTCCAGATTAGCATATTTGCCTATATCTGAAGGGAGAATAGTTAGATTCATACCTTTCCCAAAGGTACGAGCACTATGTGAAATGAAAACAGCCTTGTCCAGGATTTGAACTCGTCTCGCCGTGTCCACTTCCTATGACGGTAGCCATACACAAGGCGCCTCCATTAAAATAAGATATAACACATTTGGTTTAAATATTAAGAAAGCAAGCCAATATAAAAGAAGGCATTTGACACAGTAACCTTTCTATTCCGCGTCTCGGCATCGATTAATTAATTTACGACATGTGTTCGGCAATGTTGTTTATTTTCCTGAATGTTAAACAGAAGCTTTGGGGGAGAAAAAACATGTTTTTATTTAGAAATACCTCTTAAGGAATAAATAAAGTTAAATTCTATAATAAGAATGGTGTCCTTTGGGAGCGGAAAATTATTTCGAATTATTTTAGCTTGTCTTTCCTGGTTTCGTTTGTTGGTTTTATTTTTTGAAAAATAGATTTTTAAAAGCCAGTCATTTAAAAATTGCAACTACACTGACAGAACGTTTGCGAGTATTAATTAATTTTAAAGCGGAGTTGTTGTTTTTTAATCTTCTAGGCGAGGTTTTAAAACTACCGTCAAGAAACTAAATAGTTCTTTGTGTTTTATATATTTAAAAAATATTAGTTTAAAAAGTACTAAATTAGTAGAGAAGACGACAGACAGGCAATTATAAGTCTGGTTAAAGGTCATGGGCACTTAGGAGGAAATCGATAAGAGTGGGGCATGCAACCTTGTGTGTTGTTAAGTTGTATTTACGAAGGACATGATTTTGTTTCAATTTATATGCTGAAAAATCCTGCATAAAAAGTGCTTTGGGACATTAGATCCGTCAGATTCCATAAATGTTATCGAGGAAATAGGGCAATTCTCCCAATAATGTGTAAAGGAAAGAAGCAATGGCCCTTACCTTGAGTTGCGAAATTATTGTTCTTATTCCGCGACGTTGTGTTTATCTGTTAACCCGTAACAGAGTAATTCCATTTCAAATCATCTAGGCCATGCCACCCACCCTCTTCAATTTTTCTGTATTTTTTCCAAGTGTGGATTACGATAAAATCAGACAATCCCCAAAACTTGAGCTTCCAATTCCAAACATTGGCGGAGTTATGTCGGTTCTGAAAATTTACACAACTGTCCAAATTTGGGTTGGGGGTCGCGAAAAATGGCGACTTCTTGTAATCTATTTTTGTCTGTAAAATGAGTTCTAGAGCTTCCGTACTCCTAATAATTGGTTTATAAAATAACTTTTCCCAAGAAATCCAAAAAAGCTATCAAAAAAGTCTTAAAGTTAACCAATTTTAAATTAGTAATGATTTTGGGGATTGTCTAACGTTAACATCGTCCACAGCTGGGAAGAAATCAGAAAAATTGGAGCGGATGGACGACAATTTTTTTTTTCTGAATGATTTGACATGGAATTATCCAACAGTAAGTAGTTAAAAAAGTAAAAACAAAAGAGAGACAACCTTTCATTTGTATACATACTTCAGCAGCCATGTGATAGTTTGACACATCATCTCTTACTGTAAATGCTAGTAGAAAGATAGCAACAATTTTTCTGTAGTAATATTCAACAAGCCCAGGTAAGTACTTATCAATTTCTCCAGCGTATGTCTGTCAGTATTGTTTATGTAAATTTACCCTCGATTTTAATTGGTGACACACTTATATTACCTCTGTCTCCGAAGGGATAATGTGTCTTCCCCTTTATTACCATTTATTACATTCTCTATAATAGTCGCTGCTTTTGGCAGTTTATTGACTAACAAGATTACCTTTACCAGACCTCCGAATTTTTTTAGGTCACAACGAGGTATTGTTGCAGCCTACTACTGCCTTCTTGAATCAGGAAATTGTTCCTTTACTAATCACATGTAGTAGAGCTATCCGTGGGTTTCCCACTCCACGTGACAATTTTTCGTCTATTTTTTAAAGTCATTAAAAAAGAAATCAGCTCTGACTAATCGCATAGATTCTATATTCATATTTACATTTTTGTGTAGTTATTTCTTCAGTCTTTTGTGTACACAGTTCTATGATTCATATAAAGATCTTGTTTGAGAGTTAACAATCTGGTAAAATCTGAAAGTAACATTCCTCCACATAATGACTTAAAAATATTTATTCATTTTCCCCATAATCTCCGAGTTAAATGTGGTGCCATGAATAGTTCCTCTTCATCAGTGCAATTCATGGTAATTCCCGTGTAGGCACCTCATAGATCCATTACTTCTGAATAAAGAGTTCGATCCTCGCTTGATGCACCTTCTGAACATTTATCACATCCTACCCTAGGTGAACGGATTGGATATAAAATAAGGGCGTGGTTTAATTGTTAGCAAGCTAGTCTCGCAGATTCATAACTACTGAATAGAGACCTGTATCCATGCTGGGTGCCCCATATTTGTGACCTTGTGTCCCATCCTACCATCGGGTTGGGTAAATATCTACTTGTAGGTGTTATCTGTCTCTTCTCCAATAGCACGCATTCCACTTGGTTAGATTATTTACTAAGTTTACCTTGTTGTAAGACTAGGCCTGAAGGATGCGGCACCCAGTGCGAATCGAATCGAACTCATTATCAATGGTTCTGCTAATCTAGCTTGCTCACTATTACACCACATGAGGTGACATTGTGTTTAATCATTCCAGCAGTATTTAGATTGATCGCTGAATCATCTAGGCAAGATGGATTAGGTTTTACAAGGGCAAAAAGTTCCATCGTCCCCGTTGCTTTTATTGACGGCTTCAAGGGGGATCATTTCCAAAGTAATTAGGAAAAATTGATTGGGAACTTGTCCGTTCGGAGTTTGAACCTGTTCTACCGATTTTATACTCTGCTCTACTATCAATTAGGTCACTCGATTCTCTAAAGTGACTTTAACCAATCAGATTTATCGTTTAGATTGGTTTGGTTTGTTTTACGGCATATAAACCTCAGTGGGACATTTAATGCCGATAATGTTTTGAAATAAATTCATTTTTAATGGATACTCAGATTTTTTTTCATAAACACATTCTTCTATTTAACCCATTGATGGAACCCTAACAGATACTACCACTCCGGGTCAGAATGGACCAGGTAGTAATGGTGATGAAGGCGTGCTCCATATTCCCCAAACCTCCAGAACTGGAACCTCGCCGTCAGATAGAGTTTAACATCATTCCCATGAAGACCCTTAGACACCGTCTTCTAGCACCCATATGATAAAAAGGGTTGGGGCTTGCCACAAAGGCAATAGTGTTGGGGCAATCATGTAGTTGCTAGGGCTTGACATGATCAGCCGATTGATCGGGGTGGGTGTCTCCATCCGCCTGTTTAGCCTAAGTAAGGACATAAGTTGAGCATTGCATGTCATGGACTGCCCATCCACTAGGATTTCGTCCTTAAGCACCACGAGTCGCCACACGCGGTCAACAGGTGGCACCATTGGGAGGTGTTCTTACCCCATGCAGAGGTGCAGTCGGTGTATTGTAAAGCCCTAGCCGATGGGGCTACTAAAGTGACTGTAACGAATCACATCATGGGAAGATGAGCAAAACAATATAAATAAAAAAGAACATTAATAAAATGAATTGCCCTTTGTAAGTGATGAAGTATTGTTCATTATATATTCATGTGAAAGTCTGCTTCAATTTTCAGATGAACATCTTTTTATTATTATATTATTCTCAGTCATTAGTCAGGGCGAATTGGTTGACAATTCCTGCAGTCTTCTTTAGTAGTAGAATGAACATAGTAATGGGTTGGCATGATAGAAATAACAATTTCTGCATTTATTTGTATCTACTAAAGGACAATTTGTAACACTAAAACAGTTTCACGTGAAAGTCCATACTCATACACCTGGCCAAGGTTTAAAATAGCACCAGTTCTCACGATCTGTCAGAGTCCATCAACCCCTATCATTACCCTAATACTGCAGCTTTACAATCTCTGGGTCAAGTTTCACGTTTGTGTTTGTTGTTTTTTGTTTGTTTGTTTGTTGTTCTCTTTCTAGGAGTCTGTTTTTTTTTTTTGATACTTTTTTCTTTAGTTTTTGCTATTTTTCTCATTTTGTTTGCTTGTCCTTTCCTTTCTTTTTTTAAAAATCGGGTTCGAATGTTGTTGAAGATGGTAAACGAATACCACACTCTAATTTGACATTTGTATATTTTCAATGTGACTCCAAACCATTATAGAGGCTTAAGATATGCTGATTGTATCCTCTGCATTTGGTAAAACCTCTCCAACAAAAGAAAGGTGTAATAGATATGACACAACTGTATCTGATACTGAGGCTCTAGATATAATTTTCTGGGGAGTCTGTAGTATTCATTCATTGTCATTACTCTCAACTCCATTCGGGTGGAAAAATCTGTTAGGGTCCCATGTACAGGTGAAGCAGATATGATTAAAGATGATTTGCATTAGATACGACTGTATAAACCTACACTGCTATATGCAAATTATTTGTATTAGATTGGAATATTTGATATCATATAACAACGCTAAAAAGATAAAAAGAAAACAACAGGAAAAAGCTCTTTAGAAACAAAAGCAAAAAATAAATGTACACCGGAACAATGAAGAAATTTTTCTTAATGCAAATAATTCACACACACAAACACAAACATGCACACACACACACACACACACACACACACACACACACACATATATATATATATATATATATATAACAGTTAAGTTTGGTTAATCGAATACGAATAATTTTTAAACAGATCTATTTCATACATCGATATGACGCTAACAGGTAGTACACTTCCGGGTCAAGGTGGATCTGGGAGTAATGGAAATGAGGGAATACTCTATGCTCATCAGATCTAGAGTACTGAGGCTTTCTCGCGAGATGCAGTTTAGTGTCATAACCAGGAGACATCATTTTGTGGGAAAGGAGTGTTACCCTACTGAATGGGCTAGTGTCAGCGTATTCTGAACTTCAGCGTATTCTTACCAAGCCGGGCGGACTAATCTCAGAGTCCAAAGTAGCAGTATCTACACTAGGTACATGAACATATATGTTTTTACTAAAGATTATTAGTAGTTCTATAAATAAATTTTACTTTGTTGCAGATTTAAACCCGAAAAATATCAGAATGTAATTTTTACATTGGAAATGTTTGTAAATATTCAAAACGTAGATAAAGGTGTTACATAGTGCTGCATCTGAAATCTGTGTTTAATGACGTATCAACCTTTGTTGGTTATCTAATTCCAAGCCATTATTTGAGAAGAACAGTACTCATACTATTTAAACTATAACTGGATCTGATGTGGGTAGGTGATTAAATATTACATGTCAACCCCTGCTGGGTTATTTTATGCTGAACACGTTGTACTTTATTCATTCTTGATGGGTATTCAATTTAAACTCATGAAAATCTAACACCCACTACCACTCCAGGTCAGAGTGGGCCTGGGAGTAATGAGGATGAAGGGGTACTCCATACTCCCCAGAGCTCCAGAAAGTGAATGCTCATTAGATGCAGTTTAATGTCATAATCAGGACACTTTGACCCTCGGCCATCGTCTTCTAACACATATATGATGAAAAGGGTCGGGAGCCTGCCATAAGGACAATGGGGTCGGAACTATCCTATTAGTACTAGTGCCTGACGTGACCATCGTAGGGGGTCTCTCCGACCTCTCGTCTAGCTTGAATAAGTGTCAAAGTGAAGTGTTGTATGTCATAGAATGCTCAATCACACACGACCAAGAGATGGCCTAATCGAGGGGATTTTAGTTGTGTAGAGTTGTAGACGGTAAATTCTACTGCCCCGGTGATATGGGAGTATACACCTTTTCCAAAGTTATTAGACCGAAAGTGAACGTAAAATGGGTAAACTTTATTAAGGCAATATTTAGGAAGTTACAGATGTGTTTTTTTTGTTTGTTTTTGTCTATTTGTTTAATGGCATATCAATCTTCGTGGTTGATTATTTAGTACCAATGAATCCTTTTAGAAGTACAGTCGCGGTGGTAGTAAACCATAGCAGTGATGTGGATCGGATTCATACCTTTCATAAGGGTATTAGTCCAAAGTGAACGTAATAGCGCGACTGGATATCGAACTCGCTTACTACGATGTCACAGTCCAGCATCTTAACCACCACACCACGGGACACGCTAAAAAGTGTTACTTATTTGTTTGTTGCGTTGCGAGAAAAATTTCCATCCTTTATTTATTTATTGCCTCCCTTTTATTTTTTATCTGTCCCCACTCCCCGCTCTTTACTCCTTTGTTTATTTTCCGTTTCTGATTTTCATTTTTATTTTCTACATTTAGCATTCCTGAATTATTCCCCTTGTTCTTATTATTTCACTTTTTTTCTTCAATATCCTTTCTTTAAGACGATGTTCATTTTCCATTTGTGCAGTTTTTTCATTTTTTTTTTTTTTTTTTTTTTTTCACTTTTTAAACATTTCCCCTCTTATCTAGTTTTTCTTTTATTTTGTCCCCTTTCTACTCAAACTTTTTTTATCCTACTTCATCTGGCAATATTTCTTTCTCCACCATCATCACCACTAACTTTTTCTTGTTTTTCTTGTTCTTCTTGTTCCTGTTCCTGTTCTTCTTCTCGTTCTTGTTCTTCTTCTTCTTCTTCTTTTCTTATTATTATTATTATTATTATTATTATTATTATTATTATTATTATTATTCCTCTTCTTCAGTTTTCTTATCATTCATCTTAAATAACTCATTTTATACATTTATTTATCATTATTTCTTCTTCTTCTTCTTCTTCTTCTTCTTCTTCTTCTTCTTCTTCTTCTTCTTCTTCTTCTTCGTTCATTTCATATTACGTTCATTTTCCCTTTACATACGTCTTAAATAATTACGTTCATGTCTCTATTTATCTAATCTTCTTCTTCTTCTTCTTCTTCTTCTTCTTCTTCTTCTTCTTCTTCTTCTTCTTCTTCTTCTTCTTCTTCGTTATTTCATATTACGTTCGTTTTCTCTTTACATACGTCTTAAATAATTAAGTTCATTCTCTATCTATTTAATCTTCCTAATTCTTCTTCTTCTTCTTCTTCTTCTTCTTCTTCTTCTTCTTCTTCTTCTTCTTCTTCTTCTTCTTCTTCTTCTTCTTCTTCTTCTGTTGCTAATAGTTTCCTTGTTGTCATCCTTTATTCCTTTTGCTTGTTTTTACATCTATTTAGATTTTAATTCAATCGCTACACATTTTTAACCGATGCTCCAGGAATGTTTCTTCTATATTTTTTTTCTTTACCATTATTTATTCTGTTTCCATTGATTTCTCACTTTTTTTTATTTCTTCCTTTCCCTTTCGTTGCAAATATTCATCTCTGGCTTCTTGTTACTTTACACTTTTCAACATTTTAATTTCTTTTTTTCAGATTTTATTCTTTGTTCACAGATAAACGGGATTCAGGTTCTTTGTCAGGTTTTGTTCGAATTTAAAAGGGCAAAAAGGAGAAAGCGAATTGTGTAGGAAGCTGGGAGTTACTGGGGAGAAAGAATAATTGTAGAAACCTGTCTGGAAGCATCCATATTGCAACAGGTTTTCCTATTATTCAATTCTCATATGAGCATTTATATAGAGGACGATGTATTTATAGAAACGTGCAAATATGCCAACTACAGACAAATGTATAAACTAAAATAAAAACAAACGAAGGTATAAATAAATCCGCACAAACCTGCTTATATACATATATATGTTTATGGAGGCGAGGGGTCCAATGGTTAGAGTCGTGGGAAATGGACTCGTCAACGCGAGTTCAATTCCTAGACGAAGCTGTTGGAATTTCACATGGCGCTAATACCCTTGGGAAAGGTATGAATCGAATTCTCCCTCCAGCTATGGGTAAATAGCAGGGCATACTGGACTCTTTAACCATGGCTAGGTAACCATTCTAGGAGAAGGAAAACTCTGAATTCAAATCTGTTAAACTCCGCTTAAGAAATTGACCTTGTGTTGCATACGCTCGGGCGGAGGGGTTGGTAAATAAATATATATACATATATATATATATATACACACATATATATGTGTCTGTGTGTGCGTGTGCGTGTGTGTGCGTGTGCGTACGTGCGTGTACATATGTGCGAATAGATATACAAGGTATGTCATAAAGTATCGAGATTAAAGCTGTATTTGGATAGAAATGAACAATCAATGTTTTTTTTTTTTCAGAATAAAAGGTGTGTCAAAAAATGACAAGTTGATACTGTATTTAATAAGATAGAAATGATCAATGAATGGAAAGTTTTTTTTCAGAATACAAAGTGTATAAAAAATACAAAAAAATCTCGATACTTTATATGCTTATATGTGTTCGTGTACATATATATATATATACATATATGTGTGTGTGTGCGTGCGTGTGTAAATGTGCGTGCATATATATGTGTATATATATGTGTGCGTATGTATATGCACATATATATATATATATATATATATGCATATATATGTCTGTATGCGTACGCGTATGCGTATATATATGTGTGTGTGTGTGTGTTGTGTATAAATGTGTATGTGTGTGTATATATGTGCACTAGTGTATATATATATGTGTGTGTTTGTGTGTATGAATCGGTGTGTCTATATATGTATGTTATGGTGTGTATATATATATGTATATAATATGTGTGTATATATATGTGTGTGTGTGGGTATATATGTATATATATATATATATATATATATATATATAAGTGTGTGTGTGTGTGTGTGTTGTGTGTGTGGCTGTCAAAGTTGTTCTTTCATTTATTAATATTTTTGCTGCCTACACAGGGGAGATAAATAAATTGATGGCCAGAAAGACCTTTTGACAACCGGTTAACATCATCTGTTAAGCCTCTCTTGTCATATATGAATCAATTCATCTTCTTACCTAAATGTGTTTGCAGTTACCATCGTTTATCTATCAATAATAAACTTTATATACATTAATGACAAGTTTGTTGCCATAGAGAAATTGCAAGAAGCACCAGAAGAAACTGTCATATGTAAGTGGTTGCAGTTCTCCAATTCCTTTTCTATAAATAAAACATTATGTCTTAGCTACTGTGATTCAACAATAATTTATTTGCGGATATGCATGGTTTCGTTCATAGCTTGGGGGTGCGTATCGCAGATTCTAAAATGGGAACGAGCGAGATGGGTTCAATGTTTTCCTGTGTCTTCTATGTACTAATACCGGGAAAAGTACAACCGTGCTTTTGTTTGTTGCCTAGTTTATCTGTTACATAATTGATAGGTTACCTATCATATGTGTACGGTAGTGTAGTTAAACCAAAGTAACGGGTTATGGAAAAATACAGGAAATTTGGATGGCAAATTTTAACCCTGTATTTGACCCCACTTTCATGATTGGGCGAGTCAATGTGAGACAGTTAGTTTAAAGAAATCAGATTTGGTTGCGATACTGGACTAATCAAACGTAAGTAAAAAGTAAAGTCGACGGGGCGGCCTAAATTCGGTATCAGCCAGTCAGCGAGGGAGTCTATCCCCTTTTCAATAGCGCTAGACCAAGGAGATTGTTTTTAGCATCTAAAGTGGAGCGCCACACCTACCATCAGCTCCTTACTTTACCGTACAGGTCCCTGTGCTACTCATAACGCTGAGTTGGCGGGGACCGGTATCGAACTAGGAACCTTGTGGTTTCTAGCCGAACGCTCTACCGACTGAGCTAACCCGGCCCCTTACGATGGTGTATCTCCTCCAAAAATCCATTTTCAACGTGCGTTTGATTTTATGTGTTTCATAAATAAAATATGAGCTCTAATCAAAACAACAAAGCCTTGTGTTTGTTAATCAAGAACTCCCCAAATCAAGTCAGGATGAAAAACCTGTAGAAGTCATCAAGAAAGCATAGACAGAAATGAACAAGGAAGCTAGACCAAGCCATAGTAGAAGATACAGGATAGAAGAACCAGATAAAAAGAAGAAAGGAAAGCTGTTTATATGCCTATACGTCAATAGGTATATGATACATAGATATATAGATATGTCTAATATAAAATGCGTATGCAACACATCTGTATATGCAGTGGTTCTTAATTTTCTTAGTACTATATAGTCTCTAGCCTTCAACTTGTAAAGGAAAAAGTACTTTCCAAGAAACTGCTTTACGGCTGTGGATGTAGAATACACGGACTGCATCTCTACAGAGGGATAAAACCTTTCCCCAATATATATATATATATATATATATATAATATATATATATATATATATATATATATTACCAACCCCTCCACACGAGCAGGATGCAACACAAGGTCAATTTCTTAAGCGGAGTTTATCAGGTTTGAATTCAGAGTTTTCCTTCTCTTAGACCGGTTGCCTAACCATGGTTAAAGAGCCCAGTCTGCCCTACTTTTTACCCATAGCTGGAGTGAGAGTAGGATTCATACCTTTCCCAATGATATTAGCGCTAAGTGAAATGCAATTACCACGTCCAGGATTTGAACTCGGGGCGACGAGTCCATTTCCAAAACTTTAACCATTACACCACGCGCTTCCTTCCCCAATATGACCACCTGTTGGCCTTGGGTGGCGACCCATGGTGCTTAATGACAGTATCATGCAGGCTGAGCAGTCCATGACATGCAACACTACACTTTAGCACGAATTTGGGCTAGATGATTGATCAAAGAAGGCCCCTCTGATCAATCGGCTGGTCACGTCAAACCCTATCACCTATATGTTTGTCTCGACCATATTGCTGGTAGTAACTGTTAGGGTTGGATCTATGGGTTATGTAGATAAAAAATGATTTTTTAAAAATATGTTTAAAAATGAGTTTAAATTATTGAATACCCAACAAGAATGAGTAAAACAGAAACATCTTCGGCATAAAATAGCCCAACAAGAGTTGACATTCTGTCAAATCCAACTAAAGATCCCTCTAAGACACTGCAATGAAGAACTGATATCGACAAAAGAAAGAATATTATTCTAGTATATGTGACAGCAGCCAATCCTAATTGGCTAGTGTTGTGAATGTATTTGCTGAACTAAAGCAGCTGTAATACTCCAGTTACCTTAAGTATACTATAAGGGACAAACTTTCTTGCAACATTTTACGAGAGGATTTCGCTTCCTTCTGAATGTTCCATTGTG
Organism: Doryteuthis pealeii; assembly: GCA_023376005.1. Taxonomy (NCBI): domain Eukaryota; kingdom Metazoa; phylum Mollusca; class Cephalopoda; order Myopsida; family Loliginidae; genus Doryteuthis; species Doryteuthis pealeii. The sequence continues at coordinate 70,503,681 of CM042143.1, forward strand.
GCGTAACGGTTATCGTAGTAGGAAATTAACTCAACAACATGAGTTCAAATAATGGACGATTTTCACATTGCACTAATAAAAAGTAAAGTCGTCGGGGCGGCCTAATGTCGGTATTAGCCATGCAGTAAGGAGTCTATCCCCTTTTCACTAGTGCTAGACAAAGGAGATCATTCTAGCGTCTGAGGTGGAGCGTCACACCTACCATCAGCTCTTACTTTACCGCACATATCCCTGTGCTACTCATACACTGAGTTGGCGAGGGCGGGTATCGAACTAGGAACCTTGTGGTTTCTAGCCGAACGCTCTACCGACTGAGCTAAAATACACTTGTGAATTCAACTATTCTCCCCCAGCTATATGTAAATAATAGGAAACACTGGGCTCTTTAACCTTGTTTTCTTATCACATAGCGCTAATACACTTATGAAAAGTATGCTCCTACTACCCCCCCCCCAGCTATATCTAAATAGTTGAGCAGACTGGTATTATTCAGTTCCCAACGATATGGCTCAGACAACTACCTTTACACGACCCTCTCACAATGAGGAGGGGTTGAACTTTAGAAATAATGTGCTAGATGGCCGTTGAGCAAAGAGCTTCCTCTGTCCTTTTACAGGGTGTCTAGAAACTGTCAACAGACAAAATCTGTGGATTCCCGGTTTAGTCGCCGTATCCGACTATGAAACAGGTAGCACTGAATTACGTAGTACCAGTAGTGCATTGAGTGACCTGACACAGAATTAGCTAGTTAACTAAACACTTATTGAAAAAAGTTCAATGGGAACGATGCAAGGATTATGCGTGCTATTAAACAAATGGAAGTAGCCCCCTAAAAATCAGCAGCTCTATGGTCACTTATGTTCCATATTACAAACTATACGAACAAGACTAGAATTTGAATTTCAGATCGCGCTTATAACCTTATGACAGGCATGAATCTATTCCCCTCTAACTATCTGTAAGTAACAGGAAATACAGGACATTTTAACCTTGTTTTCATATCACTTAGTGCTAATGCACTTGAGAACGGTATGAATAAGTACTTTCCCTCCAGCTATCTGTAAATAGTAGGCCAGAATGGACTCTTTAACCTTGTTTACTATCATATAGTACTAATACAATCGGGAAAGTATGAATTTAACTATTTTTCCCTTCAGCTATCTCTAATTAAAACGAAATACCAGACTTTTAACCTTGTTTACCAATCAAATATCACTAATACACTTGTGGAAAGTATGAATCCAACTATTCTCCCCCAGATATCTGTAAATATCAGGGCAGACTGGGCAAATTAACCTTGTTTGTATCGGTTTAGCTTAGTCGGTAGAGCTGGGAACCACACGGCCGTCGCTAACTCAGCGTATGAGTAGCACAGCCATTTATGCGGTAAAGTGAGAAGCTAATGGTAGGTGTGGTGCTCCATCTCAGATGCTAAAACACATTATCCTTGATCTAGCGCTAGGGAAAAAGGGATAGACTCCTGTCTGGCTAATACCAACTTTGGGCCACCCCGACGACTTAAATTACTTACTTACATGTCCTTGTAAACGTTATGAATCAAACTATTCCCCTTTTAGCAATGGGTAAAGGGAGGGGCGAACTGAGGTCTTTTATTTGTTTAGTAAAAGGAAGATTGAATTTAAACTAGCAGTAGCCCTCTTAACATGACCCTTGCGTCATACCTGTGGGTGGGGTTAGGTATAAACATACTGTTTCCTGACTAACGCTTCCACATCAAGGCTTCATATAAACTCTCCTTTCTCATCCTCCTCGTTTGACATTCACGCTACAATGCTTGCACTTCAATCCCCCTCCTCGTAGCACCCCGCTTAACGTTTTTCTTCTTAGATCCTCACTAAACATTTTTACCATTGCTACATCTAAAATTATGTTCTGCAGTAACACAACCGACTATAAATCAGAGAAAGAGTGACAGTCAGAGATTTCGACATGAAAAATGTTTCTTTGAGCTCCGTTGACAAAATAATAAAAAAATAGAAGGAAAAATGAAACAAAAAGACAAGACATATTCTTTTCTGTTTTTTTTTTGTTTTTTTTTTTGTTGTTGTTTTCTTTTTGTTTTTGTTTTTTTAATGTAACAAAATAGTAAAAAAGGGAAAAAATGTATCTGAGTAAAAATACGTCATTGTTTTTGGCTAATATGAAAAAAAAATGTTAATACAATAAATATCCAGAAGGAAGGGTAAGAGGTCGCTAGAGAGTGATTCGAAAGTTAGAGTGATGAAGCGAGAGGGAGGGAGGGAGGAGAGAGAAAGAGAGAGAAAGAGAGAGAGAGAGAGAGCAAGATCGAGCGAGAGAGAGAGAGAGAGAGAAAGAGAGAGAGAGAGAGAATATGAGCTCATCAATCACGTGACTCTGTAAATAATCCAGAAAATCAAGACGAAAATCTTTTTATTGAATCTACTTCACATTATGGCACACGCGGCTGGCAGTTTTGTTTATCAATTTTGTCGGATGTTTTCGGTTTCCGATTTTTTTAAGAAATAGAATATCAATTCTAAAATAAAAGAAAACACACAAAAAAGCAACAAAAAAAAAAACAAAACAGGAGAAAAAAAAAAGGGACACAAATTATGAAATAATGTTTTGATCTATTCCAGTTTTACTTATCGTTTAGCACAGAGCAAAAAGTCAAGGAAAAATACGAACATCGCTTATTTCCAATATATATATATATCTAACCTTTATATTCATTATAATTTTTACTTTTATATTATATTATATTATTGTATTATATATTCATCTTCATATTTCATTATATTTTTATTTTTATTTCTATTTTATTGTATTTATATATTTTATTGTATTTTTTAATATATATAATTATATTTATATTTGTATAATTTTTAGATATTTTATTATATCTATAGTTGTATTATCATATAATCTTATATTTGATTAGATCATTTTTTCATTTTTATAGTTCATTATATTTCTATGTTCTAATTTGATTTTTTATATGTTATATTTTTTTTATACAGAGATAATCCAGTGATGTCTTTTTACATTTTGTTTGTTTGTCTGTTTGTTTATTGATTTTAACGGCATATCAATCCATCTGGGGTAATGTCATGCCTAATGGTTATGAAGTTACACATATCGTGTATTTATATTTATACATTTAGCAATTAGTTTTAACAATGTGTTAGCATTATTGGGGATTATGTTGTATGGTATTGGTTTTTTTCATGTCTATATTCATGGTATAATTTTATTTCCCTAAAAAAAGAGAGAATATCCCACATGTTGACATTTTCAAACAGATCTTTCATATTGCTTTGCTTTAAAAAACGATTTCTGATGTGAACAAAAAACAGCATTCCATGAATAAGTGTTTAACTGTCAAAGGTGTTTGACATGTTCCACATTGTGGTTGTTGTTTTAGTTTGAGTATATAGGAGTGCGTTAGTCTTGTATGACCAATGCGTAATCGGGACACAATGACTTGTTCCTTTCTAGACTTCCTTAAAGTTGGTTTGATTAGGAAGAGTTTATTGTGGATTTTGTTATTCCAGTGTATTGTCATTTTGTATGAAGGAGTCTATTAATTTTAGGTTTCAAATCAGTATATGGTATCTTGAGATTTTCGGGGATAAAATCCAGAGCCGATTTAGCTGCGGAGTCTGCTCTTTTTTACATTTTGTATCTTCTTGAAAACTAAAAGATGATACGTAAAGAACCAAGTCTGTTTTCAAGATAAGACAAAATGAAAAAAAAGACATTCTAATTTCTCTATGTCTCTGATCGATTGATTATTTGATTGATTTTAACGGCATGTCAATCCGGACAGTGCTATTTTCTGCCTATGATTGTTTCCCCTGTTTCCTCAACTGTGTGCTAAACAAGACTTTGTAGAAGAAAGCTCTTACCGAACTTCCGCTTTGCAGAAAGCAAATGGTCAAAGATGTTCGGCATCCTGGATGTGCCGCAGTCCCCAGAACAGGGATACGGAGAAAAGAACTAACTCCTATGTATGAGACTACCCAAGATATCATCTTTTCTTTTGGATTTAGAACGCAATTCGGAGGTGGGCAGAATTCTCGGTTTGCCATGATTTATGATACTCTAGATTATGGCAAAGAATGTGAACCCAAACGTCGGTAAAAACAAGGCATGGTTTATGTGAGATGAGATCTGCCATAACAAAGGATAGAATTTTTTTTTAAAATAAGCAAATGAAAGTGCGGGGATCAAGGTTGGTGTTGCTAAACAAAAACCATCATCATCATCAGCAGCAGCAGCAGCAGTAGCAGCAGCAGCAGCAATTGAATTAAAAAAATGCTCCACTCGAGAGAAGCATGATGCCCAGCACTTTTTGTATATTAATCTTTTTCCAGCTTTAATCTTCATATGCGGTAGATACCGTATCATTGTAAGGAAATAGTACCGAGGAGCGAATAAATCTGTTATCAAAAAAAAAAAAAAAAAGAAAGAAAGCCAGCGTCCAAAAGAAAGACGGACATTGTGATTCGGTCAAGTTTTCTATTTTGGTGGTTGGGGTGTGAGGAGACACACGTTTGTGTGAACTGAGAACGAGGAACGAATTAATGAACTAATGATAAGAGAGACGTTTCCAAAACATCAATAATCGAACTTGCACAGGGTGTCAGTTACCCATTTCTTTCTGTTTCCACGACATCAGTAACACAAAGGAGTGAATAAAGCAACGAGGTCCCAACGGTAATACGATTTGTGTTTTTGGGGGCGGGGAGGGTTACCTTCGCATCCAAAAGTTAGCCCTCACCGACATAGCAGTCGTATGTAACTACGTATTAGGTTTATGAGTCTTAACCTTGAACTCGTGTTCATACGAAAGAGTGCAATAATTCTTTGTTATGAATACAAAGAATTATTCGGTACATTGATGATCCATATTCTCAAATGATTTTTCTAACGGCCTTAAAGCATTTCTTTTCTTACAAACGTTACCAGTTCTTCTGACATAAATTCAAATATCGAACGATGTTCATTTTTAGTCAATCAATAAAAATGTTCGCAGGTTATTTTGAATGGTACGTACTTTTTTCTCTCTCTTTGTGGAGTCACATGGACACAAAATGCCGTACGAGTTCGAGCGCAAACTTTTTAAAAAATCCTAATTACGTTTTTTTTTTTCGGATAATATAACCATTCATAATTAAGCAAAGTATTTTATGTGTCACAAATGTAGAGGAAATTACCCTATGATTCATTGCTCAGCTAAAATTAAAAAAATATATATATATGATTTTCAATGAGCTAGAATAATTAGAAAAAAGAAAGAAAAGAAGACCAGTTATTTTACTCTACCTCCCACGAAAATAAACAAACATTTATCTTATTATGTCTGTTTTCAATTAGGAAAATGTGTTCATGCAAATCATTAAACTTCCATGTTCTATATCTTTGGCAGAATTAATTTAAACTGAGATGTGGCCATCACTTCTTGCAGAATAAATTAAGAGGTGAATTTATGATGAAGGTATCATAGTTAAGATCGCCAGAAAACATTCATATCAGAAAACGTGTTCACCTCAATCACCCAATACGTGATGGGTTGGGTAATAACCTCCATTTAAAATATCATTTAAAAAATTGGAACCCTTAACTCGTCAGTGATTTTAAACTACGTAAAGATAGTTCTTACATGCCTGTTGAGTTAAAATGGTAGAAAATGTATTCGTTTAAATCATTCTTTTTTTACCCTATTAAAATGTTGTTTTTTTTAAACTTAGAATTAGATATTTACGATTGTTCGTGTTACAATTTCCTTTTTGGTTTATATTTGCAATTGTTTTTTGTTTCTAAATCTCTTTTGTATATATTACAAATAAATTCAGTTCGTAATTCATTTTTGGAGTGGTAAAATGTATGTTGAATTATATCAAGCATCCTGGATAATGGTTAGGGGATGCCTTACGTTACAGACCCCATACTTGTAACCTTGTATCACATTCTACCCTTGACGATTGAATTAAATAAAAGTGCATTCTATCGTGGTGTAATGGGAGGGGGCTAGACTTGCAGATCCGTTACTACTGAATAGTGAATTCGCTGGATGTCCTATACTTGAAAAAATGTCACATCCTACACGTGACGAACGAATTGGGTAAAAGGGCGTCCCATCCTGGGTAATGTTTAGCAAACTATTCTCGCAGATCTATTATTACTGAATACTGAGTTCGATACTCGCTGGAGACCCCGTACTTTTAACCTTGTGATTCATCCTAACCGTGGCGAACGGATTGGGTAAAAGTGCACTACCTTGTGGTGTAATAGTGAGAAGGCTAGTCTCGCAGATCCATTACCAAGGAATTAAGTGTTCAATCCTCGCTCGAGCACCGTACTTGTGACCGTTTTTTATTGAATATTATGAAGTCATTTGTTACGATTCGTGTGGCACTTTTTGGGTTGAAGGTGAAAGCCGTTTTACAGTGGAGATCCTTTGTGGCATAAAGTTTGATACTTTCTTGAAGTAGAAAGATGTAGTATCAGAGATTATCCTGTCTTGAATTAGAAAGTTGTATAATCCTTGTCTATTCTTCTGTCATTCCAGTGAGTATTTTAGAACAATTTATCAACGACTTTAAAGGGTAAATTAAATACATGTCAATTTAGCCCTGCTGTTTTGGAACAGTCTATAAATATATCGTGCTCATTAACACACCTTAAACCAAAGTAATCCAACATCATTTCACTATAAAATATACGTGATATATATATATATATATATATATATATATATATATATGCACATACCTATATACAATAATGATAATATATAGCAGTCTGGCACGTTATCCAGTTCGCCACAAAGAATGGCTGTATTTTTTTCTCCAATCATCGATGCGCTTTTTTCTGCTATTTTTACATAATCCATAGGTAGTTTATGAATTATGTAAGTACAGTAGCTAAATATGTTTAATCAGAGTTCATTAAATTAAAAATTGGTGGGAGTTAAGTGGAAAATTTCTGCCGACCGATATTGACAAGTAATGAATTCAACTTAACCCATTCTAGAAATGCGCAATTAGAAGCGTGACATATTTTAGATCAGTTGCGAATAGTTAGTCGATGAAAGAGGATGTCCTCTCAAGAGTCGCTTCTCAATCCACGCGGCTTTGGGACAGGGATTGTTTAATAAAAGCTTTATAGAAAAACAACAGTCTTGCTTTATTAATTAATCCATAAAAGACGAGCAGACACCCAGCCCGAATAAAAGAAAGAAGAAGCAACCCACAGAATCAGCCCTGAGAAATGGCCGACGAAGTAAGGAGATAAAACAAGTAAGAACCCCTCACCATCCCTTACTCTGTCTCTGTATGTCTGTCTGTCTGTCTGTCTCTTCCTTCTTGGGAAGGGTATACATCTAACTGCTCTCCCTCCAGCTATCGGTAAATAGCAGGGAAGACTGGGCTCTTTAACCTTGGTTCGGCCGCCAGTATAGGAAAAGGAAAAACTGAATTGAAACGTATTAAACTCCGCCTAAAATGACCTTGTGTCACATTCTGCTCGTGTGGAGGGGTTGGTAAATATGTATAACATTATGATGTAATGCTGTGCAGTCGGTTTTCTTTTAGGCCTCCACATCCTCAAATCTAAACCTTGTGGTGAAGTTTCCTTTTAGGGAACAAAAGATTATGCGTGGCTCAGTCACGACATTTCTTCGACGTATACAGCATGGTCCACCTCTCTGTGGGCGTGGTATTAAATCAAAGTCTCTGATTCCACTCTGGGTCGTATCGTCTCTCCGCTGGCTAGCAGTGTATGAGGTTGAGTTCTATCTTTCTCTAAATTCGGACTTGTTATATTGCATTCTGGACATCTTCAATTTCACGAGCTCACACATATTTCAGCAGAATACTCCTCCCTTCTTGTCGTCACGCCTCTTCTGGTACGACGCTGACGCAAATACAGCATGCCTACAAATCCTCACCTTTCTTTGCGGGCGACCACCTGCGTCGACAACTGCTTTTTCCGGATCTTTTGTTTGCTTAAGTTAACCCTTGTCTGATTTCCGTCCGCTGATGCCACGGACGAATGTCTACTCTCAACCAATGTTTTCCCCTACCCTATATACACACAAACAATTAAAAGTGTATTGCGATTAGTGGGAACATGTATAGACGTCGTGAAAACCTCAATCGAAGTTTCTCAGCTGTGAAAATGTATGTTTAAAATTAAAAATAATTTAAGAATTAAGCCTTGGTGTATTTTTGATCACACGTCGTATGTTTATTCTTTTTCAAAGATATTCATTTCATGAATTATATCCACTTGCTTGAAAATCCCTCTCAATATGAAAATACTGATTCTGAATTTTGGATCGCTTCTTTTTTCTTGGATAGAAAGCAAAATTCATTTGAATTTTATTTTAGTCCATGGGAAAATAAATTTGGATGCAAATAGGATTATTACTGGTATAAACGAATTTTGAAAAATATTTAGTGAAAAATGAAATTGTAACTTTGATTCCAATAAAGCATTCATTCTTCCGCAATATTTTGTTTTCCATCTTTTCTCTCCATGCCAGAGAGAGAGAGACAGAGAGACAGAGAGACAGAGAGAGAGAAAGAGACAGAGAGAGAATGTCTGTGTATATGTGTGCATGTATATGCGTCTCTGTGTGTATACATGTAAGTGAGTGAGAGTATTTGTCAGTATGCATATATGTGTCCATATGTCTGGATGTGTCTTTCTTTGTGCGCATATGTATGTGTCTGTACGTATTCGTGTGCATGGTAGAAAGAAGTGTGAGTGTATATGTATATGTGTGCATGTGCATGCGTGTGTGAGAGTTAGAAAAAGAGAGAAATGAGAGTGTGTGTATATATATGTGTGTATGTGCTTTTGCATGTGTACGTGTAAGTGTATTAGAAACTGTGTGTGTACGTGTACATTTCCGTGTGCATGAGTGAGAGTGAGAGAATTATTAGAGAGTGTGTGTGTGTGTATCATAGTGTGTCTATGTGCATTTGCGTTAGTCTCTCTATATGTGTGTGTGTTTATTTCTTTCGAAGCATAATAATATTTATATTTTTGGCGCACTGGCTTCTGCTGATATCTATTCATTATTTTATTTTTGCCACTGAAACCTCAATCTTCAGTTGTCAGAAACATAACTTTGAGTCAAAAATTTATTGGTTTAAACCGCTGATAATGGGAATAAACTTCTTAGAATATAGAATATTATTACGATGTTTGTGGCCATTTTGAAGGCTTCAAATAAGAGCACTTTACAGTGAAGAACCCTTGTGTTAAACACAGTGTGATCAATAGTGAAGAAATTGTTGCTTTTTCCATGTTGTCTCTTAGGGTTGGGTATGATCCTTAGGTTGGGTAAAATCCTTGCGTTGAACAAAGTCATTGGTTGCAGGTCCGTTCGTCAATGTCGAATAACGTGCAAATGAACGGCTTTCAATATCGGTGAATAATAGGTAACTAACCACGTATTCGAGCTGTTGAGTGTTTGGGTTTAATCCACGTGACCACGCCGAGTCTATAATTTTAAGCGGTGGACTACAGCACTCCTTATATATCAAAATATTCAAAGAAATATTCGTAGAGAAAGTGGCTGTGGCATCTAATAATGGAAAATTAAAATTTTAACATGAATATTACGTAGAGAGCGAATGGATTTCCTGGGGCAAGTTTACATTGATAAAACTTTTAATTGATTGATTATGTCAGTAGAATTTATAAATTATTCGAATGTATAATCCATTAAACTATTTATGATATTGTTTATGAAATATTTGTATCGGCATAAACATTAATCTTTCTAGTCATCCACACACAGAACTTTCTCGCTCTATTACGGCTCTTT
>CM042143.1:70518506-70586006 GCA_023376005.1 Doryteuthis pealeii
ATTTCTTTTTTCAAACTCAATAAAAAAACATTAACCAGATAAACTCAGATTGAGGATTGACCTCGTGTCACATCCTGCTCGTGTGGAGAGATTGGTATATATATATATATATATATATATATATATATATATATATATATATATAAAATTCGATTTTATTATTTTATAACATACTTAACAATGCTTCAAGCAAATTACCAATTACTTTTATATATATATATATATATATATATATATAGTGTTACCTTGAATTATGGGTTAAATTCGAACATACACACACACATACACACACACACATACTGAAAAACCTTGACTTACGTGCTTAGACCGGTGCGCTCGTAATCCTCAAATACCAAATCAATCCCCTCATGAAGAAACTAAATCTGTTCGAGACCAGAAACACGCTAATTTTTTGTTATGTTTCTTTGAATAAGAAAAAAATAACATTGTATTGTATAACTGAAATGAATTATGTCCTGTAATATGTTTTAATATTTATTTTTATATGAAAGATTTTTTTCTTTGGCGCAATAAATTTGAAAACTTATTCTATTTTTAAATATCTTAGTGAATATATTTAGATAAGCGTATTTGAAGGTTACTCATAACTCAAATTTTAGCTCTCAACACAAAGCAAAAAAAAAAACTCCGAATGACAGCTCATAGATCGGAAAACTGGTAACTTAGTCCCCTCCTAACAGAAGGTACCACTATATATATATATATATATATATATATATATATATATATATATATATATATATATATATATATACAAGGTGCCAAAAAGATTTTTTTTTTACTTTTCAGCAAAAAATAAAACTCTTCTTAATTTCTATCTTGGTAAATACAGGTATAAACTTGGTACATTTTGATATTTCTGTATTGTAAAAAAAAAAAGTTCCATTCATATTTTTCAGAATTCAAGGTGTGTCAAAAAGTACAAAAAAAATTCACACACCTATATATATATATATATATATATATATATATATATATATATATATATATATATATATATATATATATATATAATTGGAAACTAACACTTAACACCGTATTATATTCAAAAGATTCTAAACTGGAAAGATCCTAGGTGGATAAAATTTAGAATAAGAATATAAGAACATAAGAATTTAAGGTCTATAAAAGCTAACTTTTTGCATATTTTTACTTTGCTCCCTAAAGCAATAAGTCCAAGGTGGACACTTTATGGTGACAATTTTAAATTATGTAATATATCTATAATAATGATAATATTTATTTTTATATATAACCTTTTTTAAAATTTCATACCTACTTAAAAATTCAAGTCAATCTAGAAGTTATTGATAAAGAAAAATAAAACTTAACTATTTATAATCTAAATATTTTATTTTATTCTATTTCATCTATTTTAATTTAAAGTATAACTTTCTTAAATCGTTCATCAATCTAAGTCTGAATAAATAATCCATACATTTCTCTAATAGATTATCTATTTATTTTATCTATTTTACTTTATATTTTATTATTTTTAATATTTTTATTTTTACAATTGTAAAATGTATTCAAAAATATTTCAGTTAACCGCGATGATCTTAATTCATAAGGTTACAATGTTGCCAATTTCCACGGAAATAGGATAGACAAGATTAGACAGAAAAAATTCGAATTACTTCTCAATATAAGTTTACAAAGGTAAGACATTATATTGTACTTTCCAATATATTATATTATAATTAATTCAATGCTTCGATAAAGAGTCCAAGAGAATGTGAAAAAGGTTTTTTTCTATCAATGACCTCTCTCAAAATTTATCATTATTACTTGCATTTGGGAGAGTTCCGCCGGAAAATATATTTTGCAACTATTCTATTCATTCCATTCATTTTTCATTATCTTCGTTGGTTCATTTTTGCATTAATCCTTAATATATATATATATATATATATATATATATATATATATATATATATATATATATATATATATATATATATATATAGTTCTGTTTTTTCGAAATTGTTGCCTATGATTACGTTCTCTTTGCTTTCACAATTATTTCCTTTTCTTTATTTGTCTGTCCATCCACGTCTTTTCCTTCAACTATCATTTTTTATTTTTTATTTCTTGCCTTTATCTATATATAAATGTTATTTTGATTTCCTTTCTCCTTTTCTTTTCGCCTTCCTGCGATTATCATTTTATTTATTGATATAATCCAGATTTTTCCATTTTATTACTAAGTTGATTTTTTAAATCTTTTCATTTCATTCTTTTGAAGATGATATTCGTCATTTACCTTCTTATTATTTCGTTCCCTCAATATCTAATGAATAATTAATTTGATTTTTTTTACATACGCTAACTCGTTCGTCAGCAGTATTTATTTTTATTTTTATTTTCGTATAAAATTTCTCGAGTTATTTTGTCTCTTATTCTGCTTGCGTTTTTCCTTTGTTTTCTTTAATTTTCTCTTTATCTTTGTTTTAGTTGTTTTTATACAATTAAAAAAAAAAAATTCTTTGTTCTTGTTTGTACTTTTTACTACTAATAATATATGCATATATACAAGATGTGTCAAAAAAGTATCGAGATTTCATGAACTTTTTGACACACTTTGTATTCTGAAAAATATCGTTCCATTTATTAGTTCTTTTCAAAATACAAGGTGTGTCAAAAAGTTTAAAGGTGTATTTACCAAGATAGAAATGAAAAATGATTGGAACGTTATTTTTTCAGAATACAAGATGTGTCGAAAAGTTCATAAAATCTCGCTACTTTGTTACACACACACACACACTATATATATATATATATATATATATATATATATATATGTGTGTGTGTGTGTGTGTGTGTGTGTGTGTGTGTGTGTGTACTTTCTTTGTTAGATGCACAGCTTTGTGGGTCACTCAATCCTATATTTATCTCCCATTTATAATAAATATATCACATCTTTTTTCTTTATCGATGATGTATATTTGAGCCTTGTTTTTTTCTCCATCTCTGTCCCCCTTTCCTTCATCAATCGCCGTTTAATTCTTTTAGCCTATTGCATGCCTTTCAATTCTCTTTTTTTTTTCTTTCTTTATTTGAAATTCCTATCAGTTACGATATCACCAGTCATCATCCTTCTTTTTCTTCTTCTGATAAAACGGGAAAAAGCTTGATTAATTTTATATTCCGAAATTTTATATAAAGACTTCACAGCTATTCTTTTATCACGGAATCATTGATTCTGTTTAAGAAAAAAAGTAGACGATTTTTGCTTGATCGCTCCATTCACGTTCTCGTTGTGCTTTGTTTGGTCTTCACAACAATCAAATACAATGACGTCCATTCATCCATTCACGGCTTTTAGTTTTCCATTCGATAACTGCACGTAACACTTGTCTCTCCCATTTGCCAATTCCTTCTGGATTTTTAAACATTAACCCCATTCATTGCATCATTTCCCGCTTATTAATTGCCTATCCTTTAGCACAATGGTTTCTTTTCCTCTTAATGATTCCAATGTAAATCGATTCATTATATAGATGGGTAGATAGTTCTACGATTCTCTACCGTTGAGTAACACATTAAGAACGGCATATTCCCTTCGGAGCTTTCCCTAAGAAGCTCAGGCAAATCCTACATGAGGTATTTTATTCTATTCTTGGCAAATACAATTGTATGTGAGTTGGTTATTCTTCGATATATAATGAGAATCATTCAGTTTCGTATGACAGAAAAGGCACAAGGGCTCTATTGTGTAGATACGACAAATGATTTCATTAAATCTATCTATCTACCTATCTCACTTTCTCTGTCTGTCAGTCTGTCTCTGTCTCTGTCTCTGTCTCTGTCTCTCTCTCTCTATATATATATATATACATATATAATATGTGTGTATGAGTGTGAGTATGAGTGTGTGTGTGTGGTGTGTGTGTGTGTGTGTGTGTGTGTGTGTGTGTGTGTGTGTGTGTGTGTGTGTGTGGTGCGTATTGTTGTGTGTGTTATTTATGCAGGTCTGAATGTCAGTTTTTATACTTGTACATATAATTCTTCTGAAACGTCTTTGGATATATATATTATGCCAATATATATATATATATATATATATATATATATATATATATATATTATATATATATATATAATATATATATATAGGTATCTTGACTTATGAATGCCCCAACGTAGTATTTTTTTTTTGAGTTACGAGCAGTCACTTGGTCGATTTTTTCGCTTTGTGTTTTCAGCTAAAATTTGAGGTACAAGCGATTATCAGATATATTTATATTAGTAAGTTGACTAATAAATTAACTTTCTACATTTATTACCCCCTCCCCAAAAAAGAAAACAACAAAAATAACATTGAAACATATTACAGCAAATAATTTATGACATTCTATTTTAATATGTTTTATACACTGTTATTTATCTTGTTTAAAAAAAACGTAGCAAACTAAATGTGTGTGTGTGTGTGTGTGTTCTATGTGTGTATGTGTGTGTGTGTGTATGTGTGTATGTGTGTGTGTGTGTGATTTTGTTACTCGTTTTATTTTAATGTAGTTGTAGACTTGTAGAAGTTTATAATTGGAATTTATATTCCATTCTTACCTATAGTTTTACCATTTCCTTTGCCAAACACTTTCGTTAGATTGTATTGTGTTTTTTATCTTTAACTCATTTACTGATGTTTTAGGTACTATTAAACGTTTGTTGTTGTATATATATATTATATATTATATATATATATATATATATATATATATATATATTATATATACATAAATATGTGCGTGAGTGTGTGTGTGTGTGTGTGTGTGTGTGTGTGTGTGTGTGTGTCTGTGTGTTTATGCGTGTGTGTGCGTATGTTGAGTATTTTTATTTTACTATATGATATATAATTGATATATATATATATATATTATATATATATATATATATATATATATATATATATATATGTGGTAAATTGTTTTATTTGAAGGTATGAAAGATTTACGATAAGGAATAATATCTAAATTCAAAGTGATGAATATTGTATTATTTTTTAATCGTATCTATTAATCATAATTTTTCAGATGGCCCTCTGCCTTTTTAGAATAATTGTTATACTTCGATTATAAATGTCTCCTCTTTAGATTGACTCCTAACAGCATCATATATATATATTATATATATATATATATATATATATATATATACTAGCAAATATATGCACCTCCGGGTGCAATTATTTAAGTTTTAATGTAATAAAATATTGTATTAAATTAGAAAGGCTAATGAAACTAAATAAGAATACAATAAAAAGATTTGAAACAGAGGGAGTGAATAATAAAAAATGGAACAACTGAAACTTACTCTTCCATCACTCTCGTCTTTCATTGTTATTTTTCTAATTTAAGTATTTAGTTATAAGATGAAGTAAAGAATAAAATGACAGTTATTTTTTCTTGTTAATGGATTTCATTTAAGATCATTGAAGAGATTTTTGCTTATATTCATTAAAAAAACCAATTAGAAATCAATAATACTAAGCACATATTTATTAAATTCGATTTTTAATATTAATATGCAAATTAGCCTTCCGTTTACACTGTAAACCGCTATTTTGTTGTATATATAAATATAATTGCATGTTGTCAGTATGTAGACATAGTTAACAGTATTAATAATGTAAGACAATTTTATTAATAATTGAGGTTAAATAAAAATAAAATCATGGAGAATGTGATGTCAATAACTAAGAGAATTGTGACTTGAGTAGGAATATAGTTTCGGTTACAGACAGAAAAACACAGAATCTCCATTATAATAAGATATATATTTGTATGTGTGTGTATATATGTGTGTGTACGAGAGAGAGAGAGGGAGTTAGAGATAGATATAAGAATAGAATACATGAGTATGGAGTTTGGACATACCCAAATAGATAAAATGCGATAAACTTGTTACGTTACATTGAACATTGGATTTAGAAAATAATTCTTGTTAGCTGGAATAGAACCCCAATGTTCACGTACTCATCACCGTCAAAATCTGATTTGAAAGAGTGAATAAAGAAAAAGAAAAAAAACAGACCAATACTTCTTACCTGATTCAATCGATTATTGGGAGGGTCACGTGATGCTGCCGGACTCTTGATCATGTTATCGATTTGCTGAACTTTGATGTCAATAGTTATTATTTTTATGTAATTAAAATTGTAATTATTTGATCTCGTTCTTTTATTCGTATATGAATCAAGTGTCTAATCGATATTCATCAATGAGTCATCTCTACAAAGAAACCAAATAAGGATGTGTTTTCCGGTGACGTTCGTTGTCATGTGATTCGTTGACAAAAAAAAAAAAGAAGCGAGAAATGCACTCGAAGATACGATTGTCGGTGTTTTCTGTTAAATAAAGTACAGTCTCAAATCTTGTTTATGTTTCATTGTTTTTGCTTGTTTGTTGTTTTCTTTTATAAAAATGAAATAAGAAACAGATAATGGATTTTATTTTAATTATTATAGGTATGTTGAAATGTACATAAGAAAGAAAAACAATCAAATTTCTTCCAAATTTAATATCTTATACAACCTTATGTTTTAAGCACTTATATATAAAGATGATGTTTTAAGGATGTTTGCAAGAATGATCTCAGCTGCTTTGGCATTAACCCTTCCAGCTGGGAAAACTTGGCTCAGGATCGCCCTCAGTGGTGGCACGCTCTTCGTAGTGGACCCTTCATGTCTGAAGTCACCCTGACGAAACACCACGAAGCCAAGAGGCACAGAAGAAAGCGGCGGCAACAAAGCATCGCACACCAACATCTTCATTGACAGCCTTCACATACGACATCTGTGGCCGAGGCTGTTTTTCGAACATTGGAGTTCACAGTCCTCCGAGACTGCAGTGCCGAATATAAAGGCTAATAAATTTCGAGGTGCGTTGTTTAATTATCGTTGTTGGAGATGGACACGGCGTGACGAGTTCAAATCCTGGACGAGACTGTTTATATTTTTATAGCACTAATACAACGGTGTGCATCCAAATATTCTCCCTCCTGGTATAGGTAAATACTAGTGGAGAGGGAGCTTTTTTTACATTGGTTAAGAAACAAGAAAAGGAGAAAGGAAATTCTGAATTCAAATCTGATAGTCTGCTAAAAGATTGACCTCGTGTGAGGGGTTGGTATATATATATATATATATATATATATATATATATATATATATAACAAAAATGCAAGGAAATAATTTATTTTACAAATAAAATATTCATATGATTTTTATCAGGAGATATGAGGAAAGCCGCAGTAGAAAGATGTTCGTTTAGGACCATAGATATAGAAGTTTTAAAAAAATATTAAAAAACAAAAAAAACTCAGGAACTTTACAGTTTTAGGCTCCATGTGTCCATTTTTTTTTCCTTAGGTTAGATTTAGAAAGCCTTAACTAGGAAAAGGAAGTACCGGTTCCAAGATCACTGAAGCGAAACAGCGAGGAATAAAGTAGTTAAAGTGGCCATTTACGGTACTTGGAGGTGAAATTAAGCATTTGGAGGTGAAATTAAAATAAAAGTAAATTGTTAGTCCCGTGGTGCCTGTGAATACCACTTTGCATTCCCGATTTAAAATCTTCCTAGGAAATATTTTTTTCTTTTGTAATGTAAACATCGTGTCTCCTTCCTCGAATAAGACGAGACATCAACATGTCTAATCCACCACTTTCTTTTTCTAATATTAAAAAGTTTTGTTTTCTTTATGTATATATATATATATATATATATATATATATATATATATATATATATATATATATATATATATATATATATATATATATATTATATATATATATATATATATCGATGAAGCTAAGAACATATAGATTATATTTAAATATTATGTACTAATGAATATAAGTTGTAAACTTTAAACATATGTAATAATAAATAAAAGCTGTAAGAGGAATGGCTATTTTTTATTTTAATTACATTCATTTATTGTATTATATTTTGTAGGAAAATGTGTTATATTTCAAATATGTTTTCAAGTATTAATTACGTCACAAAATTTTAAAATATTACTGCAAACGTAAAAAGAACATTTATTCAATACTTTCTAAGTATTCGTTTCAACAGATTTTAAAACAGATCTTACTCAGATTATACAACATCTTACTCATCCGATTGTCCCGATGAATGTTTTTTTTTAATAAACCGAAACCTTTTAATGTCGATTAACGACTAAGTTTATATATATCAATAAATACATACTTTGGAATAATTTGTTTCTTCTTATTTAGATTTTTAAATAAATATTTAAAAGATTATCCAGCATTGACATGCAGCAGGATTAAAAAATAAATACCATCGTTGCCTGGAAGAAATATAGCAATAATAAAATTCAAAAACCAGGAGAAACTATTGAGTAAAAGGAATGAAATTATATTCAAATGCAAACATGCAAATAATTTTAAACGTATACAAAAAAAAATTAAATAAAAACATTTACGTACCAATACCAGACAATTGGAACATAAAATACATAGAATACATGTTAAGGCATGCATATTAAAGTAAAGAAATCAATTTTTTTTAAAAATGCAACATCACGAACAAGATGGATACACGCATATCATTAAATTTCTTTAAATTGTGAGTGTGGCCATGGCCGTGAGCTGGCGTATTTAACAAACGCAGAATTTTTTTTATTTTAAAAAGAACAAAAATCAGTGAGACGGTAAAATCATATCTATAAGAACGGATATGAAATTCTCAAATTATTAAAAATCAGACTGAAGGAGGAAAAATGCCTAAAATTAAAATAAATCTCTATTTGAACCCTGGTATTGATTTCTTTATTTATTTATATAAACTCCGTGTATGAAAGAAATATGCAAATCATTATATATAAGTTTGATTTCTCAATATTGGTTGAATCCTATCAAGAAAACTCTTGATACCATGCACCTATATATATATATATATATATATATATATATATATATATATATATATAATATATATATAAAGTGTTGTTATGGGTAGAATGGTAGAAAATTAGATATTCTATAAAAAAAAAAGAAGGTTCGCAAAAAGGATTTTTTTTAAAATTATTATCTTACATATGCTAATATACATATTAATGTACATATTATCATACATATATAAGTTAATAATATTTTTTTTTTAACATAATCCTTTTTAATTGTCGGTATCTGCCAGACAGCGAGGGAGTCTGTCCCCTTTTGACTAACGCTAGACCAGGGAGATTGTTTTTGCGTCAGAGGTAGTGCGCCACACCTCCCATCAACTCCCCACTTTAGCGCACAGATCCCTGTGCTACTCATACGCTGATCTGGCGAGGGTCGGTATTGAACCCGGAAACTTGTGGTTCCGAGCCGGATGCTCTACCGACTGAGTTAAGCAGGCCATATCCAAAACCCAGTATTCGACTTGATCCGTCTAATGTGTCAGCCGATTTTATTCTTTATTAAACGATTACATTAGGCACCTGACGATTAGCTAGGCCATTATAAGCGAGTTCGATTCGCATTGGCACCGCTTACATCAATGCGTTGTGCCACATCTAAGTTAAGCTGAGTAAACAACTATTAAACAAATACATTTTATCTTACGCTTAATCGGCTCATAGACGATTTAGCTGAAACTGATATACCTTAAATTTTTTAATTCTTTTTATTTTTATTTTTGGCTTCCTGTATATTTCCAGATGATTGTATCACATTTCGAATTTGACACCTAACTTGTGTCTAAGTCTACCTACTTAGTCTTCGTTAGCAAGCAAGCAGACATTCAACCGCTATAGGATGTTTTTTTCAAGATTTCTCAAAATTAACACAAGTGATTTAATGACCTCTGCAACTGTTTCTTCAGCAATAAGAAAATGTCTGAAATTTGTTTACGAACTCGAATAAAATACATTTTTTTTAATTCATTATTATTCTTATTGTATATGTATTCCTACGAGTGTTATTACAATCTTATGGGCTTTCCTGTAGGCTTTGAGGAAGAGCGCTTGTCCAGAGGAATTGGATTCTTCGTAGTCCTCTGATAATGAGTCCTTTGGTTCTTCTGGTAAAGAGTCCCCAGTTACTTCGTCAATGGTCATAAGTTCTTCCTCAATGATTGCAAGTGAACTGTCGCAAGTATCAGTGTTTAAGAAGTGAATCAGCCACGCATTATGGTTGTTGATTGACCGGAAGATTAAACTACGTGACCTTGGATAGTCTATAAATCTAGGTGGGAATTGGAGCACACCTTATATCCACAAATATTGTAGGAAGTGTATGGTGTAATGGTTAAAGTCATGGGAAATGGACACGTCACCCCGAGTTCAAATCCTGGACGTGGTAATTGCATTTCACTTAGTGCTAATACCCTTGGGAAAGGTATGAATCCTACTCTCCCTCCAGCTATGGGTAAATAGTAGGGCAGACCGGGCTCTTTAACCTTGGTTAGGCAACCGGTCTAGGAGAAGGAAAACTCTGAATTCAAACCTGTTAAACTCCGCTTAAGAAATTGACTTTGTGTCGCATCCTGCTCGTGCGGAGGGGTTGGTAAATATATATATCCACAAATATTCCAACACATAATAGTCCTGCTTTTGTTTCCAACTATTTTACTGTTAGTAGTACAGTTTGTTTTTATTACGATATAAACATTTACGAACCTCTGTACGATAGCAAACTCATCTGCGAACTATTCAGTAGCAAATACATTATATAAACAATCGTAACAATCTTCCTGCATTTATTTCAAAAGCAAAATTTATATTTCTCATGTTTAATGTAAAGCGATAACACCGATAGACTTTGGAGAGCTTTATTGTACTTAGAATAATTGGTACACTAATTTATATAGTATAGAGGGGAGGTAATGATAAAATAGGGAAGGTAACTTTCAATTACTCCCTACAGGATGATACTACATATTTATTACAAAGTAAATATTTACAAACGTTACTGCGACAACAAACCGTGGTATAATGGGTACCGTCATAGGAAATGGACACGGCGAGACGAGTTAAAATCCTGGATGCTTGTTTTTGCATTTTACAAATCTCTAATACATTTAAAAAGGTACGGTTTCAACTATTCTCTCTCCAGCTATGGGTAAATATTAAAGTTCACTGGGCCTCTGAACCTTGGTATGGCAACTGGTCTAGACTAGGATAAGGATAACATTGAATTCACACTAAATAGACTCTCTTGTCGTTAGCCAAAACAACATTGGAAGCACCTGAACCACTTTTCATCTACTTCCCGCTTAAATGGTAACCACATTTTGACGAACTCAAAAAACTATTGGGAAATATTTAAAGGAAATGTTTTAATAATACCAGATACCCGATGGTTACCAAACCAGTATATATATATATATATATATATATATATATATATATATATATATATATATACTTAAGAGGGTTATTTCCTAAACAAAGAGGAACAACTCATGACTAATAAATTATTCCTTTTCGCATTAAACTAAACCTAAACCCAATCCTAACCTAACCCTAACCTAACCTAAACCCTAATCCTAACCCTAACCCTGTCGTATTTTTCCTAGTAGATCAATAAATAAATAGTTAAGTTTTTATCAGTCAAGAGTGGTTCCCCTTTGTTTATGTTAGACTTATAGGAAATAACCCTTAAGTGTATGTGTGTGTCTGTGTGACTATATATATATATATATATATATATATATATATAAATTGTGGAATTGTTGAGGATAATGGAATTTACCTCATGTTTTGACGCAGGCGCATGAGTCGTGCAAATACGAAAATGCACGAGAATAGAATTTCCTATTGTATACATTTCGGAGCAAGTCTCTGATTGGTTGTTGCATATCCCAGGACCATTATATAAGAATTCCTGAACAATTCTTGAAATTACACAGAGGGAAACATGAAAGGATACGGTCAAATAACAAGCCTGGGTTACTAGTTGAACAGATATGATGTTACAAAACCCGAAATCTGTAAGGATAACGGCGTAACAACACCGATGACCCCACTTAGTGCATTGCAGCGATGTTTAACAATATATATATATATATATATATATATATATATATATATATATATATATATGTATATATATATATATATATATATATGTGTGTGTGTGTGTGTGTGGTGTGCGTGTGTGCGTGGGAGAGAGGGAGAGAGAGAGGACTAAAATACGGAACATTAAATTGCATGTCTCTAAATATGGATTTATCCAAATTTTCCCTAGTAGCATTCATTTTTGAGAAACTACGTTTGGTTTCTGATAGAACTATGCTTATAGTTGAACATGCCAATTCATCTTACTGTATTGTTTTCTCATTCTAATAACGACAACTTTTATTCCAAACATTATACCATATATATATATAATATATATATATATATATATATATATATATATATATATGTGTGTGTGTGTGTGTGTATGTATGTGTGTGTGTATGTGTGCGTGCCCGTTTATTTGTGTGCATGTGTATGTGAGGGCCTGTTCTTTCTATCAATATGTATGTGTGTCTTTGTATTTATCTATTTTACAGAGAGAAATACAATATTACAATGCTTGAGAGAATTTCCGTGAATTGTTTTTTCTTTTAGTTGAATATTCATAATCGAAAACAAAGGCACGAATACGTTTCTGCAAATATCAGAATATCCAATAATATTTTCCTAATCATCTTGCGCAACACGTAATATATATTTTAGCAATATTATTGATTACTGATTGTGAATATTGCATTAATCATACAGACGAATCGACAATTATCTAAAAGCTTTTGATTCACTTATTCTTGCTTTGAAATCATCTTTGCAACGTTTTAATATCATAAGTATTGTTTCTGGCTTTGAATTTGTGTACGATGATCGAAGAAGACATTCAGTTTCTGGTGCAGAACCACTGGTGTTTGTTGCAGCCAATGTTGTGCAGATGCATCTTTCTGCAGTGGCTGCAACGGAGGTTGTGAAAGGTGGGCCGATGAATATCCCTCGTTATGATACTTGCCTGGCTCATCTCTCTCTCTCTCTCTCTCTCTCTCTCTCTCTCTCTCTCTCTCTCTCTCTCTCTCTCTCTCTCTCTGTGATTTTCCTTATAACTTATATATATATATATAAATATAATATAATACTATATATATATATGAAAAAAAAATACCAAATCCTCCACACGAGCAGGATGCGACACAAGGTCAAGTTAACGGATTTGAATTCAGAGTTTTCCTTCTCCCAAACTGGTCACCTATCCAAGGTTAAAGAGCCCAGTCTGACCTACTATTTATTCGTAGCTGGAGGGGGAATATATGGATTCACACCTTTCCAAACGGTATTAGCACTATGTGAAATGCAAACAGCCTTGTCCAAGATTTCAACGTCGGGACCTGTAAGATATAATTAAATCACGGAATCCCAGAGAGCCGTCTCCCAATCAACAATTGTCCTCTCGTCTAAAAGTGACAGGTCCAGATTTAAGGATCGGTGCCTGAGGCGCCCAAAAAGGGGAATGAAGAAGAAATGCATTCAATTTTTGCATGAGCAAACATGAACAGCATGTTCACAATCGTCTGTAAGAGGCGCCTGCGCAGGGTTGGTCATGTCAGGAGGATTGACAAAGGCCGCATCCCCAAAGATCTGCTGTATAACGAATTAGTAGAAAGCTCCCGATCGCTAAGGAGACCACGCCAACGTTTCGAAAACGTCTGCAAGGAATACATGAATGCATGCCACATCAACACTAACACATGGGAGCTTGGTGCAGAAAACCTTGACAAACAAGGGAGTGAAAAAGAGAGAAATGAAGTCGCCACAGAAAAGAGAGCCAGAAGAAAGGAGAGAAAACAGCAACTCCAGCAAGCATCGCTGTTTGTTTGCAGTCACTGCACCAGAGATTGCCATTCAAAAATAGAACTGTCCCACCACTCGTGCAGATGCAGTTTTAAAAAAATTCTAAATGGACACAACGCCATCGTCTTTAGCAGACGGAAGGATGCCAACAATACTGCATGAGCTTCGGCTTGTTCGTGGATCCCTACGCTTGTGTCAATCCGGCCTGTAGGGGGATGAGGAAATATAAACTTACCTAATATGCAGGTGGACGGTAAAAAAATTTTTTCTACGAGGCCATTCCAAAAAGAGGGAATAATAACAGAAAGAATGAGTAAGAGAAAAGTGGGAGAATATTTAGAGAGAGAGAGAGAGGGGGAGGGAGAGAAGGAAGGAAGGAAGGAAATAGTAACTGAGAGGAATAAGAGAAAACGGAGAGAATAGTAGAGTGAAAACGTGTAAGAGAAAAGAGGAACAATAATAAGAAAGAGAGAGAGAGAGAGAGAGAGAGAGAGAGAGAGAGAAAGAGAATGAGTAAAAGGGGAGGTAATAAATAAGAGAGTGAACAAATTAGAGAAAAGGAGAGGAGTAGTAAGAGAGGACCAATAAGTGAAAAGGGAGCTGATTTTTTTTTTAAATAGACGGAATGGTGTTTATGGCATGAAACTTGGACTAACAGTTTCAAAATCTCATAGAAATGCAAAATGTTATTATATATACGAGGGTAATCTATAAGTTAAGGACGCCAAAATATTTAGAAATCACAGAAACGTTTATTGTTTATTGTCAATTATGTTTTTCTACGTAATCGCCATTTCAGTCGCTGCATTTGTGTAAGCGTCGTGGTGGTTTTTGTTGCCCCATGTCGTCATTGCAAGATCCCTACATACCTGGTGGACGTTTTTGACATCCTTGCATGACTCACCATACATTTCTGTTAATCCCGGCCGAATCCGTATATTCCCCCCATAGTTATGTGTAAATGATAGTATATAATGGACTATTTATCCTTAGTTAGACTACAAGCCTAGGAGAACGGATACTCTGAATTCAAAACAGCTTTATTTGCTTAAAGGTTGACCTTGTGACTCATCCTGGCCATGGCAAAGAGGTTGGGTATATACATACAATTACACATGAAGGTATTTATCCAACCCGTTTGCCACGGGTAGCATGTGACACAAGTTCGCTAGTATGGATAATCCAACGCGGATTGAACTCGCTACGCAGTTTTAATGGATCTGTGAGACTACCTTACTAAACAATGTGACCAATAAAATCATGTAAGCTTAGTGATTAATTGCTTTTGTCAACTGGCAGGATTGTTTAACAGGTTAGTTTCTTATTTCTATGGCAGTGTCGAGAATCTTCATTGAAATGTCCACGTTCTGAATATAGTGATAAGTAAAGTAAAGTAAAGTCGACAGGGCGGCCTAAAGTCGGTATCAGCCAGGCAGCGAGGGAGTCTATCCCCTTTTCAATAGCGCTAGACCAAGGAGATTGTTTTTAGCATCTAGGTGGAGCGCCACACCTACCATCAGCTCCTTACTTTACCGAACAGATCCCTGTGCTACTCATACGCTGAGTTGGCGAGGACCGGTATCGAACTAGGAACCTTGTGGTTTCTAGCCGAACGCTCTACCGACTGAGCTAATCCGGCCCCAATATAGTGATAAAGAAAGCGTAAATATTTGTATACTAAACTTAATCATCCCGTATTTAGCCTAATGTATAATCTATAGTTTTTGGAATGATGTCGTTATTTTAATTGGTAATACACAACGTTTTGTTCGATCTGCCTTTCGGTTTCTTCGGGTATTTCTTGTCGAACTCGGGAACCGTCGTGTCGTAACCAGGAGCCTTCACGGAACTTCGAACCGAACTCTCTATTTAATCGCTTGGGTTTGATTGTTCTGATTCCGTTAACCATTACAGTATAAAAGTATTATGCTTTGTTAAGTATTCTGTTTTATTTTCACCTGTAGATAGGATTGAACCTGCAACTTACAGATGATTGTCACTTAGAACTGTATTAACTCAACACAAATATCAGTTGCGACGTGTCCAACTGAATACTAAAAGCTAAACACTTATAAACGGTCATCGTTAACGGAAGGAAACAATCTACCTCCATTGATTAAACTAGCAAATATATGCACCATCCGGGTGCTAGTATTTAAGTTTTAATGTAATAAAATATTATATTAAATTAGAAAGGCTAATGAAACTAAATAAGAATTCAGATAACAAGATTTGGAATAGAGTGGGGTATAATCGAAAAAGGGAACAACTGAAACTTACTTTTTCATCACTCCCATATTTCATTGCTAATTTTTCTAATTTAACTATTTAGTTAAAATAGGATTTAAAGAATAAAACTAGAGTTATTTCTTCTTGTTAATGGGATTCTTTTAAGATTCATCCCCGGGATTTTTGTTCATATTCATTAAGATGAAACCAAACAATTAAAAATCAAAAATACGAAGCAAATATTTATTAAAATCAAAATTTTAATATCAACATTAAAATTACCTCCCGTTCACACAGTAAACCGCTATTTTGTAGTATATATGAATACAATTGTTATTTGTATGTAAATATTGTCAACAGTATTAATACTGTAAAACAATTTTATCAATAATTGAGGGTTAAATAAAAATAAAATCTTGGAGAATGTTACGTAAATAACTAAGGGAATTGTCCTGATATATTTTCGGTTACAGACAGAAAAAACAATCTTCAATATAATAACCTAAATTGTTCGGTTCGAGGTTCCGTGAAGTCCCCCGATTACGAAATGAAAGTTCGCGAGTTCGACAAGATGGTTCCCGAGTTTGAGGAGAAACTCTGAAGAACGCTGTAGGAAACATCGGCCGAAAGGTTTTCTATATAACAACAAAGAAGGGGACAACAGTTCAAAAAAATAAATGGTACATAATTATCTATGCTCGATTAAGATGTTTTCCATTATTAATTTAGTATAGATGAGAATCTTTTGGGGGCATTTCAACGTTTGTATGACGGTGCCTCCACACAGCAGCGCCGGCCATAATATACAAGAGCGCCACTATAAGAAAGAAAGCTTAAATAGTTTACTTTTCCCCCGTCAGCTAGTTTGACTTCAGGTTGGCTTTGCTCATACATATTTCTTCTTTTTTTTTTACTTTTTTAATGAAAGACTATATGTTGCTGTCAAGAATTTCATAAAAGTTAAGTGAAACCAAGTTCTTTTTTGTTTCCTGTATTCGCCCTTCCATTTTTGTCTAAGTCGACAAATGCAACGCCTCTGCAAACCTGGCGCCGGTGTAACTGAAGGCATTACACATATCGACACGTGCTGAGTAATTCCACAAGTTCATGAAACACAAAAGAAAATGATGTTTGAAAGGCGCGAAAAAGTTGTAGAGATCAAAAAGAAAAGAGTTTCCACAGAAATAGAGGAAAAAAGACAGTGAACGGGTGAATAGATATTCCCTGTGGTTAGTTTAGTGAGGCACAAGGGCGTATTGAAAGGAAATGAGAGTGTGGTCGCCTTACGGGGAAACAAATAATTACCTGAAAGCGGGAGGAAGAGTTAGGGAGACAACTCGTAAAATAATGGAGAAAAGGTGAGAAACATATAACGAGATGGGGAAAATGGCAAGATATTGTGAGAAAAGTTGTTTGGAGGTGAGGGCACGTCGCAAGGCAGAGAAAGAAGTAGAGTGTGTTAAAAGAAAGATGGACAGAAAGTGAATTAGCGAAGAAGAAGAAGAAGAAGAAGAAGAAGAAGAAGAAGAAGAAGAAGAAGAAGAAGAAGAAGAAGAAGGATAGTTATAAGAAGAAGTAGAGGAAGAGGAAGAAGACATGATAGGTTGAAGCATAAGTAGATAAAGGGAAGACAGGATTGGAGAAAGAAGAAGAAGAAGAAGAAGAAGAAGAAGAAGAAGAAGAAGAAGAAGAAGAAGAAGAAGAAGAAGAAGAAGAAGAATCGACAGGATATATAAATTTGATGAAAAGAAAGATGAAAATAACAAAGATGGAGAGATAGAAGTTAAAAGAGAAAACTTTACCAGAGATTGATATAGCAGAATGATAGACACAAACAGCAAGTGAATAAAAAATAAAAAATGCAGTGAGATAGAGACAGGAAGAGCGCAAAGAGAAACCGAGTGAAGTTAAGTGAAAGTTTTTTAAAAAAAGAAAGTGTGTTAAAAAAAAAATTGAAAGCTCACAATTGAAACACACACACACACACACACACACACACACACACACACACATATATATATATATATATATATATATATATATATATACACACACATATATATATATATATATATATATATATATATATATATATATATATATAGGGAGAAAGATTGAGAGAGATCAAAAGACACAGATAGATAGATAGATAGATAGATAGAGAGAGAGAGAGAGAGAGAAAGAGAGAACGAGAGAGAGAGTAAGGAAATTGAAAGAGGAAATCAGAGTAAGTAAAGTGTCGGCAAAAAGGAGAAAAAAGTAGAAATAAAAAGATGAAATCGAAGAAAAATGAAAACGTTGATAAAGAAAAGAACAGATAAAACAAAAAAGATATTAAAAATTAAAAAAAAAAAAAAAAAAAAACTCAAAACCCGAAAGAATAATGCGAAAAACAAATGGTTCTGCTTTTTTGCTCTCATATTTACATAGGGGAATTTGAGAGGTGCTTTCATTTTTTGTAAGTAGACATTGATGCATTTTAACGCAGAGAAGAGATTGGCACCACTCTAGATTTTTACGGTGAAAGTAGAAGAATCGTAATATCACGTCAGATCAGAATATTGCGTCGGTCAACACGTACTCTTATTTTCCATCAAGCGATTGGAATCTTTCGACATTTTAAAATAATGATCATGTTGATGATACAAACAACAACAGCAACAAAAAAACGATGATAATTCTTACCAATTCTTCACGCTGCGATTTTTCTAATGTTGATTTTTTTCAGGGAGTTCCGATTCAAACCAACCAGCACCGATTCTATACAATATATTTATCTGTCTTCGAGCAATGAAACAAGATAAGCAAATATAATGCTAATCTAAGACAGCAGATATGGTTCAGGTTTTTTAATCAACGTACGTCGTGTATGTATTTACTGAAGTGAATATTATTAACTCACAACTCTCAATTTCGTGCCAGATCATAATATTCTGTCGGTTAACCTGCACTGTTATTTTCCATCAAGCAATTGGAATCTTTCGAAACATCAAAATAGTGTTCATGTTGATGATTTCCAAGGCAAAAACACACAAAAAAATAATCAATAAAAATAAATAAAAAAAGTAAATAATTAAATAGATTTTTAAAAAAAAATAATATTAATTATTATTAAATTAAATAATTTTTAAAAACTAATAAAAAATAGATTAAATAATTTTAAAAAATAAATAATAATTTAAAAAAAAAACGATGATAATTTTTTCTAACTTTTACCGCTGCGATTTTTCTAGTTGTTCCGATTCAAAACAACCTGCACTGATTCTATGCGATATATTTGTTTGCTCTCGAGCAATAACACAAAATAAGCAAATATAATATTAACTCTATCTGATGGTGAGGTTCCAGTTCTGGAGTTCTGTGCATGTGGAGTGCCCCTTCATCACATTACTACCTGGTCTACTCTGATTCCGAGTTGTAGTACTTGTTTGAGTCCCATCTATGGGTTAAATCAGCATATGTGATTGTATTTTTTTAAATAAACATATGTCGTCTATTCATATATAAAGATGAATATTAATAACTTATAACTCTCAGTTTCACGTCAGATCAGAATATTGTGTCGATGAACAATTACTGACCACGTAGGTTTTGATTTTCTATCAAGCGATTGGTATCTTTCAACATTTTAGAATAGAGTACATGCTGATGATTTCCAAGACACAAGTATAGAGCACCCAGTAAGAATCGAACCACTAACAATAGTCTGCGAATCTAGCTTGCTAACCATTACACTACATGAGATGCCCATAGTTATTTACTAAGCTTAGCTTAAATGTAGCACAAGGCCAGACGCATGGGGCACCCAGAAAGAATCGAACTCACGAACAATGATATGCGAATCTAGCTTGCTAACCATTTCACCACGTGAGGTGCTTAAGACAGATAAATATAAGTATATAAAAAGAAGGCTATGAAACATCTGGTAGTAGATTCCAATAGTTTGTATAAGGATTTCTGTTTTGTTTTTTTAACATTTCTTCGCAAATATTCGAATAGCATCCATAGATGTATGAGGTGGTTTATCTTATCCTGCGACTTTGAAATTTTGTAGACTCTTTTTCGTATATAATTTAGTGGCATTGTTACTATAACAAATAGTAGTGATGACGGAGTTTGCCTAGGAGATGTGTTTCATTGGCATCTTCTTCTCTTCGTTCTTATGACGACTATTTGTCATTTTGTGCTGTTCCATCTTTCCTCGTGATGCTACGCTGTTCCATGTTCTTTACTGAGATGAATCACACGATAAATTCTTTTTGCCTGCACCTTCCTTATTATAATTTGTTGGAATATTTTGTAATATATTTATGTATTTACCAATCCCTCCGCACGAGCAGGATGTGACACAGGGTCAATTTCTTAAGTGGAGTTTAACAGGTTTGAATTCAGAGTTTTCCTTCTCTTAGACCGGTTGCCTAACCAAGGTTAAAGAGCCCAGTCTGCCCTACTATTTACTGATAGCTGGAGGGAGAGTAGGATCATACCTTTCCCAGGGTATTAGCGCTAAGTGAAATGCAATTACCACGTCCAGGAATTGAACCCGGGGCGACGAGTCCATTTGCCATGACTTTAACCATTACACCTCGCGCTTTTGTAATATGTGTGCTGAGGTTCACCACTTAAACTTATAAATTCAGCGTGGACTCGCATACGTGGTTAGTTAACTATTTAATCGCCGATCTTGAAAGCCGTTCATTGCGCGTATTCGACCCAGACAAACGGATCTGCAACCAAGGAATCTGCTCAAACAAAGGATTCTACCCAACACTTAGGACACCGATGAACAACCAAAGAATTATTCACTAAGGTTCAGCCTCTGCTTAACACAAGGGATCTCCACTGTAAAGTGCACTCACTCAAAGCCTAAAAATGACCACACAATCGTAATAGTGATAACTTGCTGCTGTTTCATCATCATCATCATCATCATCATCATCATCATCGTCAAGTCGTACTGATGGCAAGGATCCCTTCGATCCTTCTCGATATCGACACCTGTCGGCCATCAGTGTAGCTAAATCATGCCCACACAGAGTAATGCGCTTTGCCGGTCGGCTAACATTGGTTTGTCCATGTGCAGGAGAACGCCGCTTATAAGTTCGTCCTTACTTCTCCTATAGTTCACAACATGTTTTGTTTGTCTAACTTGGATGGTTTGTGAGATGGGAGCTAAGCAGTCGTTTAGCTGTTATTCAGTTGCTCCGGAATTGCTAATTCGTGAAATAGGTCGTACTCTTGATGGAAACGGACAACTGCTCAGTTTAGCAATTTTAGACTGATTCTTATCTAAAATATGTCTTCGACCTTTGAGAATCTCTCAGTCACTTACTGGCATTATCCAATCAAACCCAAGTTATGAAATCGATCCTGGGGACATCACCCCCAAACAAAATCATTTGACATAGACAGTTTTCACTGTCTTAATCTTTTAAAATTATCTGCACTACGCCTCAAATAATGGACAGAGCTAAATCAGTTTGTATTATTTGGATTTTTTGGATTATTGTCCTCATATTTATTGTTATATACATAACGCTTCCACCGATGTGCCCGCCGGCATTTTTAAAAGTGTATCTTGTTGAATTCATATATAACAATAAAGACAAGGACAACAGTCTGATGAATACAAATAATACAAATAATCAAGCCTTATCTAAAAGTTTCAGATAAATAGCCGAAGTATTATTTAACAGATGGGTAATTCCATGTCGAATAATCCAGAAAAAAGTAAAATTGTCACCCATTCCCGTCAATATTTATGAATTTCCCAGATGTGTACTATGCTAATGTTAGACAATCCCCAAAATTTGAATTTCCGATTCCAAAAATTTGCGGAGTTCAAAAAATCAACATAAGTCTCTAAATTTGGTGGGGGCGTCACGAAAAACGGTGACTTTTTGTAATCTATTTTTGTTTATAAAATGAGTTCTAGAGCTTCCCTACATCTAGAAATTGGTGTATAAAAGCATTTTAGCCCAGAGAATCCAGAAAAGCTATTAAATGTTTTAGCAAAAAACATTGTAGATATTCGTTTATGTTTATTTCTGTCCCATGAAAATTGTTACATTAAAATAATTTTAAAGTTGTTTAGTCTCTATTATAAAATTTATTTGCAAATATGACAATTATTTTGGGACAAAATGTTCCCTACACATAGTTATTTGTTTAATGACTGTTTTGTTTAAATTATTTTCACTTTAAACAATTGAAAATTCTTTTAGTTGCACATGTATTATCTATAAAAGTTTTAAAGTTAACCACTTTTAAGTTATTAATGATTTCTGATTTGCAAAATTTTAACTGATGTTGTAGCGTGGCCAGGCTGATTTCACATGGAATTACCAAGATGTCTCTTAGTATTTTTTTATTATTCCTGCAAGCATTTATCCCTTTGCTGTTAGTTTTATTCTCCAGCTTTCCAAAGATAACTGAATGTTGACTTTCAAGTTCAAGTAAGAGATAACCATCTCAAATCCTCAACAATTTCTTAATTTTTCTGGCCGATTTCAATGTCTTCACAATCTAGATAGTCACCGATAATCTTCAACTGTTTCAATCTTCGTGAAAGCGTATTTGAAGCGATACAGGATGAGCCATTTCTCAGGAACATCTTACCATTTATTCATGTTCCTTCGTTTTCATTTTGAAATTTGGTGCAAAATCCATATTCATGATTATAGAGAATGGTTTCCCTTATTCAGAAAAATAGAATTTAATCTCTTGGTTATATCGAGGCAGAAATTCTGAATAATAAAACTTAATATTCTTTGAAATTTTCTTATTCATATGGAAAGATTTCAGTTTGCTTTCATTAATTGTGTTCACATATTCGAACAAATTGGTTTGCATAATTACCTCTGAAGAATTCTTCCCCTCATATAAGTCGTCAAATTGGCTTATTAATCGTATCACTTGCACATCAAGGGAGTCTATCCACTCGAGCTAGACCGGGGTTGTTTTGGCGTCTGAGGTAGAGCACCACACTTACCATCAGCTCCCCGCTTTGGCGCACAGATCCAAGCTGTGCTATTCATGAACTGAGTTGGGGAGGTAGGTACTAGAATATATATATATATATATATATATATATATATATATATATATATAAATGTGTCAAAAAGTATCGAGATATTTTGTATTTTTTGACAAACCTTGTATTCTGAAAAAAAAACTAACTTTCCATTTATTCCTCATTTATATCTTGGTAAATACAGCTTTAAACTTGGCACTTTTTTGACACACCTTTTATTCTGAAAAAATAATGAATGGAACGTTATTTTCTTAAGAATACAAGGTGTTTCCAAGAGCACAAAAATCTCGATACTTTATTGACACATCTTGTATATTAAGCAATTATCCTTAAAGCTATAGTCAAATGTAGTTCGACTCCGAACTTTCCGACATCTCTTATGTCGTTAACAAATGAATCATTTCATTCAAAATTCTTTCAGGCATTGAAGGCCAACGAGGCAATTATATTTGACTACGTGAGCGGGAAAAAAACGGTAGGGATTTATCCCGCAAAATCTTGACATCAGATTAAACAACATGTGTTTGGTAATCAAGACAGGTTTGTTCAGCTCTAATTCTAGCGAAACACGACAGATCGAATTCCCGGTGCTTTTTGTGAGTCCTAAACAAAAACCGCAATTGTGTACGGAGAGATTTACTGGCTGATTTTGGAGAGGGCGAACCTAATAGGTAATGATGGCGATGGGGAAACAGTTAAAACATAGTGATTGCAGAGACAAGCAATGATAATTCTTTTGCGCATGCGCTAAGACCTCCTGAGAACACGTCACGCACGTAGACAAACACGGAAGCCATTCAGAGCCTTCGGGTCACAGCTTCATCACGTTTGCAAAAGACGGAGACTGGTTTTCTCTTTTATCTTTCTGAATCTTTGTAAATTTGTTCAAGATCTAAAGGTATCATTTTTTTCTCTCTCTCATATATTTGTAAACTATTTTGTTAAAGGATTTTTGTTAAAGACTCTATAATCATAATTATTTTAACCCATTTGGAAAAGAAATCGCACATTAAATATATATATATATATATATATATCCCATATATATATATATATATATATATATATATACGGTAGACAGCCGAACATCAAAAGCAGGTAGGCACCGATTCCAGCCAATTTCAACTCCGCCAATCAAGAGGTCATCTGAAGCTCAAGGCATGCCAAGATTTCAACACTCCTGACCCATAAAAACGCCAACGACTACAGTAGACAACCAGTCTATAAAATCCTTGTAAAAGAGATCATTCTCTCGAAA
Source organism: Doryteuthis pealeii (assembly GCA_023376005.1). Taxonomy (NCBI): domain Eukaryota; kingdom Metazoa; phylum Mollusca; class Cephalopoda; order Myopsida; family Loliginidae; genus Doryteuthis; species Doryteuthis pealeii. The sequence goes on from CM042143.1 coordinate 70,542,860, forward strand.
TATTGAATGAAATACAATGGAACTTAGTAGATAACATCCAGTTCTCATTTATTTCATATTTTACACATGCTTCGCACGAAATTATATATATATATATATATATATATATATATATATATATATATATATATATATATATATATATATATATATATATATATGTGTGTGTGTGTGTGTGTGTGTGTGTGTCTGTCTGTGTGTGTGTGTGAAAAGAATGAATCCGACGGTATGTAGTATAGTAAGAAATATGAAAAAACACAGGTATAAATATATATATATAAATATAAATATATATAAATATATATATATATATGTATATATATATATATATATATATATATATATATATATATATATATATATATATATATATATATATATATATATATTACCACTCATTTTATTTAAACCTGCGTTTTTTTTTCAAATTTCTTACTATACTACACACACACACACACACATATATATATATATATATATATATATATAATATATATATATATATATATATAATATATATACATTGAAAATTAGAATCGTCAGATATACCAACAAAGAGCCATACGTGGCCATCACAACGACAATAGTGAAACTGTTCGTACGGCTATGCGCAAAACTGTTGCATTTGTTGTGCCTATGCTTGCGTCTGCATGTGTGTACGCCACGCTGCCACATCTACTTTTGTTTCGGAAGTCATTTCTGATGAGCTCCCGATTTACGCTAAGTGTAAAATTCACCTCGTTATTCGATTTGATCAATAATTACTTGGTGTTATTGATCTCAAATATTATTGTTTTATTCTCCAATGTATTAAAATCAATCCTACTAATGGTTTTATATAGAAACCAATTAAACTATAATCAAAATAAGTGTAATCGTTTTATATGCGTTCTTATTTAATTTCGTTAGTTTTTCTAATTTAACATATTTCATTACATTAAAACATAAATACTTACGCCCGAACGGTGCATATTATTGCCCGTATCTTATATATATATATTTTCCTGTATTATTCCAATTGGTTTAGAATAAAATAATTTTTGTATAAAAAAATGCAATCATGGTTAGTTTAAATTTCTAAATTCCAAATAAAGATAAACGAATTATTTTAGTAAATGAATATTCACAATTAATTAACTTTTTATTATTGTTTACATGTAGCTTTTCAAGGTTGAGGCGTCTGTTTATATCGAGTCTTTTGTATATATTTTAAAAATATATCCATCAATATATAAACATTTTCACAAATGAATTTATAGACTATCAATTGAAATAATATTTTTTCGCTCATAACAATTATTCGTAAATTGCCAACTAATTATTTCCATTTTTAATTTTGATGACGAGACGATTCCCAACAGAAAGAAATAATTGATAATTATCGACGTATCTCTACTATCGAATGTTTTGTACAATTAGGCTAATCGTTTCAAAAATCGTCAGAAGAGAAGACAAATGAATATTAACTCTAAAGATCCAAATTTCATTTATAATTCTTATTGAAGTGGATGGGTCCAATATTTACGGCCGAATAAATTTCTACATTCACCTCAGCTACGAGGAGGTAGCGAGTTCGAGTATCCGTAGTCGCTGGCCACAGGCCAACATATCCTGACGCGCTTTGTTTGTAGGGGCTGGAAATCCGCTTGTTCATAGGGCTGCCTTTCAGTCTCGTCACAAGGAGAAACCTGAGAATTGATACTGAATATCTTTTAATATCTACACAAAATAATACAATACGCACACATCAAAATCTAATAATACGCTGGCGAATAGCAAATCATGCAAACTAATAAATAGTAAACCAGAATCTATCATTAAAAATGACGCATCTATCCATCTATCTATCTCAGTCTTTTTCTATCTATCTATATATATATATATATATCAATCATTTTCTATCTATCTAGATGGGCTTCCAGGTTCGATACCTGCCCTCGCCAATTCAGCGTATGAGTAGCACAGTGATCTGTGCGGTAAAGTAAGGAGCTGATGGTAGATGTGGCTCTCCACCTCAGAACAAAAACAATCTCCTTGGTCTAGCGCTAGTGAAAAGGGGATAGACTCTCTCGCTGTCTGGCTGATAACGACTTTAGGCCACCCCGACAACTTTACTTACGACTTACTACAGCGATGTAGCAAATGATTTTGAAAAGAAATTGGGACTTAGAAGTTACATAATCAATCTTTCATTTTTGAACTTATACATTTTGGAATGCATTCAATGACAAAAGGCAATGCAGAATTTCCAAGATTTGCTCTTTATACGAGGGTACATCAAAAAGTAATGCAATTTTGTTTAGGACAGATATAATTACCAACACAAGGACATGTATCATGCATCAAAATCAAGCTTGTCCTCTGTGGATCACATCCCTCCTTCTCCACGTTTCTCTGAATAGCAAGTTCACCTACGAATTAGAGCATGTATCCCTGCCCGGTTTTAACTGTTCTTTAGCCACTTCTTCCAACAGATTTAACTTCCACTGGGATAATATTTGCCTCACAAACCATATTTCATGGTCATTTTCTATTCTTCTCTCTTCAGTCTCATGAAAGAGGGTTAAGAGACAAACATTATTCCAGTGACGAGGAAGTGAAATATGTACGGAGGAAGTGGCTCAAAGTACAGTCAACAGAATTTTACGGGGCAGGCATACATGCTCTCATTCGAAGGTGGAACATTGCTATTCAGAGAAACGGTGACTATGTGGAGGAATAGGATTGTGATCCAGCTTCATTTTGATGTATGATACTTGTTTCTGTGTTGGTACTTATCCCTGTCCTAAACAAAATGACATTACTTTTTTTACTTACTCTCGTAATAATGTTAGTGGAATTCGAACCCGTTGAGTACGATGTTTCATTCCATCACGTTCACCACTCTACTATTAGAATACCACCGGCAAACATGGTGGTCGTGTTTTGTGGTAAGTGTATTATGTGAGAGAATATCGTACTGCGGAGCCTGATCGGCGGGGAAATATAATGGGATCGTGTGGGACAGAAGAATGACAAGGTTTGGTTTGTTTATTTATTTATGTATTTTTTGTTTACATATCAATCTTTTTCGAGTCATTTAATGCCGAATCACGCCCTTTAGACAAACAAAGTCTCAGGTTGATTACATTACCTGTTAATTGGTCACCTAATTAAATAGTGACTGGCTCATCGCTGCTTAACTTCGATGATATAGCGGGGACATAGATGCATTCACTAAAGCATGGTTGTTGTTTTTTAATCAGATAATATCAATGGGTGTGGGGAGCATGATCAATGATTATATATTTTCCGGACCTTTGTGCATTTTTTTGGGTAATAAAAGGCGTGCTGGAATCCACAACTTAAACTTATAGAATCGGTTTGGTGACGTAGATTAAACCACAGTCAATCAATAGCTCGGTTAGGTGGTTAGTTATCTATTTAATTGCAGATATTAAAAGCCGTTCATTTGCACGTAATTCGACATCGAAGAACGGACCTGAAGCTGAGGGACTTTTCTGAACGCAAGGATTTTACCCAACACCAAGGAACAACCAAAGAATCATACCCAACACTGAGGGACACCAAGGAGCAACCAAAGGTTTCTTCACTAAGGATCGCGCTCTGCTTAACACAAAGGCTCCCCGCTGGGGAGTGCTCTCGCCTGAAGCCTAAGGATGGCCATAAAATTCGTAACAACCTCCCACTAGGTCGGGTTGACAGAAAGACGTTTTAATATAGGGAGCCAGGAACGAGCCGCAGCTCATGCAGTGGGCAGTGACAATGGTGCTTGATCAATTCCCCATTTAGGGCGCCTCAAGCACCGGTGAATAAACCCGGCCCGGCCCCTTTTAGCATGATAAATGAATATAACGAAACGGACTCCATAAACTTACATTTATTGCTGGATATAAACATCGTCCATTTAAAAACATAACAAGTTGGAGTTTAATACATTAAACATTTCTGACCGCCAAAATGATTGCGTAATATTAATTTCTTTGTTTTGATTAGTTTTATTTTCTTCCTTATTATTAATATTTCTGTCAAAGCAATTTAAGAGTTGATGATGGTGAACACAAATTGAATGTGCTATTTGGAACATTTATTTATTTTATTTTATTTATTTATTTATTTATTTTTTAATTTTTTTTTTTTTTTTTTTGGCATTTATTTTCAGCTCTCTGAGAAGTTCCAAATTCGTGCAAACATTATATTAAATTTGTAAATTATTCAAAAGAATGTAATGACTTTTCGCAAAATGGTAAAGAGAGTCTGAAATGACAAATGTTCCGACTTAATTACACATAGCTTTTTAAATGCGTTATGATCGCTGAATCCAAAACGCACTGATGATTTCAGCCATAATTATCAGAACAAAATACACGCTTACTCAAAAACAAAAATAAACCAAAACGTTTAGTTGTTGATCTTTTCAATAAAGAAATGAATGGACTCAATAAAGCAATTAAAATTTTCTATTGGTATTTTGTCAACTGGGACCCAGCAGTAAAGTTGACACAATCGAAACGTAAATCTACCTGACAAATTTACCCGGTCGTATTGTTAAAAAATAGCATTTAGAAAATATAACTTTTTATTTGTTTTTGTTTGTCCAAATTCGATTCACTGTAAGCGTAAATCTTTATCTAGAGGTGAATTAGGACAATCCAAGAGGAAATGAAATATACTAGCAGGACCTCTGGATATACCACAGTATGATAATTTAATTATTACAAAGTTTGATATGTTTAATTAAGAGCTATTGCGAAATAGTTCAATATATAAAAACTATAATAATCTTTATTTAACACTCTCTGTCGCATTTTTTCTTCTTTCTTTCCTGCTTTTCATCTTTTCATTATGTTTGTTTGAAACATATTAGCGTTATCGCTTCCGCGTATTTTCCCTCTTTCTATTTTACCCTACCCTCTTTTGTTCTTTCTTTCTTTTTTTGTCTTTCTTTTTTTTCTGTGAAGCATGTATTTTTTCTTCCTTTCTTTCTTTATAATAAAAACGGAATGGTCTATTATTTAGCTGAGGTGACGACACTTATAAGAAATAAGAATTGGAGGGGGTCTTAGCCTTCGGCTGTGGATTTATTGAAAATATCATAAGCCCCGCCGACAGGAAGTAAAAGACTGACTTTTTCTCTGTTTATGAGATGAGATTTTGAAATGATGCCCGCTTTTTGTATCTGTTTGAATTGTTTGTTTTTGTTTTTGTTTTTTAATTCATTTGTTTAACGGCATATCAACCCCCGTGGGTCATTTAATGCCGAAAAAGTTTTGAAATATAGCATTTCTTAATGGTTACTTAATTCTTTTATAAAAATAGTTTTCTATTTAACCCATAGATGGGATCCTAACTGGTACTACCACTCCAGGTCAGAGTGGACCCGGGAGACTTGATGATAAAGGACTGCTTCACATTCCCCAGACCTCCATCAGTTTAACTTCATAGCCAGGCCATGAAGACCACAAGCCACGGCCCCTAGCACTCATACGATAAAAAGGTTTGGAGGTTGCCATTATGGCAATACTATTGGGACAATCATATACGTGCTAGGGCTTACGTGATGAGGAAAGGGTCTCTGTTTCATCCTAATATTACCTGTTCCTTCCCCCATCTATAGGTTAAATAGAAAATTGAGTTAAAATGATTTGTCTAAAAAGATGAGTTTAAAAAGAAAATTGACTATCCATCAAGAATTAATCAAACAAAACAACTTTGGGATAAAATAACCCAGGACGTGTCGACATGCCGAAATATCTAATCAACCAGCAACTAAGCCACCTCTATAGATAAATATATTGATAGATAGTTAGATAGATAATCTACTCACGTCATTATATTGGGACAATTTCCAGGTACCTTATTTTCGTGGAAAAATATGACAAAAAGTCGTAAACTAGAAGCCCACTTATAATGAATACAACAAAACAACTTCGGGATAAAATAATCCAGAAAGGGTTGACATGTCGTAATATCTAATCAACCAACCAACCAACCAACCAAGCCGCCTATTCCATTCTATCTCTATATCTATCAGTCTCTCTATGTATATTTAGACATTTTCCAAATGCCCTAGTTTTGTGGAAAAAATATGATAAAAAAAGTCGTAAACTGGAAACCCACTTTTAATTTAAAAACACCTGGAAACATTTACACCCGTCTAATATATATGTTTTTTGTTTTTGTTTTTGTTTTTTGTTTTTTGGTTTCAACGGAATAAAACCAAGGCTTTTTAACTATAAAGACATTATTCTCTTTTTCTTTTAATTCCTATTTTATTTTCAAATTATACTTTGTATCTTCCAGCTGATCCTTTAGACCTTTCAGACCTTGATCTTCTCATCGTAAGAAGACTTTATAACTTTATCATATTGACTGTATCATTTGAGGCTATGATATCATTCCCTGACTTTCTTTCTTTATTGCTATCTTTTTACACATCTTTCTACAACTGCATGTATTCAAATCCTCTCAAAGGAAATGCAATACTCCAGCAAAACAAATGCTCTGATCATATACGTTCGTTTGAAGATTTTTGTTGAGTTTTTTTTTTTTTTGTAAATCTATTCTCTATTTTGTTATGTCTTTACTTACGTACTTCACTTACGACTTCTGGAATAGGTATTTTTCCTTGAAAATGTTTCAGTTGCGAATCGTGCGCTCTTTCTAGTTGAAAGCAAATTCTTTTTTTTTTCTTCCTCGAGGGACAGAAGCGAATGGAATTTTTTTTTGTCTGCCATATCCGAGACGGATTCGAAATAAAGAAGAATAAAACAAAGAAAGGAGAAATCACTTTCTGAACCGACGAGAACCCCATCCTCCTCCTCAAAAAAGAAAAAAAAATGTTTTTTAGTCCAACTAAGCTGACGCAAAGTACTTGGTATGTACCATCCATAGAATTTATACTAAAGCAAATAGGAAATAATCTATTAGTAATCTGATATCATATAATTGATCTGACCTTCGTAAAAGAAAATCAAGGTAACATTTTATGCTGCAATTCCATAAGTGGTATTATATATATATATATATATATATATATATATATATATGAGAAATAAAAGGATATCAATCCGACAATATGTGGAGAATAGGAGACAAACACGGGGTGTTGTACATGACGGATGTTTATTGTAGGTAGTGATGTCGACGTTATAAGGTTTCCGTCTTTTTGGCCTTCTTCGGGGCAGTGGATTGAGTTCTTGCTTCAAAGGATGTCGTCCTCATACTGGTGAGTCTAGAGACCGTGAATAGGGGAGGGGTAGGTCAGTTTATAGTGCTACTAGGATTGTATAAGTTGGTGGTAGGAGTTTCATTTTTTTCTTTTTCTTCTGGTTGGGGGTTTAGCTAGTAAGGTCTGTTATTGATGCGACAGGAATGTTAAGAAGTGGTAGTTGATGTTTTTTAGGTATACCTAGTCAGGTCAGGGATGTTTTGCTGTGGAAAAAGGTCGTCAGTGAGTCCTATGTGTTGGGTTTGGTAGAGATATAGTGGGTTATGAGAACGACATCCTTTGAAGCAAGAACTCAATCCACTGTCCTGGAGAAGGTCAAACAGACCGAAACGATATAACGTCGACATCACTACCTATAATAAACATCCACCCTGTACAACATCCCGTGTTTGTCTACATTTCTCCATATATATATTATCATCATCATCATCATGTCGCGCAGGCAGCACGGATATCCAAGACGATCTCTCGCCAACCTTCCCTATCATTCATCGCCACAGGGAGCTCCTCTTCGCTGCAGCCAGCATCTTTACATAGCTGGTCGATATAAGTCCTTGCTGGGCGGCCCACACTGGCATGTCCATGTGTTGGCTTCCACAGGAGAACATCACTTATGAGTTCATCCTTGCTTCTCCAGCAGTGCCCTGCATGCCTAGTCCGTCTCACTCGGATAGTCTGTGACATAGGGGGCAGGTGACCATACAGCTGCTCCTTGTGGGATGCTGTTTCCACGACTTGTTCAGAACTGCTCGCAGCATTCTTGTGCAGCTCCCATCTAGCTTATTTTCGAGGCGCCTCGTTAGGGTCCAGGTAGTGCAGCCATACAGCAGTACTGATATGACTACAGCCTGGAAGAGATGTCGCTTTAGCTTGTCAGTGAGATCAGACTTCCATATGACAGACAATTTGTTTGTGGCCATCCATGCCTTTCCTATTCGTGTGTTAATATCGTTATCTGTGGATGAGATATTACTACCCAGGTACGTGAATTGTTCTACTGGCTTAAGGGGCTTATCGTCTAACGTGGAGATGTCTCCTTTCTTTCTGAAGCTCATGAACTCTGTTTTGGCAGAGTTCACATGCAGGCCGATGCTTTTTGCTGCCTCCTCCAGGCTATGCAGTAGTGTCTCAGCCTGTGCCGGTGTATCTGCAAGAAGTGCGATATATATATATATATATATATATATATATATATATATATATATATATATACGAGGGACTTTTTAAATTGTCCGCGCTCTTGTTTTATGGAAGCCGAGCTCTTCGTAGATGATTTGAATGAAATAATCTATTAGCAATCTGATATCATATAATTGACCTGACCTTCCTAGAAGAAAATAAAGGTAACATTTTATGATGCAATTCCATAAGTCGTATTATATATATATATATATATATATATATATATATATATATATATATATATACACGAGGGACTTTCAAAAATTATCCGCGCGCTTCGTTGATTATTTGGTTGGCAAAGAAGAAGCTACCTCATTACCACCTCTCGAGTTTTCTGATTCTTATCTTCAATGGTCTGTATTCACTTACAGATATTTTACGTGGTAATGAACTGTTCCCGTTCAGTGGCAAAGCCCCCGATGAAATTCAGCCACTGACACTCCTTCCGACCATTGAAATCGGGTCACTACCTTGGAGCGAGCATGTTTACACTTTAAAGACAGCAAAGAAAATAGCGTGATCACACTCAATCTTCGATCATGTGGCCACAACATTGCCAACTACAAGCACAAATGCACAGAACGCATATCTGACGATAAAACAAAGAACATTTTTAACAATCCCTTATATATATATATATATATATATAATATATATATATATATATATATATATATATATATATATATATATATATAATGGCTTGGATAAATAATTATCCCATGGCTAATAGTTTGGGTAAATAAGGTCACAAATATCGGGTATCCAGCGAGGATCGAAATCGCTTTTAAATAATAATCTATGGGAAGAGCTTTCTGATTATTAGACAACGACTAGAATAAAAAGGGTTGGGGCTTGCTATAAGGGCAATAGGGTTCGGGAAATCATATAGGTGCTAGGGCTGGACGTGACCAGCCGATTGATCGGGGGGAACCTCACCGACCGCCCTTCTAGCCTGAAGCCCTATGTGGAGTGTTGCATGTCCTCGACTGCTTCATCCACCAAGAGTTCGTCCTTAAGCATCTCGGGTTGCCACCCACACCCCAGCAGGTTGCCCCATTGAGGAGGCAGGTCTTACCCCTCTACATAGGTGCTGTCGGTGTATTCTGACGTCCCAGCAATAAAAGGTATTTATCATTTCTCAGACGAAGGATTGATAGTGGGAGGGTGCCTTTTCTGTTTCTTTTTGTTTTATATGTTTCTGATCACATTGAAATGATACCGATGAGTCCATAGATTACACCGACTTCCGCTCTACAGAGGGGTAAGATAACCGGTCATAGGACCCCCTGTTGGCCGTGGATGTCGACCCTCGATGCTTAAAGACGTAATCCTAGTGGCTAAGTAGTCTATGACTTGCAGCACTCCATTTTGGAACTTACTAAGGCCAGACGGTTGGTTGGTTGGTTGGTTGGTTGGTTGGTTGGTTCTTACGGCATGTCAACACTTGTTTGCTTATTTCATACTGAAGACGTTTTGTTTTATTCATTCTTGTATATTCATTATTTGTCAAACTGAATCTTTTTTCATACTCAATTTTGAAAAAAACATATTTTAATTCAATGTTTTCCTTTTTCTAGATTGATTGTCTAACCAAAATTAAAGTGCCCAGGCTGCCCTACTATTTACCCATAGCTAGAGGGAGAATAGTTGGATGTATACATTTCCCAAGGGTATAAGCGCTGTGTGAAATTCACTGACGCTTCCATTTAACTGTGTATATCCAATGCCATAAACACACCTAACAGAAGTTGCTATTGAAAATTCATTATGGAACTGCGAATAACCTCACCTTTACTGGTTATTACCGGGTACTTCTGCTAATGAGATATGAGAATTTTGCCAGAATAAGCAATATAAATTATCTGGAGGTGGACAGGTATTTTCAGAAATCCTCCCTCTGATTATTATTATTATTATTATTATTATTATTATTATTATTATTATTATTATTATTAGTTTTGATTCAATTATACATTTCAGTTTTCAAAAGATATATCCAATTAATTCACTGTCCTCCCTAGTTTAATCCGGGTAATAACATTGAAACGCATCAATATTTACGAGATGTCAGCCATATATATTGCTACCTTAAAGATATCGTATATTTGAATTAACCAAGTGACATTTGGAAATATTTTATATCTTAATAACACGTTTCATTCACGTAATACGCATTATCAAAGCAAGTGCTTAATTTATTGTGATTTAACTGTAATTAATTGAATGATTTTGCGAAAACAAAGATATTAAATAACTGTTTTACGATATTAAATCACTGCAATATTCTTTGGAAAAAAATAAATAAAAGAAAACACGCACAAAATGAATAAAAAAAAGAACCCAGTGAACATTGCTCAGTTCGATAAAAAAAAAGTCTATTAATGCTCTGCTGGGCATTAGTACACTTGAAAGGTAATGTGATCGGACTAAATATGGTGGATACCAGAGTAAACTGGCAATATTCAAGAAGCACTAAAAGAAAATATATCTGTGGCGTTTTTCGATATATTTTTTTATGAATTCTCTAAATACGTCCCCACAAAAAAATATAATAGACATCTTCGATTAACGTATTAATACAAGCGTGTAAAATACTCTCAAAGAGAGATGTTTATAATCGATATTTTCCAATGTTTGAAAAATAAAATTGTTTTCTTCTGTTCTTGAGTAATATTCACATCGGCTCTTATAGTTTTGTCATTGAATTACTGCTGCTGCTGCTGCTATGGTTGTTTGTCGTTTTCTAGTTGCAAGATCTTTCTCGTTGCCCCCGTTACGATGCAACGAAACGTGCATGTTATTTCATTCTTGTGACCGCAATTAAGCAAAAGTATTTAATGATTTTGAAAACAGTTAAACATCGCTTCATGATAATATTATGGAAAAGCTGGTTCTCGGCAGAAAGGAATTTAATCTAGCTCAGGCGGTTGAGCGTTCGGCTAGAAACAACAAGGTTCCTAGTTCGATACAGGTCCTCGCCAACTCAGCGTATGAGTAGCACAGGGATATGTGGGGTAAAGTAAGGAGCTGATGGTAGAGGTGGCGCTCCACCTCAGACGCCAAACAATATAATTGGTCTGGCGCTAGTGAGAAGGGGATATACTCCCTCGCTGATTGGCTGATATCGACTTTAGGCCACCCCGACGACTTTACTTACTTATATATATATAATTATAATGATGCACTCATAATTATAATGATATGCATATAATTAATGAATAGTATTCATTTTGTTTATTATTATTATTATTATCATTATTATTATTATTTTTATTATTACTATTTTATATTTATGATATATACAATTAATGATATATATAATTATAATTACATAATTATGTAATGATATAATTTTACTTATATATATAATTTATTTATACAAATTATTATTTTAGTTTTAAAACGTATTAAAATAAGTATTAAAACGTTTATTAAATTTAATCTAAGTTATCCTTTCTAAGTTCTTAATGATTTTGAAAACACTTAAACGCCCCTTCGGTAGAAAGGAATTTTATTCTGTACAAACTATTATGTTTGCTATCATTGACATCAGGTCTTACAGTCAAATAAACGAAATTAACTCTTTGTCTACTTTAAACCGCTCATAACGGTTACCCACCACTGCAAGAAGACCATAAACAGCTGATGGTTATTTCATGATGATTGAGCAGATTATACTTCCGAGGTAAATAGATAATGAACTTTGAAATATCCCAAGATACAGGTAAAAAATACAAAAAAACAAATTGGTACAGCCGTTGTAGGCAAAGACTTAAGTAGCGATGAGCCTTTTCAATACTTAGATTGGTGACCATTTAACAGTCAGTACTGTTAAGAACGAATACCGAAATTACTAAATTCGACATTAAATTACCCGAGACGTTTGATATGCCGTAAAACAAAACAACCAAACAGAAAACCAAAATAGCCATAAATCTCGCTCTCTTTGTCTTTTAGTACTTCGAGGTTTTTCTCATCGGGATTTCATGTATCCATTTCTGGAGATCTGGGGAGTTTGCAGTACCCCTTCATTGCCATTGCTCCTAGGTCCACTCTGACCCGGAGTGGTCGTAGCTGACATGATCCCATCCACCTGGACCCTGACGGTGCGACTGAAGAATATACTAGACTAGGTAGCTGCACAAAGATGCTGCGTGCAATCTTAAACAAAACCTGGAAACAACACCCACGAGAAAATAGTTGTACGGCCACCAGCTCCATATCACACAAACCATCCGTGTAAGACGAACAAGAAACGCCGGACACTCCTGGAGAAGCAAGGATGAACTCATAAGTGACGTTCTTCTGTTGAAGCCATCACATGGGCACGCCAGCGTGGGCCATCCAGCAAAGATATACATTGACCAGCTCTGCCCGGATACTGGATACCGCGCAGAGGATCTCCCGAGAGCAATGAATGATAGAGACGGTTGGCGAGAGATTGTCCTTGATATCCGTCCTGCCGGCGTGACATTTCAAAAAAATATGTATATAGATATGAACGTATTATGTTAGTAGTTCTTTAACATCTGGGTATAAACTAACCCTAAATATGTTGACCTGCTATTAAAATCAATCAATCAGTCTGTTAACAGTGATACCTAATAATTTCAAAAGCTTATCAAAATACTTTCATTGGCTCACCTGAATCTTACACTTTACCGAATTAGGCGAAATGAACACTTCGCCGAATTCGGATGTGTTCTCTGGAGGGATGGAACAAATTAATGACATTTCAGTTTATTTTAATGGAGAAAATTGATTTGATATACGGGAAATTTGAGCTACTAACGGAACGAGTAAAATTCCTATGTCAAGGTACCACTGTATAAGGTTTTTAGGTATTTTAACGAAATGTATGTTTTTATAATTTGGTCCCAAGGAGAGTAACGTTGCGTTAGCAAGAATATAATAAATGTAATTCCCCTATATAATAGTTTATGTAGGTGCCTGGTGTAATGCTTATAGTCGTAGGTAATGGACTCGTCGACGTGAGTTCAAATCCTAGATGAAGATGTTTGTATTTTCCTATAGCGCTAATAAACTTGGCAAAGGTATGCGTCTCTCTCCAGCTATAAGTAAATAGTAGGGCGGATTGGGGTCTTTAACATGGCTAGGTAACCAGTCTAAGAGAAGAAAAACTCTGAATTCAAACCTGTTAAACTCCGCTTAAGAAATTGACCTTGTGTAAGCCGAATACGGCTGACGTCATCAGCTAGCAACAATTAGTATGAATATGATCATAGTGCAGTATCATCTACACTATTAATTCGGACACAATTGGTTAGTTGCGTATTTTGGCAGCGATTTATTATTTAGAAAGATATTATTAAAGAACACACACACATATATATATACATGTATGTATGTATGTATGTATGTTATATGCGGAAGGTCGTGTCTGAGCAGAGCTGGCCTGATTAGTCACCAAACTGTGCATCGGTGAAATGGACCAATAAAATACCATGTGCCCCCTGGAAAAACTTGTGAATGTGGGAAGATGTGCAAGAGTTTAGCTGGACAAAAAGCCACATTCGCGCAGCTCACCGTTAAAAATTGATGAAACTGACCGTTGTATTCTTTGAACTTTTGAACACTTTTTTTATCAAGCCATGGCAATACTCGAACACGAATTTGCTGCATCATGTATATATGGTATATACGTATTTGTTTGAAACAGTAAACCACATAATAACCGAATGCAGCAAAGTGGCACAAAAAAATTTAAGAATCGGTTGGGAATTGTTAAAGAGTATGAAGTTTAAGCACACTGAATTTATTCATAAACAGTGGATGACTTAACGGAGATGGCAGAAAATCGAGTGAGTCTCAATTATCTCAGTCGATAAAAATAATTAGCCGAATAAGTCATTAATGAATATAACACTGCCCAATACGTTTGTAGAGCTAGTTTAGTCAGAATAAGCCTACTCGAGTTCATCTTTAGAATCGTCAAGGCTTTCCTGCGCGGAATTATTTGAATTAGTTAAAACAAACGGATGTAAACAAAATACACTATTATAGTTCCGCGTTGAATGGTTTGGAACGCTGGGCTTACTTTGATTTTTTTAACTTTCGATCCAGCACTTCGTTTTTAACTATCAAAACGCCATTTAGGTTTATGGCTACATAAGATCAAACTTTCTGATCTTTTATTTAATAATTATTTGGAATTGGAATAGTTTGCGATAGCCAATTTCTCCTCCAAACATAAAAGACAGAATTTATTACCCGGTCTATAATTATGTGAGAGTTTTAACAATTTTCCACTTTATAATAGGGTCTATACGTATCTTTTTAATATCCCAGATATATTTAGAAAGAGCTATTCTATGCATATATCTTATAATCGTAAAGCTAGTTTTATGGTTTTAACATCTTTCTTTGAAAGTATCTTGTGTAGTGCTTAAATAATTAATGTGTACTCTAGCTTTATATACGATATAGTTGCTCTGGCATTTACCATTTAAGGGGCATTTCGTTTCTTTATTATTATAGTTGCATGGGGGACTTTGTTGTTATTTTTATTTTTTAATGAATTTTTAGTCAATTTACTATTGTAATCAACATTGCATTGTACATAATGAATTCATTTTAAAGAGATTTGGATGGTACAGAAACCCGTTCTCTAGGACAGAATGTGACACAGGTTTTAGGATTTTAATCCCTGTAATGCTGGTTTGAGTTTAGAGTTTCCCTACTTCAATACTGATTGTCCAACAAAGATTAAAAAAGCCCATTATGCCTTGCTATTTATGGGAAGATAATAGATGTATTCATGCGTTTCCTAAATGTATTAACGCGAAGCGAACCGCAAAGAATCTCGTCCAGGATTACATTTCCTCTGACAGTAACCGATACGATAATCGCGTATCCTTATACAGCTGAAGTACTGATTACTAACAATGACAAACCTTTTTAACGATGTGTATTTCACCATGTTTACTATTGAATAAATTTAAATTCAGTTCCTGAGTTGTGTACACAAGATAATCTATGGATATCATATAAAATTATCGTATGATTACACATGATCTAGATGTTAAAAGCATCCATAATTCATGGATAGTTTAGGTCTTTTTGAGAGATTTTACTGATTTCTATTAAACCGAATGCAATAGAATTTTCGATTAATACAACAAATATTGAAACTATAAATTTAGGGAATGAGTTGTAATAAAAAGCAACAATTATATCATGGACTTAACTAAAATGGATTCTAATGGAGTCCGATAAAACAATAATAAAAAAGATAACATTTTTAATTTTTTTCACACATTTTATCAACCAAATAATGTGTTTTCGAGCGATGAAAATACTAAAAATAAATCGCTAATTCCCTAACACAACATCGTTTATATAATACCAGCGATATTCCCTGGGCTTACTCACTAACCTACTCCAAGCGAGTGGAACCTATATTCTTACTCTGGCGCCTGGTGTAATGGTTAAAGTCATGGGAAATGGACACGTCGCCCCGAGTTCAAATCCTGGACGTGGCAATTGCATTTCACTTAGCGCTAATACCCTTGGGAAAGGTATGAATCCTACTCTCCTTCCAGCTATGGGTAAATAGTAGGACAGACTGGGCTCTTTAACCTTGTTTAGGCAACCGGTCTAGGAGAAGGAAAACTCTGATTTCAAACCTGTTAAACTCCGCTTAAGAAATTGACCTTGTGTCGCATCCTGCTCGTGCGGAGGGGTTGGTAGATATATATATTCTTAATCTGGTACGTCAATAAATTTCAATTTCATGTATACAGGGGGGGGGGGTTAGTTCTCGTCAGGAATTGGCTAACGTGCTGAACTGCGAGGCGGTGAACTAAGTTCAAATCCTCGATGAGGTATTTTGCATTTTCACACAGGAATGTTATGTATCCACCTAGTCTAGGAATACATGATACCAAATCAGTGTGTGAAAGAAACAATTACACAAAAATGTAAATATAAACGTACAATTTATGCGATAGTCTCACTTCTAGGACTAAAATAACCAAAGACTGTTGGACATCAGATGTTTCCGGTGGCAGGCACCCAGCTTAGTCATAACTACCTTTAGCTTTTCCCAAATGTTGCTATTGTACATCATCTAAAACATACATGTTGCATTATATAGACGCAATGTCAGAATAATGAATATACCTGTGGATTTCAGAATATACCTGTGGATTTCAGAATACGAGGGTGATCAAAAAGTAATGCCATTTTCTTTCTTTCATATGAAGATTATTGGATGTCATTCTGGTCAATTTCTTGCCAAAACGAAAACACTAAACTCTGAGCCTACACCGAGAACCTAACGAGGCTCAAAACAAGAATCCGACGAGTAAGACCCAACTTACCAATCGAGATGCCTTCCTTCTACATGACAATGCTCGACCACATACAAGCATCAGGACAAGAGAGACAATCGCCTCATTTGGGTGGTGAAATTTACCGCCTTCAGTCTTTGATCTCTTCGGCCCCATGAAAGAGGGTTTGAGAGGCAAACATTATTTCAGTGACGAGGAAGTAAAATCTGTTGTGAAGAAGTGGATCAAAGAACAATAAGCAGAATTTTACGGGGTAGGGATATATGCTGACATTCGAAGGTGGAACATAGCTATTAAGAGAAAAGTAGGGATGAGATCCACAGAGGACCAGCTTCATTTTGATGTATCATACATATTCCTATGTTGGTAATTATACCTGTCCTAAACAAAATAGCATTTCTTTTTTACTCACCCTCGTAACTATGCAAAAAGAATTTACATCTAGAATATTCATATCTGTGGGTGGTTTTGCTATGCTCATTTCAACGGTGAGAATATTTATATATTGGCTATCCTTAATTCTACAAAGTAATTTAATCAATGTATTTTAAGTAATACAGTATCAAAATAAATGTCATCTCAAAAGGTGGTTATCAACTAGATGGTAAATTTGTTATATACCCTTATATTGTATATACATGAGAGAGTGACTTCAGAGAGAGTTCTTCGGTAATATATATAGAGATAGAGAGATATGAGAGAAACAGGGACAGAGACTTGAGACTTACTTTGTTACTTCCTGCTATCTTGTCTGGCTGTCATCGTCTTCTAGTTGGGTTCTTCTGTCTACTTCTTAACTAAGGGCTTCTTTTGGGCTAACTTTAGTCATTGCTATTATATAACCAACAAGACTGTTGTTGCCTGATCAAGTTTATTATTTAACCCATGTTCTTATTCGCCGCGTGGATGAGATGTCGACCTCAGCAGCGACACATCTGTCCTGCTGCCAAGTCCGGTCGCATCTAAAATCTAAAACTAGTCATGTCTTTCTCCTGACGCGTTTTCCAGAGATCAGGGGCGTATAACCGTCCTGGTAGTTTTCCATTTCCTGATCACAAAGCAACGGCCCCTTATTCAGCTAACGGGCGTGTCAACAATTCATGACACCGTGGATTGTAACAAATTATCATTCTTAAGACACTCTCCAAAAACTATCTGAAAGATACGATCAGAGTGCAGAAAATTGATCAAAATGTTTGCTTCTAATAGACGAAAAGTTGGAGTTCGAGTTTAGCTATGAACCGTATTTTAGGATACATTTTTTCAGAGATGTTAAGTCGAACACTGATATCATGGTTGCACTCGCCATTTATCCATCTTCCGTTCTCTGGTACAATCATACATTTCAATTTCAAAAACAATATGAATTTTTTTTTCAGTAAATAACATACGTTAGTAAACGGGAAGACCCACTCAAGCGTGATCGTCATATATATATACACATAGTCGTATTTAGCATACATATCAATTTTCATGTATATTAGCTGTGTGTGGTGAAATGAATATAAGTCTGAATATGTGACTGAAGATGCGGGAAGAGACGAAATGAGAGTCGAATTTTTTAAATTACTTGCGAGAATAATGTATCGAATTTTATTTTCCGAGTGAAAATTCAATTATCCATCTCAGCAAGAAGTCTTTCTATGCCATTTTGCCTTGGCAAAGGAGAAAAAGATAAACACGCTAACCTTGTTAACGCACATAAAGCAAATACACATAAAGTACACACACATATATACATACACGCACTCACACATACATATATATATGTATATATATATATATCCATATATATATAATCGAAAATGATTTCTCAGAGAAAGTACACATATGCATTATAAACATTAATATATATATATATATATATATATATATATATATATATATATATATAATCGAAAATGATTTCTCAGAGAAAGTACACATATGCATTATAAACATTAATATATATATATATATAATATATATATATATATATATATATATATATATTATATATATATATATACATGTGAACTTGTGTGGTTGTAGATACGTATATGTACTCACGCCTGTCTGTCATGTAAGTAACGAGAATTGAAGATGTCAGTAAATATGAAAAAAATAATTAAAAAATATATAAATAAATATTTATAAATATAGTTACTTGTATATACGTAGAAACATATTCATACATCTATGAATACGAATATATATATATATATATATATATATATATATATATATATATATATATATATATATATACGTGCGCTTCTTCATGTGTGTATATGTGTGTGTGTCTGAGGATAAACGAGTGAGAGGTTTACTTTAGAGTCGTGATTTAAAATACTTCTTAAATTTTGGCTCCTCGATTTCACATAGATTTGAAACCTACATTCACATTCGTACAAATACAGACACTCATATATAAACACATGCACATACACAACACATGCATTTGTGTGGTATAATATATATATATATATATATATGTATATATATATATATATATATATATTATATATATATATATATATATATATATATATAAATGTGTATGTGTGCGTGTACGCGCGCGTGTGCGTGTGTGTGTATGTGTATGTGTGCGCGCGTGTGTGACATCACCGACGCTTTGGAACTGACAGTTTCACGGCTATGAGAAACTTGGTTTGAAAATTGTATTGGTGAGAAGCGCTTTGCACGTTACCAAGCGCAGTTAACTTCATATCTCCGCTACGCTAACTTAGATATACATGTTGTGTTAATGATATTGAGCACTCATTACTCATAAATATGGTAAAATATATTATCGATATCAATATATATATATATATTGAATTAAGGTAGCATGGGCATTTCTCGCCTATGTGATCTTCAGACCAATATTTTGGTCTGAGGATCGAATAGGCTAGAAAATGTCAGGAACTTGACAAGTGTAATCCCACCACACACCGAGTGATTCTTTGCCGGGATTACACTTGTCAAGTTCATTTTCTTTAAGAAAAAGTATCGAATTTTATGCGATACATGCATTGTAATTGCCTTCAAGTAAAAATATAATATATACTTTATCAACAATGCTTCTAAAAAACAAACATCCAAAAATCTTATTCACTTCGCCGAAGAGCATGAGGCCTGTTTTTTTTTGTTATGATTCTCTCAACGTCCCCTTACCTATTAGGGTAGAGGCGTGTAAGTATCATTTGACAAGGTTAATTTCGCAGGGATTGTTAGCTGTGTACTGTGGCTGAGGCGATATGGTGTTTGACTATGCCTGTTGAGGTCCCGGTGTCGATTTCTGTCGGAGGGAATCGTTAGTATATATCGCTGATGAGACTTAATAAAATCGAAACAATCTGTACGATATTCTACACACCGAGCGATCCTTTGCCGGGATTACACTTGTCAAGTTCATTTTCTATAAGAAAAAGTATCGAATTTTATGCGATACATGCCTTCAAGTAAAAATATAATATATACTTTATCCAACAATGCTTCTAAAAAAACAAACATCCAAAAATCTTATATATATATATATATATATATATATATATATATATATATATATATAATAATAATTATCTGTTGAGCAGTTATATATCTTAAATCCTTTATTATTTTCATTTAAGATGAAATAATATTCCTATAAGAAACGAATGATTACCTTGGTACATTGTAAAATGCAAACGTTTGCATATACAGGTACATCATATGACTTCCTGAAGACGTAAAACGGCAAGAATATAAGTCAATGAGTGCATGACGTAGAAAATGGTACGTATTCATAACTAAATAATATGTCACTACATTATGACCTAGCTATTTAAAGGCAGTCTCGCGAAAGTGACTCTCTCTCTCTCTCTCTCTCTCTCTCTCTCTCTCTCTCTCTCTCTCTCTCTCTCTCTCTCTCTTCTGATCTGGAATCCCAGATATGAACTAGATCCATTTGGGGGGAGGGCAAGGCGCCAGCTACAGACAATAAGCGACAACATATATATAATATGTCTAAATACAAAGAGTCCTTGAATATAGATTGAAAATCATCATATGCCTTAACTATATTCAAGGACTCTTGTATTCAGAAATGTCTATGTGTTCCTCCGACACGTTTTATAGGTTTTTCTTCGAGTTTTGTTGAATTAAATGCTATACAGCGCTTTTGAGCAATAGTGTTTTTCTTCTTCTACACCTAATCCTATGAGTGGATTATATGCACGAATTCTCTAGCCCCCTTTTTCCTCGTCTTTTTCCCAACTTCTTTTTTTTTTTTGGTTTCACTTCTTTTGCTTCATTGCCTTTACCTCTTCCCACACTTGTGCATCAATACAATTTCCCCCCTGACATTTTCATTTGCATCCCTGATTTATCTTTGTTTACCACCCCCCTTGATAATGGATTTTCTCATTATCTCTCTCAGCTCGCTCATCGTTCCTATTACCACCCCTGTTCTATTTCCTGGGACATGCCCCTACACACAAATATTTCTGTTATGTCATCAGGTCAAATTAACTGACCCAAAATGTACTTTCTATTGGCCCTGTTTAAATGAAATGTCAGCGCGCAGATTTAATTTTAATTTTATTTTATTGACATATATCACTAATTACTATATATCACTATGGAGGCGCGTGGTCCAATGGTTAGAGTCGTAGGAAATGGACTCGTCGACCTGAGTTCAATTCAGCGACGAAGCTGTTTGAACTTCACGTAGCGCTAATATCCTTGGGAAAGGTATGAATCCAATTCTCCTACAGCTATATAGCAGGGCAGACTGGGCTCTTTCACCTTGGCTAGGTAACCGGTCTAGGAGAAGGAAAACTCTGAATTCAAACCTGTTAAACTCCGCTTAATGAATTGACCTTGTGTCACATCCTGCTCTTGCGGAGGGGTTGGTATATATATATATATATATATATATATATATATATATATATATATATATCACTAATTAGGACGGAGCCTATTCTAGTAGTGACCACCCCAAGCCGAGTTTAACAGGTTTGAATTCAGAGTTTTCCTTTTCCTAGACTGGTTGCCTTAACAAGGGTAAAGAGCCAAGTCTGCCATACTATTTACACATAGCTGGAGAGAGAGAGAGAGAGAGAGAGAGAGAGAGAGAGAGAGAGAGAGAGAGCAGTTGGATTCATACCTTTCCCAAGAGTATTAGCGCTATATAAAATGTAGCTACGATTGCTGGGGACATTTTTTAAAAATCTTTTTTGGATCAATGTAGTTTTTCCCTGTAGTTTTTCCCTGTAGGATTTGAACTCAGATCGAAGATTCCATTTCCTACGACTCTAATTCTTAGATCACGTCCCTCCAAGGCGAGATCAATACAAATTTCAAATGAAGATCGATTTTAATTAATCGCAAGTTTTTTTTAAGCTGAAACCTTAAGAGATAAAAGGTAAATATAGGCCAGTAAAATCGTTTAAAAAATAACAATAAATTTCATTAATGGAAAATGTCCATAGCCGAACAAAGGACACTACTCTATTGATTCCCTTACCAGAACATATGCAACGTTCAGATTGATCGTGAAAAGAGAATATGGTTAGGAGCCGACAATTTCATCCATTTATAAGAAAGGAATACAGAAAGTGTTGACTGATTGAGATAGTTCTAAAAATCTTTTAGTACACGACAGGGTCTAATAAATGACCTATGGACTTATATCAAATCAAGAAACAGGCGCATGATGTAATGTTTTGTCGTCGTAGGAAATGGACCCGACAAGACCAGTTCAGATCTGAGACAAGGTAGTTTGCATTTCACATTGTGCAAATACGCTCTGGAGAGGTATGCATCCAAGAGTTGACAAATTGAGATATTTCTAAAAGTATTTCAGTACAAGACAGGGTCTAGGTTGGTTGGTTGGTTTGGTTAGATTTGACAGAATATCTAAAAGTAAAGTAAATAAAGTCGGAGGTATCGCCTAATGTCAGTATCAGCCAGACAGCGAGGAAGTTTATCCCCTTTTCACTAGGGCTAGAAAAATGAGATTGTTTTGGAATCTGAGGTGTGGCACCACACCTACCATCAGCTCCTGATTTTACCGCACAGATCCCTGTGCTATTAATAGACTAAGTTAACGAGGACCGGTATCGAACCAGGCAACTGCTCTACCGACAGCTAAACCGGCCCTATGCCATAGTACAGCTTGGATCTGTGAGGTAAAGTGGGAAGCTCATGGTAGGTATGTTGCCCCACCTGAGACACAAAAAACAATCTCCCTTAGTTGAAGACACGTGGTGTAATGGTTAGAGTCATAGGAAATGGACTTGTCCAACCAAGTTCAAATCCTGGACGAAGTTATAGTTCACATAGTGCTAATACCCTTGGGAAAGGTATGAATCCAACTACTCTACCTCCAGCTATGAGTAAATAGTAGTGCAGACAGGCCTTTTTAACCTTAGTTAGGCGACCAGACCAGTTTAACTCAATCTTTTTTAAACACATTTTAACTAGTTTTTCAAAAAATCCATTTAAACCATAGATGGGACACTAACTGGTACTAATACTCCAAGAGTGGAACTGGGGAGAAATGGCGATGAAGGGTAATCCACATATGAAAACCCATCCACATCCGACCCACCTCATGACGAGAAATGTATTACCAAATTTATATTTTAAAGAAATGGTGGTTTAGATTTCGCTAGTTATGTTAACTCGCACTATACTGAGGACTGAATATACCTGTGAATATGTGTAGTCTGCATCATGTGTTAGATTAGTGATGAATAAAATTATCCGTGAGAAATGTTTGCGTTATGCGTGTGAAATGTTTGTGTGGTGCGTGATAGTATGTTTTTATCATTATATTCGTATGTGCGAGTCTGTGAGGAAAACGTTAATTTCACGATTTTAATTAAGAACCATTTGAAATATTATCGCAAAAGATACAAACACTGAAAAAGAAAACAGTTTGACAGTTCTTTTAAAAACAAGCACTCTTTAACAAAGTAAAATATTATTCCACATTTTTGTCTTTTTTTCTTCTCCTCCTTTGGCTCGTTGGCGATTAAGAAGAAGTGAACGTCGGTAATTTTCTATTTACAATTCCATTAAACCCGTTCAAAATTCATAAGATATTGAGGACTATTTGAAATTGCGCATTAATAATTAAAACTCGTAATTTGTCACTTGTTGAACATTAATACAAATAAAGGTGATTGTAGAAATATACTTTCGTAGAATGTTGTAGTGGTTTCATTATTCGAATGAATGTTATGGAAGTATAGGTGCTTTAATAATAGGTGTTTCAATAAGGACAGTATTTTACGGTGCGTAAGACGCAATTCTTTTCCCAGATAATTACCCTGCTCTTATAAAGTAAAGGTTCAGCTTTGGATTACTGGCTAACGGATTTCAAGTGCGGCAGTGGACTTTAAATCTTTTCCTACTTTTGCTACTCACAGTGCCTCTCCTACCACTGCGATGCTACCATACAAAAAAAACTGATGGTTAGTTCATTATAATTGAGTAAAAGGACGCATATTACAATAATAATTGAACTTTATTTGAATATAATGAGTTCTGAGGTGTGTAGTAGTAGTTAAACTTAGAAATGCCTCATCATACAGCTAAAGAAATACCAAGAAAATTTGGTACAGCCGTGGGGTAATTTAAAGAATTAAATAAAACCGCAAAGCATCTAAGCAGAAGTTAACAAGTTGACGATCTGTAACACAATGGGTAAGTGAGAATACGGTCAGAGAAAAAAAAAAGGAAAAATAAAATGTGTTAGGTCCAGGCATATGTATATGAGTGGGTGTTTGCTTTTGGGGAGACAAAAGATCAGTAAAGTAAGGATCAAGAGAGTTATAAAAGAAGTGCGGCCACCATGAAATAAAGCCAGTCAGAGATACTATCTTCTAGTGGCTAGTTTCAAGAGAAAATGGGCCTTGAAAAAGTTAATGGTCTGAAAATTGTGGACACTGAGACTGATAAAAAAGGTAATGGTTAATTTTAGGACAAATTGCAGTCACGATGTCTGCAAAGAAAAGTTAGTATTCGTTTCTGGGGGGTCAAATCCATGGGGGCGTAGGGGTGGAATCTACATATATTCAGCCGACTTGAGCCCCTTCAGCAGTTTCAGAACGGTTTTGGAGTGAAAGTGTCATCCTGGTAGCAGTAGATATAATAAAGGAAGGGGTCCGCATCATTCATCGACTTATATTTAAGAGAAACTTCTTGCCAGCTGATGAAATAGACTTAAGTATCCTCTGCTCCACCACAAACTGCACAAAGTGTCACACCTTCCTCCTCTATCAGAGTCCTGTTATCAAATTTGTGCTGTGTTTTATCCTTGTGAACCTGTCTCTGGCTCGTACCCTTCAAATTGGCCAGCACAGAGCATTACAAAATGGGTTCATCGACATTGTGCAACGAAGGTGCACGAGTGCAGACAGAGTATTATTACATTCTTTACCAACAACTGCAACTCTTTTCTAGGACTTTCAGCCAAATCACGCAGAAAGCATCGGTTCCGCTAGATCACAGAAGTTAAGCAACGATGAGCCTGTTCAATACTTACATGGTAACCATTTAAGTAGCATCAGGTATTGTAAGTGACCTGATATCAAAATTACTAGATTTGGCCTTAAATGGCAGAAAAGGGTTGATATGCCGTAAAATAAAATCGGCTGTGTGGCCTATCGTCGGTATTAGCCGGACAGTGAAGGAGTCAATCCACGCTTCTCTTGCGTTAGGCCAGGTAGATTGTCTTTGCATCTATGGGGTCCAGTGGCTTCGATCTTGGACCGTTTAAGTAATATTAACAGCGTTGATCCCAGGAGACCTATCCCCCAGGCAATACCACCCCCTTGATTTAAAGGGACAGGGCTGGGTTTATTGCCCAGTGCCTGAGGTGCCCCAGAATGAGAAATTCCAACGGGATCAATGCATTTTTACACTTACCATCACATGAGCGTTGGCTCGTAGGTGGGCCCACATCAAAAGACATTGTGTCACACCCGTATACATGGGATACACGGTAAAACCGTCAGACGATGCATCTGATAAGCCGTCGAATATGGTGTAAACATTTACTGGCATCCCACTATGCCAGTTGTACGCAAGGAACATTAAAGTAGGAACCACTTATAACCACGTATAACCAAAGCTCATGCGTGGGCGGATGAAACCCTGGGATCACGCTGTTATTAAATTCCTGGACACAGGGTTCCGAAGAACCAGGTAAGTCAAATACGGTATATCCACCCTGTGAGCTTAGAATATACCGGCTGTATCCCCTGCAGTGGGGTAAGACCCACCCATAAAGGTGTATCCTTGGAATGACAATAAACTGAATCTGGTGGTAAGTCTTCAGTTTTTGATCGCTGGAGAGTCTGGAGAGTCTCTACATTATCATTGCTCGCAGTTTAACTCGGACTCCGACTGGTAGTACATGGTATGTTTTCATCTATAGATAACATAGATCTGTTTGAAATGTATCAGCATTGGATAGAAATACTTGAAATCGTAACTGTGTGCAAAAAGGTAGCTGTATGCAGTTACTCTACTACAAGCAGTATTCGATTCGAATTCAGTTTTTAAGCGGAGTAAGGCTGGTTTGAATTCAAAGTTTTCCTTCTCTGCTTGCTAGCCAAGGCTAAAAAGTCCCATCTACCTATTATTTACATATCGCCCGGATGGACATATGGATTCAAGCCATTCCAAAGAGCATTAGTGCGAGGTTAATCGCAAACAGCCTCGTCCAGAATTTGAACTCGTATCACTAATTTCATCTCCCATGATTATAACCGTTATGCTAAGTAATTTCTTATCCTATATCTTCCTTGACACTGAAATGTACATATTCGTCAATTTAGATTAGACAAATAATAAGTTCAATGGAACATTAAAAATATAGTTATTATAATCAAGCTTCGGCATTAGATAACCCATAAGGTATTCAAATGCCATTAAACAAATAAATCAAACCAAACACAGTATATACAAAGTGTGTCAAAAGGTATCGAGATTTTGGGGGTTTTTTGACACACCTTGTATTCTGAAAAAAGTATCTTTCCATTCATTCTTCATTTCTATCTTGGTAAATACAGCTTCAAACTCGACACATTTATGACACAACACGTATTCTGAAAAAGAATGCAAGTTCCATTCATTGTTCATTTTTATCTTGATAAATATAGCTTCAATCTCGATACTTTTATGACACACTTTGTATGTAAAATCTAAAACTGCCAACTGCTACTGAAAATTCAAAAGAGGAAAATGAACTAAGAGAGGGCGTGTTTTGTTCCAGCTGTTGATCCAACGACGTAAATAGATATTCCTGCTACAATTTTTTTTTAAATCAATCTATCTTATTCATTATTATGTAGAACATGAGAATAATTAATCTACTAAAACACTCGAAGCCATATTAATCATTGAATCTCTCTTAACAAGCCGGCAATAACTGGCCAAGCATAAATAGATCATTTAGTAATCTACAGTAATGTTTGTATTTTGTTTTTAATTTTTTTTAATACTGAATATGGTGTAAGTATTACTGGGAGCCTTGTGATGTTTTCAATCAAATCTTAGCAACATCAATAAAATAAATCTACATTACAATTAGAATGTGCACAGAATGAAAAATGTCACTGAAAAAAAAGAAAATCTTAAAAGACTTGAGGATATTAAAATTCAAACAAACTGTCGTATCCAGATCTGGATGAGACAGTTGTAAACAACGACACGAATATCGATCAAATTGTGAATGGATATGCTCTAACGTGCAAACGAATTGAAACTGTACAGGAAATAAACAAAAAAAGTAAAGTATCAAGACCTTCCTTGAGAACTAGTGCTGATCTATTTCTAAAAGTGTAATGGCTTGCAAGATACAATTCTACTAAATAGCAAATGTCACATACTTGCAGCGTTGTGTCATATTCTACCCGTAGCGAAGGAGTTGGGTAAATGGTTAGTTTTTGTCGATACAGGAAGGGAAGAAAAGTACTTTCTCCAAATAATTAAAAAAATAATTCATCTAGTGGTCTATTCCGGTTAGTTACGTCATATATATATATATATTTATTTACCAACCCCTCCGCACGAACAGGATGCGATACAAGGTCTATTTCTTAGGCGGAGTTTAACAGGTTTGAATTAAAAGTTTTCCTTCTCCTAAACTGGTTACTTAGTAGCATGGTTAAAGAGCCCAGTCTGTCCTGTTCTTTACCCTAGCTGGAGTGAGAATTGGATTCATACCTTTCCCAAGGGTATTAGCGCCATGTGAAATACAGCTTCGTCCAGGAATTGAACTCTGATCGCCGAGTCAATTTCCTACGACTCTAACCATTAGACCACGCGCCTACTATAGGTTATCTATATAGGCGAATGTTAATTTTAGACATGCCTTTGTAAATATTTCATTCAAAATTATTTGTGTAGTATCATATGTAAATAGGATCTGTTTATATAAGCACTAACCTACATTTAACCAGCAGTTGATACTACGAAGAAGTCACTCTTCGAGGTATACACAACTCAATTTACTCCGTTTGTGACCCCCCCCCAAAAAAAAAACAAAAAAAACACCCATTTAGATTTATGCAATTTACCACCACTTGAAAAGCCGTGTATGGGTGTTCTGCTTTACGTAGTGAAATTTGATACGCACTTGGATCTAGTTTAGACTAAAGTATACTTTGTTATTTCCGAAAACCTCGTTGTTCTTTTAGGTAGAAGGTATACATCTTTTGAGGTAAAAAAATGTATCTTCTATGAATAATCAATTTCTACTTTTTTTCGTATTTCGTCCTTAGTAACCACAATATTCACTCTCCGTGAAGATCTACTGAGTTTAATGATGGCTGAATGAAACAGGCTTCTGTTTATTTTCTTCTTTATAAACACTTGCTCATCTCTAGAGTATGTTCGGGATATTATAGATATAGGTCTAAAGTCCGGATATTGATTTCCAGCCAAAGGAGAAGATGAAATTTTCATGCATGTCAATCCACAAATTTAGACATGGTCTCTTGATCTCATAGACAGTTTGTTGGTTGGATGTTTTTGTTTTTCGGCGTATAAATCGTTTTGGGTTCATTTAATGCCGAATCAAGTCATTTTGATAAACAAAGGACTTAGGTTGTTGGAATATTATAGTTATTTAAGGCATTCTGGAATCAACCACTTAAACGTATAGACTCGGCGTAGTCACGTGGATTAAACTCAATCAATTAACAGCTCGAATATGTGGTTAGGTAACTATTTAATCGCCGATATGGAAAGCCGTCAATTTGTACCTTATTCGACATTGACGAATGGACGAATGGACCTGCAACAAGGGAATTTGCTGAACGCAAGGATTTTATCCAACACCAAGCAACAACCAACGGATCATACCCAACAGTAAGCGACAAAAATCAACGGATCATACCTAACACTAAGTGACCCCAAGGAGCAACCAAAGGTTTCTTCACTAAGGGTCGCGCTCTTTTAAAACAAGAGATCTCCACTAGGGAGTGGTCTTGCTTGAAAGGATGGCCAGAAAAATCGTAACACAGGTTGCTTACAGCATCTGCTGTTGCTTAAGCGTCACCCAATTGAGTATTGAATAGGCTCATCTCTGCTCAACTTCGGTGATCTAGCCAGAACCGGTAACGCATATACAGTGGCCAAAATTATCTTGATCAAGCAGGATTCCTTTGTACAATTTATTATTCGTTAAAGGAACATATGGGTAGTCGGTAAAGGTCAACTGCTCTGAAAGTGTTGGGAAATAATCTAAGTTGAAATCCGTTGAGCTGAACGCTTGAGGATGAGTGTAATTGTTCACTCATGTAAGTGCGCCCCTTTTTTTATCCTTTCTTTTTTGTACATCCAGGATCGATTTTTGCAGTGACGTCAGCAGTCAGCAATCCACTTGCGTCCATTTATGCTGTGGGCATCATTCGATCTGTTTTATCCTTTCTTTTTTTTCTCTCTCTCTCTTTCTTTATCTGTCGTTCCCTGCGATCAATGGCCAAAGATAATTCACTTTGCGTAAAGCCGCAACTGAATTTTCTTTGGATGTCAAAAAGAAAAATGTGTCGGCTGATCAAAGACTGAAAACAACTAACTACGACGAGGATGAAGAAGCGGTAAGTTGTAGACGAAATGCATTTCCTCGTCCAGATGCAGCGGCTTACGTTGACAGTGGATGGGGATGCTGACTGGCCTGTTATGTCCATCACTAACATCAGTGGCATGGGATGGAGATTGAGGAAGTGATTGGGGTTTTGAAGACAACCGTAGGCGATTGGATGCTCGGTTGACAGGTTGCACGAATCAGCCGAGCGAGAATGAATTTAGAAATCAAGTGAACTCCAAGGCTCAGCCCAGAAATAGACGGTCTCTTAACAGAGCTTTGCGTATATATGTTTGCCAAATTGACATATGCGGATACTCGGGCTGAAATCTTACCGTAGTTAAATAACAAAGATTCGGATAAACTCGAGCAAGGATGGTCAATCCGGCATTATTTTCGGCTATGTTCTAGTACTGTTTATAAAGACATTTCTTACATTATTTATATTGGGTCAAGAAGGGTTGACGTTGATGTCAGATTATGAATTCGTTGCTACAGTTTGTGTAAGTCTCTTACGGATTAGGCAATGCGTTTCAAATAATGAATTTTCTTCACTGGGGGGCATTAAACGGGTGTCAGTTTAGGATGGGCTAACATCTTAATTGATAAAGCATCCATACAGTTTTAGGGATAAAGGTAGTTAAGGTAATACATTTCTTATCTCCAAGGGGGATTCAAAATCTATTCACACTCTTGTTTTATGGAAGCCGAGCTAATCGTACATGGTTTGATAGTCAAACCATGAAGAACACAAGGTACCTCCTCGATGATAACTCGTCGGTTTGCCATTACTATCTCTTGAGATTGCTGAATCTTCTAATCAATGATAGAGGTTGATATGATAGTTAAGAAATAATTTTCATTAAGTTCGTATGTATTAATAAATACTGGTTGTTGACTTTAAGCCACCGACTTCTAACACCTATAAAAAAAGGGTCGGTGTTTGCCATTCGAACAATTTGAAGAATACGGTCGGGTCAACCATATAGGCGTTAGAGCTTGAAATCACCAACAGATTAATTAAAGAGAGCCTCTTCGACCGCCTGTCAAGTTGTCATGGACTGCTCAGCCACCAGGAATCCATCCTTAAGCATCTCAGCCCTAGCTAATAGATCGGGGCCTGATTAGGTATATTTTCCAGAATTGATATATCAATCTAATATTTTTGCAGTATTTCGTCTATTTCTTGACTTTTCATTCAGTAGATGTTATAAATCGAATTAATAGTTGGTTGCTCGATTGGATTTTACAACATGTCAACACTTTTT
Organism: Doryteuthis pealeii; assembly: GCA_023376005.1. Taxonomy (NCBI): domain Eukaryota; kingdom Metazoa; phylum Mollusca; class Cephalopoda; order Myopsida; family Loliginidae; genus Doryteuthis; species Doryteuthis pealeii. Next base: position 70,573,925 of record CM042143.1, read on the forward strand.
GGGTTATTTTATGCTGAAGGCGTTTTGATTTATTCATTCTTGATGGATATTCAACATTTTTGTTTTAAACTCAATTTTTCAAAAAAATTTCTATTTTATTCAACCCATAGATGGGACCCTAAAAGGTACTACCGCTGCGGGTGAGAGTGGACCTGGAAGTACTGGCGATGAAGGAGGACTCCACACTCTCAAGACCTTCATAATTGGAACCTTACCATTAGATTAAGTTTAACGTCATGCGCAGGACACCCAATCAATAATTTCAACCTTACAGCAAATTCAGTTTCTGATTATAAGTTTGCTGATGAGTTTGTGTTCTGCTTATCCAGCAGTGTCCAACATATCTTGTTTGTCTTACATAGATATTTTGTGATATGGAGTGGTGAAAGGCCATACAGCTGCTCTTTTATATGGTCCTGTTTTTAGTATTTGTTCAAAACAGCAAGCAACGTTCTTAAGTCTTGCTTTGTATTCAGACCTTTTATTAAAGTCCCAGCGTTGCAACCATGTAGCTATCGCAGGATATACAACAGAGTTTCAGCTTGAGTGGGTTTATTTTCTAGAATCCCTAGATCATATGCGTCGTCTAATAGTTTCTGGGGGTTGTTGTTTGCTTCTTAACTTTTCTTTAACCCGAAACCATTTTTTTATTAGATTATATCATCATGTCACACTAGTAGCAGGGATATACATGACAATCTCTCACCAACCGTCCCTATCATTCATTGCTATCAGAATGTCCTCTGCTCAGCATTCAGTATCCACACATAACCGATCAATGTAGATCTGCTAGACGGCCCATACTGACATGCCTGTGCATTTATGAGTTCCTCCTTTTTTCCCCACCACTTTCCATCATGTCTTGTTTGTCTTACCGGATGATATTTGGCAAGTGGCCGTACAGCTGAAACCATTTTCACTATGTTTATTAATAAATCAAAGTCACACATATTATTAGTATCAGCAACAATATGGGTTTTAATTTTTAATATAATAAAATATATCAAATTAGAAAGGATAATGAAACTAAATAAGAATTCAGATAAAAATATTTAATACAGAGGGGGAATTATAATCGAAAAATAGAACAACTGAAACTTACTCTTCTATTACTCCCGTCTTTCATTGCTAAATCTTCCTAATTTAACTATTTAGTTAAAATAGGAAGTAAATAATAAAATTACTGTTATTTCTTCTTGTTAATGGATTTCTTTTAAGATTTATCCCTGAGATTTTTGCTCATATTCATTAAGATAAGTCCAAACAATTAGAAAGCAATTATACTAAGCACATATTTATTAAAATCAAGTTTTTTATATAAATATGCAAATTAGCATTTCTGTTCACACTGTAAACCGCTATTTTGTTGTACATATAAATAGAATTACATGTTATTAGTATGTAAATAAGGCAAACAGTAATAATATTGTCAAACGGTTTAATTTAGGTTTAAATAAATCGAAAATCAAGGAGAATGTGACGTAAATAACTTAGAGAATTTTGACTTGAGTAGTGATATAGTTTCGGTTCCAGACAGAGAAACACACACTCTCTATTATGTTAAGATTTGGCTGGGTGCTAGTCATGTATGTAATAGTCAGTAATATTGTTATTTTGAAATGGTTTGAGAAGCTTGTGAAAATGTTATGCGACTTCTTAAACAAGAAGAGAGTTGATAGAGAGAATGTAATCTATTATTATGCTAAATCTGAGTGAATCAATGATTGTTTACTAAAGGCTTTTTTTCTATTTAGTTTAATGACACAAAATACATCTCAAAATGTTGTTAAAATGTTGTTAAAATGTTAGTTTTGTGATTACGTTATTTAAGTCGAAATTTGCAATTAAGTCAAAAACTAACCAGTCTCTTAGTTTATATTCTGCCTATCACTTTCACCCTCTCTCTATATATATGTTGACAAAATGATCCTTATATATGCTAGTTTTCCCCGCGAGGTAAAAAGAGATACTAGAGAGTGTGAGCGGTAGACTGAACTGTACGTATGTTAATTTTCAGCAGCTAACGGTTGGCTTGGACGGGATATTTTTTGACAGTTGAAAATTTTAGCAAAATTATTTTAATGTATTTTTTGTTTTTGTTTTTTATTCTCCGGTCGTATTTATTCTTTAAAATAAGTTCTGCAAACTAATTTACTTCATGGTCACAATTATCTCCCTCGACGTCAATAGGTAATCCAACGGATCACGTTTTTTTTGTAGAATTCTTTAAAAAAAATCATCGTTGTGGCTGTGTACAATGTTTTTAATCAAAATCAACATATGAGATGTGTTGAAAAAGTATTGAAACTAAAATTTGTATTTGTCAAGACAAAGATGTAGAACGAATGGAATGTTAATTTTCTTCAAATTAGTCCCCTTGGCATTCAACACACTTTTTTATTGGCCTCTGAAACCTCTCTTTTGACTTGGTGGAAAGATGTGCTGTCATATTTATTCTATTAAGCTCCGCATCTTTGCACCTGGCTGAGACCCCACCCCAATAATATCCCCTGTTGGCCATGGGTGGGGACCTGAGATACTTAAGTACCAACTCCTGGAGACTGATCAATCCTTAACATGCAATCGGTTGGTCATGTCTATATGTTCACGCCTATATGATTGACCCGACCGTATTCTCCCAATTACTTATATGGTAAACACGGACCCTTTTGTATTAAATAGACATTAGAAGTCGGTGGCTGAAAGTCAACAACCACTATTTAGTAATACACACGGACTCAATGAATTTTATTTCTCAACCATCATATTAATCTCTACCACTGATTAGAAGATTCAGCAATCTCAAGTGATATTAATGGCCAACCGACGAGTTATCATCGAATAGTTAGCTTGTGTTCTTATCTTTACGAAGAATTCGTAGTTTAGGAATTTTCAGTTTAGCCTTTTTGATTAGAATAATATAGAATAATATAGCTAATTCAGATTCAGTCTTTGCAAACAATGATTTTCTCATTTTAAAATCAGGAGAGTGAACTCAGCACGAGATTATGCCCTTGAAGAAATCTGAAAAAAAAATCCTTGTCGTACTCATCAGCCTCCTGAAACCACTTTTATTTTACAATTCTCTAATTACAAATTATTTTATTCTTCTTTATTTAAAACATTCTTCTTCCTGATATTTTTTTTTTTCAAATTTTCCAACCTTTTTTATTGGCCAAAAAGCTTTATGGTTTTTCACACTAGCGTTTCCCTTTCTTCGGCGTGAAGGGATCTGTTTTTATTTCCCTTCAAGCGACATCTCCTGTACTGTCATCTTTATTTTTTTCTTTCTTACAAGTTTTAATCTCATCCTCTTTCTTTTCGCCTTCTCCCTATTTCTTTTCACCTTCTCCCTCTTTACTCTATGCCTCTCTTCTTCTCTTGAGGCTATGAACATTTCACTAAAAATATTCGTACTTTTCTTATTGTTCCGAGAACAATTGAGAAATTTGAGAATACAAAAATATTTTTCTTTCTTTACGATTTTGCTTTACACAATTTTTTCAACCCCCCCCCCCGACTTCATTTTTTTTCTTTTTTCTTTTTTTTTTTTTTCATTCTACACGGATTTTTTAAAACTGTGACCTTCGTAAAATAATGTTCTTTTCCTTAGAAAAAAATAGTCATTTTCCGACGTTGGATCATTATTTTCTTTTTACTTTTTTTTTTTTAAATAATGTAATTACTTTTTTGTCAATCGTTATTTTCGATTATCTTTTATTTTCTTATTTCAGCTTATTTAGTTTAACTAAGCTTATTTGTATACAACACAGTCATGTAAAGAAAATGAAGAGAAATGAGTGTATTCCACCCAGGTCTTTTTAAAAATATGACTGCTTAAAAAATATACCGATTTCGATACACGTGAATCCCAGCCAATAACTTTTGCTATGATGTATGTATTTCCCCCCTCCAGCACAAACAGAAAGCGACACAAGAAGATTGTCATATATCGGGAGGGAGAATAGTTGGATTCATACCTTTCCTCAAGTCTATTAGAGCTATGTTAAATGGAAAGAGCATCGCCCAGGATTTGAACTGGGTTCGCCGTGTGTCATATAATACCTAAATAATAAGTATGAAATCGTCTGTTTTTCTATAAATAATGTCTGACGAAACCTCGGAAGAGAGAGAGACAACGGGATCTCACGGGACTTGTTAACACAAACTCGCAATTACTAATTACTCTGTTCACCTTGTATCTTTGCTTAGTAAATTCTCCCTATCCTTAATACTTGGTGTGTTTGTTCCTATTATTTATCAGTTAATTCTGATACGAGTTACAACACGGCGTTTAATAGGTGTGTTTTTTTTCTTTTCATAGACCATTTAACATACCAAGGTTAATGAGCCCAGTCTGCCATACTATTTACCTATAGCTGAAGGGAGAATAGATTCATACCTTCCCAAAAGGAATCAGTGTCATATGAAATGTAACCAGCCTCGTCGACTATTTGAACTTGTGTTGCGGTGTCCATTTTCTACGACGATGACCATTGCACCTCAGGCCCGTCCCACCTCTCAGCTACGATATACCCGGTTTAAAAATAGTTGACTTTAGACTGGTGGACTGAAGCAGCTCAGAAGCTAATAGCGATAATCGAAGAGACTATAACCTTAATGTTAAGGGAAAGTAATTTAGTATCCTTAATTACCAGACGACAAGATGCAAGACAAGTGTAATTTTAAGTGGCGTATATAGCTGGTTTTAATTCAAGGTTTTCATTCTCTTAGAATAGTTGCCTAACCAATGTTAAAGAACTTTACCCGTGGCTGGTGAAGAAAATATGGATTCCTGCCTTTCCAAAGGGAATTAATGTGAGTTAAAATGCAAACAGCTTATTTTTGGATTCGAACTCGGGTCACCGATTGCATGTAACTTGGTCAAACTTAGATCTACGAGGTCACCATCTAGGTGACGTTGTCAAGGCCGGTCCGTTGGGCTAGATTGATAATATCTTGTTACACCTAACATACTGGACGATATATAGACCTCAATCAAATTGTATTTCACGCTGGCTTTTTTTTATATCTCATTGTTTACAATGCTACTTTAGAATACTAAATTAGTTTCTCACTGGGTGTCCACTAGCTTTGGCCTTAGACAAAATCAATAAAAATTCCAAATATTATTACATTTTTGTGAATATGAAATTGAAATCAGTGATATTTTGCTTCGGGTCCAGCCTGGGGTCCAGTGAGCTTCGGCCGCTGGACCGATAAAGTAATTAACAGCGTTGATCCCAGGGGGCTATCCCCCCAGGCAATATCTGCCCCCCTTTTGGGAAAATACCTACGGCATCAATGCATGTTTTGTGCCTACCACCCATGAGTTTCGGCTTGTGGGTGGGCCCACATAAAAATGTCCTTGTGCCAAGCCCTCATAAGTGGAATGAGAGGCAAATACACTTTGCTTCGAATTTCAGTTAGACAAAACAAGAATTTTTTAATCAGACATATTGTAAATTCCATCTTGTCTGCCATAATTCAATTTTCTTTGAAAAAACTTTAATTCATTTACTAAGTTAACTTTTGTCCTGAGTATGACACTAAAATATCTTCCTAACTTACTAAACTTACTAAATCCCAGGTCCACTCACACCCGAAAAAAGTTGGTTATAACAATTTAAAGGTTTAAATGGCAAACTTCTTCTTATTCCCAGATACTCTCACACCCGAAGTGGTAGTACCTGTTGAGGTCCTATCAATGGGTCAGATAGATATGTTTAAAATTCAATAAGAGGAAGTAAGCAATAAACAAGTATATTTTATGTAGTTCAATAAAAAATATTGGTTATAATTATCAAATTTTTAAATGACCAGCCTCTTAAATTTGTAGATCAAATAATAGATGTGGTCGTAAAATAAAATAAAATAAAATAAAATAAAAAACATTGCTCTGTGGTACATCGCTGAAACCTGAAATATTAAGTTAGTTTAGATTTTTTACATTTATTTATGAAATAGTATGAACACAAATATGTTGTTTCTTACTTAAATCTAAACACATGAACGTGTTAAACTCTGATTGGGTTACATTAAACTGATCCCACAACCAGGTCAGATATGGCCGTAAAATGAAATTAAAATATTATTGCTCTGTTTTACATCGCTAAAACAGGAAATATAAAGTTTGATTTGATTGTTTACATTTATTATAATAAATATGAATTAAACCAATAGATAAACTTGTTGGATCTTTTTAATATATATAAGGTGTGCTGAAGTCCACCAGTTAAACTTGTAGACTCTGCATGGGCGTGTGGATTAAAGCCAGTCAATCAAAATGCTCGAATACGTGGTGAATTAACTACTTAATCGCCGATCCTGAAAGTCGTTCATTTGCACGTATTTGACACCGACAAGCGGATCAGCTTCTTAACACAATGATCCTTCACTAAGGAACAACCAAAGGATTCTACTTAACACGAAGAACAATCAAAGGATTCTTCACTAAGGAGCAACTAAAGGATTCTAGCTAACACCAAGGAACAACTAAGGATTCTTCGCTAAGGAACACAAGTTATCTCCATTGTATAGTGCTCTCACTCGAAGCCTAAAATTGCCACCAAATTCGTAGCAAAACACTGATCCCACAACCAGGTCAGATGTGGCCGTAAAATGAAATTAAAACATTATTGCTCCGTGGTACATCGCTGAAACATGAAATATATGGTTTGTTTAGATTTTCTATATTAATTTACGAAATAGTATGAAAATAAATATGTTTTTGATTGAAAGCTAAACACATGAACGTATTAAACTCTGATTGGGTACATTAAACTGATTCCACAACCTGGTTATTCTTTAACGCAACAACAAAAAGAAATCAATGTTTGTGCGCTTTGATCATGATATTTGTCAGAAATAACAATACCTTTCTTATTGACCTTGAGGTCAGCTTGCTCGTATTTCGTGTGAAAACAGGAGGTCAGTTAGGAACTCATACACCATTCAGTCACATCATTAGTACATGTATTTCATTAAAAAAACATCTTTAGAAATCGATAACGAAATCATCCAATCAACATCGAGAGTTCGTCGCCATGACAGTGAAAAAAAAAAACGAAGGAAAACAGCGGGAAAATGTTTGTTGATTCTAATCCACAAGAACCGAGTATCATTTATGTCGAGGAAGCATTTCAAATGGCTATTCATGCTCAATGCTTATTGGCCAAAGAAAATCACTTCTTTTTTTCCTGTAACGCCTTTCCTAAAAGAAATCAGAGAACGTTTTGTCACGACAGTTAGTTGTTTCATTTGAAAAAAGAAATGAAAATTTTTGATTCTTTCTTTTTTTCCCCCTTATTTCACTTTTTTAAATTCATTCTTTATTTCTTCCCTTGCTTCCTTTTTTTCTTTATTACTTTAACCTTCTTTGCTTTTCATTATTCGAGTAATTTATTTTATTATTTCTTTTTCTTTATTTTTTTTCTTCTTGTTTTTGTTCTCATGAGTCACTCTTTGATTTTGTCCCATTTTTCTTTCTTTCTTTCTTTTTCTCGTTGTGCTTACATTTCTTCCTTGCTTTTTTCTTTTTCTTCAAACTCGGTTTGAAAATCGTGTAGACGAGACACTGTCAGTAACAAAGCGTCGTTGACTTCATGTCCACGCTACACTAACGTACATGTACATGCTATATCTAAGAGCAAAATTGACTCATAAATATAGTACACCATATTATCAATGGTAATATATATATATATATATATATATATATATATATATATATAATTTTAAAAATATTTATTTCCTTCTTGTTGTTCCAACCTTTATAGAATCTTATCCCCCTTTTACGCAATTTATACATTTTGACTTTTAAAGGAGTCACCGGTTGTTAACTTTTTTAAAAACACCGAAAGGGCCCTTAAGTTTATATCTTCTTTCACCTCTTTTTAAAAAAATTCGTTATATTTGATCATATGATAAGGTATGTTACTGTTCAAACTTATATATAAATTTAGCTGTCCAAAAACTTGTTTATATATATATATATATATATATATATATATATATATATATATATATATATATATATATATATATATATATATATATGTGTGTGTGTGTGTGTGGTGTGTGGTATGTGAGGAAACGTTATGGAAAAGTGAATAACGAACAGTAACAATTAAGTTGTGATGAAGACTTCGAGACGAAAAGTGGCAAAAGATTAATTGAATTTAATTGTTTGTGTTCGATATTCACTTTTCCATAACTTTTCTCATATTTTGTTGGCGTTTTCCTCATCTGTTTTTTTAATTTTATTATTATATGCATTTCTTATTATGTCGATGCAACAAGCAGGATGCATATTGTTTTCAGCACTTGACATTGTGGATTCAGTTCCTTTATTTTTTGTAATTTTCACAAAGGAATGTCATAGAGGAACATCATTTTTCTGTCGATTAACATGTTTAGATATATGTTTTTATAATAATAATAATAATAATAATAATAATAATAATAATAATAATAAACGAAACTTAACAGCAGAAATCTGATCAAAGGAATTAATACCTGGCTGTCCCATTATAAGATACTCAGGACCATTCTTAAAATGGACAAAGAAGAACTCAGACAGATAGACCAAAGGACGAGAAAAATGACCATGCACAAGGCTCTCACCCTAGAGATGATAGAGATAGATTGTATGTGTCAAGAAAGGAAGGGGGAAGAGGTCTTGCCAACATAGAGGAATGCGTAGAACCACAATCCAGCAACTTGAAGATTACACAAGGAAGAGCAAAGACAAATTACTTATGGCGGCCAACAATAGTAGAAACGGCAGATGGACAAACAGAAAACGACAAAGACTAGAAAACAAAAATGGGAAGAAAAAACAATTATATGGACGCTTCAAACGACAAATAGATGAAGTTGCACATGGAAAGACTTGGACATGATTAAGAAAGGGAAACCTCAAAAGAGAAACAGAATCACTTATAATTGCTGCACAAAATAATGCCATGAGGACAAACTACATCAAAGCAAAAATTGATAAGACCCAACAAAATAGTAAATGTAGACTTTGCGGTAATAGAGATGAGACTGTTAACCATATACTCTGCGAATGTAGCAAACTAGCACAACGAGAATACAAAACTAGACACGACTGGGTTGGGAAGGTGATCCACTGGGAATTATGCAAGAAATTAAATTTTGACCACACAAAAAAATGGTATATGCATAAACCAGAATCTGTTCTTGAGAACGAAACGCACAAAATTCTCTGGGACTTTGAAATTAAAACGGATCACCTTATCCCAGCAAGAAGACCAGACCTAGTGTTGATTAACAAAAAAGAAATAACGTGTCAACTGGTGGATTTTGCAGTGCCAGCGGATCACAGGGTGAAGTTAAAGGAAAATGAAAAAATTGACAAATATCTGGACCTTGCCAGAGAACTGAAAAAGTTATGGAATATGAAAGTGAAAGTTATACCAATTGTAGTTGGTGCACTTGGAACAGTCCCAAAAGGATTAGAAAAAGGTTTGGAAAGTTTGGATATCAGAGGAAGGATTGAAACCATTCAGAACACTGCACTGCTGCAATCTGCCAGAATACTCAGAAGAGTCCTGGAGACCTGAGGAGACTTACTGCCACTCAGACTCCAGTGAAAGACCATCAGCTAACACTGATGTGAAAACTCAAAAGGAATAATAATAATAATAATAATAATAATAATAATAATAATAATAATAATAATAATAATAATAATAATCTCCTGCCTTTCAATTACGGATTTTATGTTGATGTTTTTTATGTTGATGTTTTATATATATAAACACACACACACACACACACACAGATATATATATATATATATATATATATATATATATATATATATATACGTGTAAGTGTGTGTGTGTGTGTTAGTGTGTGTGTGTGTGTTAGTGTGGGGGTGTATGTGTGTGTTTGTGTGTGTGAAATCAAAAATATATTGAATAAATTAAACCAATAGATAGACTTGCTGAAGTTTATTTTTATATATAAGGTGTGCTGAAGTCCACCATTTAAACTTATAGACTCTGCATGGGCACGTGGATTAAAGCCAGCCAATCAAAGCGTTCGAATACGTGGTTAGTTAACTACTTAATCGCCGATCTAGAAAGCCGTTCGTTTGCACGTATTCGACACGGACGAGCGGATCAGCCTCTTCTTAACACAAAGATTCTTCACTAAGGAACAACCGAAGAATTGTAACTAACACGAAGAAACAATCAAAGGATTCTTGATTAAGGAGCAACTAAAGGATTCTACCTAACACCAAGGAACAACCAATGATTCTTTGCTAAGAAACACAAGTGATCTCCATTGTATAGTGCTCTCACTTGAAGCCTAAAAAATGGCCACTAGAATCGTAGCAAAACTACTTCCAAAAATTAAACCAACAGATATTGCGAGTAGGGTGATGGGTGTGTTAAAGTGTAAAATACGGAAGTACAAGAGAGAGAACGGAACGAAGCCACTTAGCTGGAATGGAATGGAACGATGTATCGAAGGAGAGAGAGAGAGAGAGAGAAAGAGAGAGAGAGAGAGAGAGAGAGAGAGAGAGTGTGTGTATGTGTGTGTGTAATTATTATACTTTTTACATATTGAACTTATTTCAGTAGCTCTTAAAGTATACATATGAAATGTTGTAATAGTAAAAATCCATACCGTGTTCCCAAACTATTTTACCCATTTATGTAGCATAAAATAATTAAAGATTTATTCCGACTTTTGTGCTATCTATTTCTATTTTAATTAATATTTTAGGGTTTCACTCTTTTGAGTGGTGATGTTCGGAAAGTAGATGTGTTGTTGCTTTTTCTACCCTTATGTTGTTTTTCTTTGATATATACTTGAACGTCATTCTCTTCTTTACCCTCGAGTCCTTTGTATGTCATAGGCTTTTATCTAAGAGCCCTTAGGATCCCCCCCCCTCAGAAAAAATATTTGACGGAGGAATAAATGTACATTGAAAACAGATTCACAAACCTACAATATCATAAATACCCCATACAAATATCACAGAAAGAATGTCGTCGGAAATAAACTGAACCAAAGGTGTTAAAATATCAAGAAACCGAACGCAAATGGCAAATTCATATTATCGACACACTCACCACAGGTAGGATATGGCACATGTTAGCAAATATGAGGCACCCAGTGAGAGTCAAACTCGCTGTTGGGTAATAACGGATCTGGGAGACTACCTTGCTAACCATTATACGATGATGGGATGCATATTTACCCAACCCGTTTGCCACGGGTAGGATGTGACACAAGATCTCCAGCAGTAATGAATATGCAAGACTAGCTTGGTAACCTTTACACCACGATGGGATGCCCATTTACCAACCACGGGTAGGATGTAAAACAAGGTCACCAGTATGGGGCATCCAGTGAGGATCGAACTTACTTTTCACTAGTAATAGAACTGTGAGACATGCTTGCTAACAATTTATGCCATGATCGGATGCCCTAAATATGTGTAAATATGTGTAAATATGTAACATATGGATCAGTAAAAATATCTATGGTCATGTGACAGGTTTTTTTTATATTAAGAATGATTACTAATTATTTATAATATACTCAGGTAGAAATCAAGGCCTCCTATCGTGGTGCAATGGTCAGTAAACTAGTCTCGCCGATCCATTACAACTGAATAGAATGTTCGATGTCCCATACTTACGAACATATATCATCCTGCTCGTGTACAATTTATTACTATTGGACAATGACTCTTAGAAACCCATAACTAGGAGCAAAATATACAAGGTGTATCATAAAAGTATCGAGATTGAAACTGTATTTACCAAGATAGAAATGAACAATGAATGGAACGTTAATTTTTTTTTCAGAATACAAGGTGTATCATAAAACTGCTGAGTTTGAAGCTGTATTTACCAAGGTAGAAATGAAAAATGAATGGAACGTTAATTTTTTTCAGTATAAAAGGTGTGTCAAAAAGTACAAATATCTCGATAATTTTTTGACACAACTTGTATGTATTAAGAATATGTAAAACTGTAATTGTTGAAAAATTATTAAAACAAAATTCAAAATCTAAATTCAAAAATGTAATCTATAG
>CM042143.1:70593506-70616006 GCA_023376005.1 Doryteuthis pealeii
ATATACTCTGCGAATGTAGCAAACTAGCACAACGAGAATACAACGCTAGACACGACTGGGTTGGGAAGGTGGTCCACTGGGAATTATGCAAAAAATTTAATTTTGACCATGCAAAAAAATGGTATATGCATAAACCAGAATCAGTTCTTGAGAACGAAACGCATAAAATTCTCTGGGACTTTGAAATAAAAACGGATCACCTTATCCCAGCAAGAAGACCAGACCTAGTGCTGATAAACAAAAAAGAAAGAACTTGTCAACTGGTGGATTTTGCAGTGCCAGCAGATCACAGGGTGAAGCTAAAGGAAAATGAAAAAATGGACAAATATCTGGACCTTGCCAGAGAACTGAAAAAGTTACGGAATATGAAAGTGAAGGTGATACCAATTATAGTTGGTGCACTTGGAAGTCCCAAAATGATTGGAAAAAGGTCTGGAATGTTTGGAGATCAGAGGAAGGGTTGAAACCATTCAGAAAACTGCACTGCTGCAATCTGCCAGAATACCCAGAAGAGTCCTGGAGACCTGAGGAGACTTGCTGTCACTCACTCCAGTGAAAGATCATCAGCTAATGCTGATGTGAAAACTCAAAAGGAGTAAATAATAATAATTAAAAAGAACTCACATAGCTTGTACACAAACCAATTTTTTCTGATTACTCTCTCAAGGAAATGTATACATGCATATTTATGCATAAACAGCTTTTGGTTTAACAAGAAATAAAGCTAAGCTCACTTTCTTCTTTAAATGCATAGTATTTTTAAAAAATATGGGTTCATTAAATTCTCGCACAACGTTGGATCTTCAAATGGGTAGCTGAATAATCATGCAGATTATTCGAAGATGCTAAATATCTCTGTCTAGAAAATGAGTTCACGAATTATTGTTCAAAGTAATATAGATCCGAGATAAGTAATACACACGAAAAATGGTGATAGAAATGTTATATTATTTGTCTGAATTTTTCAGATGAGTCTTGATAATTTATATTATTTAGACTAGCAACAATAAGCGCCCTCCGGGCGTAAACATATACGTTTCAACGTAATGAAATATATTGAATTAGAAAGACTAACGAATTTAAACATATAAAAATATTGCACTTATTTTAATTATATTTCTGAATAAAATCATTCATAGAATTGCTTTTAATATATTGGAGAATAAAACAATAATATTTGAAATCAATAACACCAAGTAATTATTCATTAAACCCAGTTTTGTGATAATCAGTATGCAAATTAACCACATCATATATTATATAAACCTTTATCTGTTAGTGATATATAATACCCCTTGAAGTATTTTAAACGCAATAATAGTATTGGCTATTTTGAGACAAATATTCTCAGATTTCATAGAGGCATCGTTAATAAGGGTTATTCTATGTATTAATTATTTTAACTATAAATTAGTCATTGATAAACTTACGCAATTCCTGAAGATATTGGGATGTAATCGCTGACGTACATACACCGAATTTACATTATAATAGGATGTTGACAAATGGCGCAACGAATATAAGTTTTTAATTTATACTATTATAAGTATCAATCATCTGGAGGTTTCAATTTCAATACTGACTACAGGCGAAGTATCATAGCATTCTTAACATAGCTGAATACCCGGTCAGGTTTAATGAAATGAAAACAATCCACTCTACTAGATTAAATAAAGGATTCTGTTCGAAGTTCTGTGAAGGCTTCCGATTATGACATGAAGGATTCCGAGTTCGACAAGAAGGTTTCAGAGCTCGACAAGAAACACCTAAAGAAGGCCGGATGGCACATCGACCGAAACGTTGTCTGTATAATAATAAAGATGACGACAAAAGTCAAAAAAATCTAACTGATACAAGTAATCTTATAGATAAGTACTCATATATATATATATATATATATATATATATATATGTATTCAGTGAATGTATTTAGGTTTATATAAGTCATTGAACACAAGATATGTTCAATAATTATCGATACTGAAGCTGTAATTACCGAGACATAACGGAATAATTGTTCCAGCAAATTTTCCACTCTATAAAATCTTCTCTTTTCATATCCATAATTTCCAAGCCTCACCCAAAACTAAGATTCGGCTCTTATTAGATTTGAAAAACTAATTCCGATTTCTCTCCTAATTTCTGTGCAGGAAATATCCATACAAAGGTGATGGTTGGTTGTTTTGTTTTACAGCATGTCAAACCTTTTCGAGTTGTTTAATGCCGAATCAAATTATGTTGATAAACGAATGATCGATATTGCTTGTTGTTACTTAAGTCTTAAAAAAAAGCTCCTCGTTGCTTTGTTGTATATTTATAAAATACATTCGTTTTTTAGACGGTTAGTGTAGGAACCGATTTTGAATTCAGGGTTGGTGACATTCAAATCTGAGCCGTTAGGTGATTGATGCTCCGTAACCTCGAGCTGACCCGACTCCTTCCGATTACTGTGGGAACAGAAAGTTCTGTTAGCTTACCGTCAATCAAGCCAAGACGTCATAAAGTAAGCACGGACCGGCTTCACTCCCCGCATGCGGTTAAGAATCCTAGAAATTTCTGGTTCTGAAGTTAATAAAAATGTGATCACAACAAAATATATGCCCTGCGTTTTCTCTATGAACCAATGGCAACCATTACATAATTAGACCAGTAACTTGAAGAAGCAGAACAATAGCAGAACCAGACTAGTCAACAAAAGACCAGTTAGAAGAAATATAAGGAATTATGAAGATAGCTATAGACTGCAAGTAACAATAGAATAAGTTATTTAACCCTCAGGTCCTCCAGAAAGAAGTTAAAGCTTTAATTATGAGGGCATAAACACGATGCCACTCATAAGAAGAATAGAAACGAAAACGCTCTCTCTATATATACCCAACAGATTCAAGGGTATATAACAGCTTAGCCTAAAGACGAGAGATATTAGTGGAGTCGTTCGTGGTGCAATGGTTAGACTCGTAGGAAATAGACTCGCCGAGGTCAAATCAAGGGGTATATAATAGCTTAGCTTAAAGACGAGAGATATTAGTGGAGTCGTTCGTGGTGCAATGGTTGACTCGTAGAAAATAGACTCGCCGAGGTCAAATCCTAGACGAGGCTGTTTGCATTTCACATTGCTAATACACTTAAGAAATAAAAAAGTATCCAACTACTCTCCCTCTATCTATGGGTAAATAATAGTGTAGACTGGACTCTCTAAACTTGGTATGAGAACCAGTATAGGAGGAGGAAAACTCTGAATCCAAACCTGTTAAACTCCGCTAAGTAAATTTACTTTGTGTCACATCCTGCTTGGGCCTTTGCCCAAGCAGGATGTGACACAAGGTAGGTGAAAACATATAAATGAGAGATGTTGTTCCTGAGAAGCCAGTCAGAATTAATATCCAATTATGACCACCCAACCGCATACAAAGCTAATCAAAAATAAACTCCTCTCTGTACAAAACCCGTTCGAGACGTCTACAGGTCAATAAATGGAATAACAAATGTATTTTAATAGCTTAATAAGCATAACTCTTCTATTTACACCGCTACCGGATGTCAATAATAGTACGCACATTATGTTTTTGCTATGGAAACAAACAAATTAAAACCGATTCAATTTTGATGACGCTAACAGTTTACTGTCCTGTCTTCTCATACATTATATTTAATAGATTTAATAAGCACAGCGTAAATCAGATACCTTTTTTTTGTATTTAGCGGTAAAGTCTGCAAGCAACAAACAAATTCATTTGCATTCTTGGACAATCGACATCATTAAGAAATATTTGGTGAAGAAAAAAAAAGATTTATGCACTGAATAGGAAAAAAAATTGAAATAGATAAAAAATAATTTGAAACAACACCAAAACACAAACTATCTTCTGATTTGCAACGGTGGACAGGAAACAGGAAAACACGTCAATTCGTTCAGCTATATTTACGGCCTTACAGAAATACATTAAAAGAGATAATAATAATAATAATAATAATAATAATAATAATAATAATAATAATAATAATAAAGGGTTTGGAAAGTTTGGAAATCAGAGGAAGGATTGAAACCATTCAGAACACTGCACTGCTGCAATCTGCCAGAATACTCAGTAGATTCCTGGAGACCTGGGGAGACTTGCTGTCACTCAGACTCCAGTGAAAGGCCATCAGCTAATGCTGATGTGAAAACTCAAAAGGAGTAAATAATAATAATAATAATAATAATAATAATAATAATGTTGATTTATTTTATGGTATATAAGTCGTGCTGCAATCCACCACTTCAATGTATAGACTTAGCGAGGTCACATTGTTTAAACCTCAGCCAATCAACATCCCGAATACGTGGCTGGTTAACTATTTAATCGCTGATATTAACAGACGTCCATTTGCATTCATTGAAGAACGACCTGCAACACTGAGAAGCACAAAGGAACTACCAAAGGATCATATCCAGTATTAAGGGACACCAAGAAGCAACCAAAGGATTCTTCACACATAGGATCTGCGCTGGACAGTGCTCTTGCTTGAAGACCACAAAAATCGTAACACAAATAATAATAATAATAATAATAATAATAATAATAATAACAATAACAACAACAGCAGCAGACATAGTGCTGATTTACAAAAAAGAAAGAACTTGTCAACTGGTGGATTTTGCAATTCCAGTGATCACAGGGTGAAGCTGAAGGAAAATGGAAAAAAATGGACAAATACCTGGACCTTGACAGAGAACTGAAAAAGTTATGGAATATGAAAGTGAAAGTGATACCAATTGTAGTTGGTGCACTTGGAACGGTCCCAAATGGATTGGAAAAGGGATTGGAAACTGTGGATATCAGAGGAAAGATTGAGACCACCCAGAATACTGCACTGTTGCAATCTGCTAGAATATTTAGAAAGGTCCTGGAGACCTGAGGAGACTTGCTGTCACTCAGACTCCAATGAAAGACCATCAGCTAACGTCGATGTGAAAACTCAAAAAGAGTGAATAATAATAATAATAATAATAATAATAATAATAATAATAATAATACCACCATATAACCACCACACCAACACAAAACAATAATATTAAATGATTTTGGAATTACAAAAAGAAAAAGGAAGATATCACAGAATCATAATATCAGGAATTATTTAATCAAAACGACTCGTCGGAATGCAATTTGTGCCAGGAATCAAACGAACATTTTGTACGGAGGCCGAGCAAGTGATTTATTGTATCAATAAAAGAACATCCAATTAATAAGAATACTGCTGTGTAATTCTCAGTTCAACCACAATAGTTAATAAAACTCTCATATTCTCTTTTCTATCCAAACAAATGGCTTCGAAAATTACATACAATTGTCTCCCACTGATTGTTATATTTAGAGCAACCATGGCGTCGTGTCATCCTCGCCAGACGCTGAGTATCCACAGAGTTCAGGCAGGCCCATATATGCCATTATTGGAAGTTCATAATCTGAAAAAGAACAATTAATTTTGCTTCTTAGGTAGAAATCATAACACCATTTTATTTACAATAGCTGCATGGGATGTGATAAAGGCCTTATGAGAAAAATCTGACATTCACTGTCGGTTGGCATAGCTGACCGCACAGATCGAAGAATCTTGACCAGTGTTTGAGATGCTCACATTGTTGATTATATCTTGAGGCGATGAAGATGTCGAAAAAGTGAGATTACTTAAACGGCAAAGTTAGAATTACACCAAGACAGACGAGTAGACAAGGTAGAATTTATTGTTTTCTTCTTACACTTTCGGAATTTATCCCTCTATGTTTTCACCCCCCCCCTTGTGTTTACGTGGTAAGACTTTGGTGTGGAGTTCATTCGTTGAAATGCTCGTGCAACACACCCGCCCTATATGATTCTAATACCTCTGCTCTTGAGAAAAAAACGTGTAAGAGGACACGTAGCTTCATCAGCTGTCAGCCAGAGTTCAAATCCTCGGTGGTTCTAGTTGTTAAGTATCTGGCCGGCATCCTAGGTTCCAGATGTAATAAGTAAGTAAGCAAGCCAATAAGAATCCTGTGTTCTTTGTAAGTCCTACGTCCAAGAGAATCCAAATGTCAATGAAATAAGCTCATTCTGGTGGCTCTATTAATACAGCAGAAGCAGCAGTGCCAGTGTTTGGACAATAGAAATGCCTTCGGTGGTCACGTGGTAGTCAACGGGTCTATATTTAGGAGTGACCGTTTGCCTCATGCCTTATATCTAAAATAATTCAACACTAGTTAAGATTCATTTAATGCTATTACTCTAGAACAAAGCCTGAGTCCATCTTTTGTCTCCCAACTACCAATACATTATTACGCTAATAACTACCTGTATACCTATGTGTGTTTCACTCTTTAAGCCTCCACTCAACCCGAAGAAACTTCGTTGTTTGGGAGTTGGGTTTTGGTAGGAGTTACGAGTGTTGAAGTGTGACACACGGAGGCAATAGCCGCACTTCACACAAGAGGGCAGCTGTACGGCCACTTTCTCATATAACAAATACCATCAGAGTAAGACCAATAAGACGTGCTGGATAGCTGCAAGACAAGCAAGTACAAACTATGGACAGTGTAGGACCACAGCAAAAACCTGGATCAATCAAGGCTTTGTGAATTTTTGATGCTCTGTGAAGAACAAACCAGTGGTGACACCGACAGGGACGGATGGAAAAAGAGTGAGTGAGTGGGTGAGTGAGAGAGAGAGAGAGAGAAGAAAGAGAGAGAGTGAGAGAGAGAGAGTTGGTGGCCAATGGATATTAATATTGTTATTGTAATCTGATGATTTGAGTGTTCTTTCCACTTTAGCTGTCTGACTTTCTTGGCTGACATATCTTAGCGTTGGTCTGGTGTTTTTTTTCTATTATCAAATTCTTTATCATCTGTCATGCTAACTGCGATTGTCTATATTGTTTGTAATTTTATTTATTTGGTTTGGGATGCATTTTTGTAAGTTTTATTTAGTTTAGTTCTATTTAAGATTTCTTAAGATTCTTTCTATTGACTTTTTGAAAATTTGTTTTACGTAGGGTAGATGTTAGTGCTCTTTCTTTTCTCTCTAACTGATTTGATTCAAGGTGAACACTTTATGGTGACAATTTTAAATTATGTAATATATCTATAATAATCATAGTATTTATCTTTATATATAATTATTTTAAAAAATGTTATACCTACTTAAAAATTCAAGTCAATCAAGAATTATTGATAAAGAAAAATAACACTTAACCATTTACAGCCTAAATATTTTATTCTATTTCATCTTTTTAAAATTTAAAATATATCTTTCTTAAATCGTTCATCAATTTAAGTCTGAGTAAATAAACCATACATTTCTCTAATAAATAATTTTATTCATCTTATTTTTTTATTTTTTTATTTATTTTTAAAACTGTAAAAAATTATTCAAAAATATTTTAGTTGGCCGCTTTTATCTTAAATTGAAAAGGATATAATGTTGCAAATTTATAACGGAAAAAAGGATAGTCAGCAGTAGACAGAACATATTTGTATTATTTCTCAACATAACTTTACAAAGGTAAGACATTATTTTATCTTCTCCAATATTTTACATAATAATTAATAGGGATTATCTTTTTTTTGTTTTCTTTTAATGGTACGCATTTGTCTGCTGCTTAGAGATAGGTGATGGCAAAGTTTGCATATTCATCATTTGGTGTATGATTTTCTAAAGTCTTCTTAAAAACATTATATATTATAGTTACTATGTACTGATTGCACTGTAGGCAAGAGAGACCAATTTACGTACTTATATACATAACTTCACTCTTTCTAAATATGTATGGGACATAAAAAATAAATACGTTATAGATCCTATCGTAAAATGGGAAATTGTAAAAAAATAAAGAATAAAAAATAAAAACTCGCCGGTATAAACCAGGTGATAGATACTATGTTTTATGCTCTAAAGAAGAAATAGCAATAACTTTAAACGTCCACATTTTTTATAAATGTTTACATAAGCGCGCATGGCGCTTATCAACTAAAAATTTACAATTTAAAAATGATAAATGTAAACAACTCTTTTTTTAATGCAAACGTCAAACACGGATAATGTCTGCTATTATTTTTTTTAAAGCCTATTGTACACATTCTACGCATGTTTTTTATTAATATTCAAAACAACTGTTTTCTCATCAGCAGTCACGTTCAACATTTGACAGCCAACGTATTTGATATTTGACTTTTGAATGAGGCAATCAAATATCTAGCGTTCATCTTCGCTGCGAAACTATTATTAAACGTCTATAAATGTATTATTCAATCTGCTATGGTCTTTAATTAATTAATTTCTTGATTACTTCATTACAATTAACTCAGCTGATCATTTTGTGAAATTTACGTAGGTTATCTATATACATTCCTAATATACATGCATACGTGTATATATATATATATATATATATATATATATATATATAGAGAGAGAGAGGAGAGAGAGAGAAAGAAAGCGAAAGGGAGAGGGAAGAGAGAGGGAGAACCGCTTCAGTAATTATCCAAGACTGCTCAATTTTCATAAAATTCCTGAAGAACCATTCGGGTGAATCCTATGTTGATATTGTTTGATTCATGTAGGTCTTATAATCATGCTCTACTTAATTTATTGGTCACTTTCTACATAAAAAACTTAGAAAACTCACCGGTGTTTTTTTCTTTTGGACAATACATACGATACTGATGATTATTCTCAGAAAGTACGGATGTGCAGGTCTTTTCTTTTTTAAAAATGATTTTTCCACTGGTATCAGTTTGAAATTTTTTATTTATTTTGAAAAACTGAATTACCAGGGGTTTTTTCCACACCGATGGAGTTTAGAAAAAATGTATATATATTATATATATATATAATATATATATAGAGAGAGAGAGAGAGAGAGAGAGAGAGAGATTGGTTGTTTTGTTTTACGGCAACTCGGTGGGTCATTTAATGCCGAGAGAGAGAGAGAGAGAGAGAGAGAGAGAGAGAGAGAGAGAGAGAGAGGGAGGGGTTTGGTATGAGATAAAGGAAAGACAGAATGAGACAGACAATGATTGGACATAGAGAAAGACAGAAACAGAGAGAGGAGGGTGGAATGAAGAGAGGAAAATTCCTATACATTTATACAGTCAATACAATGATATTATTTCTCAACAAACAACAGAAAGAAAAACTTCATTCCAATTACATTTGCTATTTGTTACTTTCTGACAACCGGTACAAATTGCAGAGGCCTTTGCCGTATAATGACAGCTGTACACACACATTCATGTACCGGAATTCTATTTCGCAGGACACGGAACTGTCTCTTCACCGAAACACTTTCTATAATTTCAATGTGATACCAGGAAATGTGTAATCTCATTGGGCAATATTAATTCCGTTGTGCCTAAGGGTATAAAAAACAATAGGTGTCAATTTCTACACAAGGCAAGAATCTAAGTTCTAGTCCGCTCACAACCACCCCCTCGCCACGACCTCCTCTCGCGTCTCATTCACTTCCCTCGACTTTTACGACAGTCTCCAAATTCTGAATTCATCGCTAACTTGAACGAAAGCCTGGAATTTCTCCTGGGATCTCCGGCATAATCATATGTTTTGAAAAGTGACATTTGCTGCAGTATTGTACAATCGCCCTTCATTTTATTGCCGGGACAGCCATGGGATAAAACTAGACATTTAAATGAATTACATCGTAACATGACGTCTATGAATACAGGAAATTATATGCAGTCTGTTCGGGAGGAAATCAACGACTAGAACTAAATGGAGAGGACCGGTCTATGAATTCGGGTCTGATTGGCAAGACTACACACGATACCAACTCTCGTTCTTATTTACACGGCTGATTACTTCAGAGGCCCACGCGAGATATTTGTAAGCACAATAGGGAATTCATCTCCCTTGGGGTGAAAACATATTATTTAGAGGAAGTAACTTATTGAAGAGGTCGATTATATATATTATATATATATATATATATATATATTATATATATACCTATCCTAATAAAATTACCCGCTGAACAACATTAACTTGTTTATAAGCATCGGCCGTTATATTTTATAAGCGTTGAACATTGAAACCTTTCGCTAACCTGCGAGGATTCCATACAGCGCTTTCTTGGAGCTAGACAGATTTTTCATATCTAATTCATTTAGATATATCTGGTACTATTCTCTGAACATCTTCCGTGTCCCTGTTTGTAATATTTTTTTGTGAATGCAATGTTCCCTTCCCGAAATTGCTTAAGCAGGTGACTAGATCATTCAGGAAACAGAAGAATCGAGCACCCAACACACACACACACTCGTAATTATATATATTATATATATAATATATTATATATATATATATAGGTATGGTGTGTGTGTGGGTGTTTGTGTGTGTGTGTGTCTTGTATTCTATCTTCAATATTTTTGTTGTGAATGCAATGTCCCACCGCCGCCAAGCAGGTGACTAGATTATTCAGTAAACAGAAGAATCGGCCAATAATATATATATATATATATATATATATATATATATATTTATATATATATATGTGGTGTGTGTATGTGTGTGTGTGTGTGTGTGTGGTAGGCCTGTTTGTGAGTGTGTGAGCCTGTGTGTGTGTGTCTCTGTGTCTGTGAGAGTGTGCCTTGTATTTTATCTTCAATCCGTGTGTAAATCTAGCGCTTCGGTCCAGAGGCGAAGTAATTAGGGGTATTTACAGTCGTCTATTTGATAAGTAATAACCTAATTTGCAAATTGAGAAGAAAAAATAACTTTGATTTCTGGAGGCTAACTGATATTATATGGAAAAAAGATATTTAACTTTAACGCAAAGTTTCTGAAACTCTTTACAAGACGCAATTTTATATGAAAACAAACAGCGTTTAACCTTGCATCAATATTTTGTATAGACAAATTACAAAGCTCAATTTACTCCAACACATATTAAAATTACGTGAAATTGGTGAAAGCACTGGCTTCCGCTAGATCACTGAAGTTAAACAGTGATGAGCCTGTTTAATACTTAATTGGGTGACCACCTAAGCAACTGCAGTTACTGAAATCAACGTTCCTTCCTTCCGTATATATATATATATATATATATATATATATATATATATATATAATATATATATAAGCTGTTTCAAAAAGTATCGAGCTTTTTTGTACTTTTTGACACACCTTGTATTCTGAAAAAAAATAACGTTCCATCCATTGTTCATTTCTAGCTTAAATCTCGATACTTTTGTTACACCTGATATATATATATATATATATATATATATATATATATATATATATATATATATAATATATATATAAAGAATTTTTAAGACACCGTTGCAGCATCTGTGGACCCACTGCCGTTGATGATCCAAACCCTATGGTCCTAAGATCAGACTTGGAAAAACCACTATCATAAGAGATCCGGTGGTTGTGGTTGAGGAACATTATACAAGTATTTTTTATGAAATGGGAATGGTTTGGATAATATTCAGGAAGCATTGAAGCTCTTTGAAAATTAAGGGCTTGCACGGAAATCTAAAAAGTCGTTCTTCATATAAAGTAAAGTAATGTTCTCGGGATGGCCTAAAGTCTGTATCTGCCAGGCAGCGAGGGCGTTTATCACCTTTTCACTAGCGCTAGACCAAGGAAATTGTTTTGGCGTTGGATGTATAGCGACACATCTTTCATCTGCTCCTCACTTTACCGCACAGATCCCTGTGCTACTCATACGCGCTGAGTTTGCGAGGGCCTGTATCGAACCTGGATCCATGTTGTTCCTAGCTCTACCAACTGAGAAAAAACCGGCCCTATGAAAAACTACAATCAACAGCTTTTTTTGACAAACGGATTAAGATAGATAGAAAGATAGATATGAAGATTGAGATAGATAGATAGATAGAATAAAAATTGATATATATATATATATATATATATATATATATATATAGAGAGAGAGAGAGAGAGAGGAGAGGTAGATAGATGTCTGATATCGGTTGTAACATTTGCTGAAATTCTGTGCAAATATAAAAACTGTTCTGTGACAATAGTAATGCATAGAAAATGTTTCTAATTATTATCATTTAATCATTATTTCACTTTTGCATTAAGATTTGTTGTTTTGTTTTTGTGACTCCTTTTTTAAGCTGAACTTTCTGGTCATCCTCAAATGCCCTTCCTCTTTTCCTTCTCTAAAAAAAACTGAGTGCATACGTTGGTGTTAAGTTTCTGGCCGCCATCTTTGGCCAGTTGTAAAGAACTTAAAGTAAATGAGTAAGTAAGTCCCGAGACATAGAATCCTGTGATAAGTGAATAAGTCCTAAGTTTTAGAATCCTATGTAGTGTCAAAGGTCCAGTGATATAATCCTATGATCCGTCGTCCATGAAAATCCAAGTAGTTGTGAGTAGCTAAGATTAGAATCAGCCATTATAAATGATAATAACCGCAGCAGAGTACTGCCACTGGTTGGCCATTAAGTTGGTCACGTGGTTATCGGCGAGTCTATAAGTAGAAGTGGGCTTTTGTCAACAACAGTTGGCCTTTTCGTGTTTAGGAAACATTACTTTATGAACATCCATTATTTATAACTAACAAAAAAAGATAAATAATTTTTGGGAAAATTAAATGAATAAAATTAAACCTTTAATACTTACTTTAAAAGCATCACATTCACTCAACTCCACTGATATATTTGTTTTGTTTTACGACAGTTGTGACCTCCAAAATGTTTCTAAAATTTTCCGAATTAATTATTCTTTACAGTTAAAAATCGTACGAATAAAATATATTTTTTCGGATTTCAAAAAATTAAAAAGTATGGGTCGACCCAGTAAAGAAAATATTTCCCCTAATATATTAGAAAAACTATTTTGAAACATACATTCATCTAAAGATGAATAAGTATCGAAATTTCCGTGAACATTTTACTATTAATTGATTTTTTATAGAATTCTAATATTTTAGGAATTAATGATACTGATTTTAAATGAAATAATCATTGATAAAAATAATTAATTCCTGAAATGAAATAAGCAGTGACGTACTTTCGGTTAAAGACAAATAGAGTCCGAATCTCTATTATTAATACGAGTGTGCATCCCTAGTTGGGATTTAAAATTGTGACAGAAAAAAAGATTTCAATCAATTAACTACTCGGAAAACTTATATATAATCAATGTTTATATTTCTCCTCATTTCGCAAGTACTGGAATAATCTTTGTCAGTTTACCTACAATTTATTCAAAAAGATGTTGAGTCTTTCTTACATTTTAAAGAGGATAGGATCATGAAGTGTCATTTTTGTCGTTAGACTCCAAGCTTCTAGCATCTTGTATTGAGAACTGATAATATGTAAATACAAATGGGATCTTTCATATCATTTCAATGATTTTAAACCACGTGATGAAGTATGCTGAATATTTTATGAATAAATTTCTTGAAATCTCACTGAGTTTAGTTTGAAAAAATATGTATCAAATGTGCCTTTAGGCGTGCTCAGTGTTCTCTTTTTAGAAAATTTGTAAATAAAATAACTCTTTCACACTTTATAACATATTAAATATGTTAATTTTATAATTCCTCTACAGATATGTATAATATATGTATTTCATACAGTTGAGTAATAAAAGGAATAGATTTTTATCTGTGAATGTTGATTGAAATGATAATATAATTCATAGTGAAAAGTAGTTGTTTAAATATCTAAATAAAATGAAAATAAGATGAAATTTATAAATAATTTTTTAAAATGTGGTTGAAGTCCATGTTTCATAATGTAGATTTCCAAAATCGACTCGTAGACATTTAAATTGATATATGGATAAATTGATAGATATATATTAACTATGATGGATAAATATATATATGAGATAGATAGATTGGTAGATTAAGCTTACGCTTTGTTTGGTCTGTTACAGAAATACAATTATATGATCTTCAAAACGGGCTCAAATCTCTCAAAGGTTATATGTATATTAGGCATAGGCGATTTTGTGTACTGCTAGGAATTTTAAAAGCGAATTAGAAATAATTAAATCTATTATTTAAAGGTAGAACTTTGTCTAAATCGATAAGTAGTAAGATAATAACCACAATTAAAAAAAGAAAATATCATTACATATGCAGTTTATCTTTAATAGATTTAAAAGTATTTTGTTTTGGTCAATTTCGACGATATCAGCCAGTCATCCTCATTTTCGATGTTTTTAAGTGCTTGTTTACAATTTTACTGTAACATTCGCGTTTGCAAAAAAAAAATTACCAAAATCAGGTAATAATCCGATTTTTAATGAAATTTTCAGTATTGATTTAACAATTAATGAATGTTATAATGATCAGTTATTTTTTTTTCAAAATTTAATTTAGTATTTGTGCTATGAAAAATTAATATATAAAATTCATTTAAAAATATGAAAATGCTGATGTTAAGCTTAAATGTTACCTTTTTAGATTCTAAAAATTAATATCTACTTAATGCAAACCTTATTTTTCTTGACAAAAGTAATAAGTTTTGAAGAAAAACTCGATTGAAAATGTACCGTTCTTCGATAAATAAACACTGAAATTTCATTAAAATCCGATAATTCCCTGATTTTTGGTATTTATTTTTCTGTAGGGGGGCTAAAGTCATTTGGTCAAAAATGACTTTGAGGCTCTGTTTGCCAGTCCCTAATATATATAATATATATATATATATATATATATATATATATATATTATATATATATATATATAATAGAGAGGAAGAATAAATAAAGAAAGAAAGTATAGAATGGATAATAAAAGATGAATTTAATCAATATCACTTACACATGTGTTTCGGTCAGTTTTATCTATGTGTACAGGATTCAACTATTATTATTATTAAATACAAATGAAATAAATAATAATATAATAATAATAATAATAATAATAATAGAAAATGTAAAAATATTCCGTAACAGAGAAAATTCGACCTTCATCAGTGTGAAATTTTATTTTGAAATCAAAATAAAATGTTCAATTCAAAAATAAATTTCACTCTGATTAAGGTCGAATTTCCTCTGTGTACGGAATATTTTAACATTTTTCTATTATTATTATTTTATTTCATTTGTTTATTTAATAATAATAATAGTTTGAATCGTGTACACATAGATAAACTGACCGAAACACATGTGTAAGTGATATTGATTAAATTCATCTTTTATTATCATCTGTACTTTTCTTTTCTTTATGCATTCTTCTCATATTCATCGGATTCAATTCCAATTCCATTTTTACACACACACACACACACACACACACACACATATATATAATATATATTATATTAATACGGAAAACAATTATAAACAAGCCACACCCACTGACATCGCCAAAAAAAAGATTGACCGTTGAGAAAAGTACTTCTTATCACATTGCTCAACAATACAAAAATTTAAGAGCAGAATATCTCAAATAGATTATGTCCAAAAAGCTAATTGGTCCTCTCAACTTCAAATTATTTTTCTTAATCACCATTTCGGTCGATGCATTTTTGTAGGCGGCTGTGACAGTTTTTGTATCAAACATATCATCACAAGAGCTCCCCACCATGTCTTTGAGGAAGGTATAAGCTGATCATCGTTTCAAACCTCCTATACCGATGGCGGACATTTTTGTCGCTCCGTGCAGGTCTCGCCATACGCTTCTATTAAAGGCAATGAATTTAAGTTACCTAGCCAAAGTTAAAGAGACCAGTCTGTACCATTATTTAATCATAGCTGGAGGGAGAGTAGTTGAATGCATACCTCATCCAAGGACTTAGCGCTATTTAAAATGCTAATAGCCTCTTTTTCAAGATTTGAAATCAGATTGACGAGTCATTTCCTACGATCTAACGATTACATCATCCACCTAAATATGTAAGAATATAGATAGGAACGTACAATGATCGTGATTCCATAGCCTCGAGGCATAAAATAACGAATAAGCGTTGTCGTGCCATTAAAATATAATAACCAAGCAAGTAGGCATTCAAATTAATCGTTGTTTGGTTTGGTTTGGTTTTGTTTTTAGCGGCAATATCAACTCAGTGGGTCATTTTTGAAATAAATCAATTCTTAATGGATAATACAATTTTTTATGAATAATTTTTCTATTTAACCAATAGATGGGACCCTAACAGGTACTACCAATCCGGGTCAGAGTGGACCAAGGGAGCAATGGTGATGAAGGGGTGCTCCATATTCCCAACCTCCAAATGGAACCTCACCATCAGATAGAGTTTAACGTCATTTCCCTAGGACATGTACACCGCAGTCACCGCCTTCTAGCATCCATATGATAAAAGGGATTGGGGCTTGCCATAAGGGCAATAGGGCTGGGAAACATCATATAGGGCCGAAATGGAGTATTGCATGTCATGAACTGCTCATCACTTGGCTCTATCCTTAATGCATCACGGGTCGCCACCAACGGCCAACAGGTGGCCCCATTGGGGGAGTCTTTACCCCTCTGCAGAGGTGCAGTCGGTGCATTTCTAACGCCGCAGCGACAGGGCGGTCAATCGTTGTGTGTTTTTTTTTTTATAATATATTACATTCTGAGAAAAAATAGCATGCATATTTTGGTTTACTCATTTGTTTTTTGAGGCAGAATCAGTTGTCTTAACTTTAATGAACTTAGCGATATCATCAATATAATACAATATTTGATTGAGTATTTTATGGCAGAAATATAAATGCATATTTTTTTTATTAAAGAAAGCTTCCTTTAATAGACATGTACTGGTCGCTTCGTTAAAACGATACGAAAAATCGATAATTCAGTAGTAAAAATTTGGGGGGCTTTTTTTGAGGGGGAGGGGGGAATTCAAAGTCCCTGAATTAAAAGTTCTGAAAAGTTCAATATAGATTTCTGTCTGAAAATGTAGCACGTAGCCTCGGCGGCTGAACTAGGAATTGCTTCGAATAAAAGCACTTAAAACGTCAATATTTCCGATAAAATGAAGAGTGCCCATCAGCTTACAGAGGCACTTAATGTTCGCCAATAAAATGCGTAGATACAGAGCGACTAAAGCATTCATACCGTACGTAGTGATCTTCTCTCTCTCTCTCTCTTCGTCTCTCTCTCTCTGTCTCGTCATCTTCTCTTCGTCTCCTCTCTGGCATATACGGGAACATAGGAATACTCAGATAGATAGAAACAGAGTTGAATAGATTGAGATACGGAAAAATATGTCGAAGATATTTTGTATTAAAAGTATAATCCACAAACATAAATTATGGTTATTTACGGTTTTTGCGAAGTGGGAGAGTCTGAACCTTTGCAATCGTGATCTTGCTTTCGTTTTATTACCATCCACACATAAAGAAAAGTGATTCCGACAAACATTTCTCTTCTGTTGAACATTGTAAAATATAGTGACGCGTTTTAGACTGTGACACAATAAGTTGAAAAGAAATATTTATTTAAAAAAAAGGTTACGCGATTGATGAGCATTGTTTTTTAAAATGCTTATTTTCTAAATTGTTATCACATTTACTTCAAGGTTCGCGGGCTAGATATTTGACCTATTATTATTATTATATTATTTTTTATTATTATTATTATTATTATTATTATTATTATTATTATTATATATTATTATTATTATTATTATTATTTTAATCCTAGAGAGTCTTTTCACACGCAGCGTGAGCTGATGGTATCTACCGGAGTCTGAGTGACAACAAGTCTCCTCAGTCTCCAGAATCCCTTCTGGGTATTAACTGCGATTGCAGCTATGTAAGTAGTCTGATGGTCTGGCATTCTTCCTCTGATTTCCAGTTCCTCCAGTCTTTTTCCCCATGCTTTTTTTGGGGCCGGCTTAAAATTGTACAACTACAATTGGTATCACCTTGACCCTCATTATTCTACAGCTTTTTCAAATTCTCTGGGGCAGGTCCAGGGCATTTGGTCTATGCTTTTCGTTTCTTTCATCTTCACTCCTATGATCTGTTGAAACTTCAAGTCTACAGTTGGCAAATTGGTCTTTTTTTTGTTAATCATACTGATGTTTGGTCTCTTGCGTGGTTAAGGCATCCGTCTTTATCTCGAGATCCCGAGAAAATTTTATGCTACATGCTCAAAGAAAGATTTGGTTTATACATATACCATTCTCTTGGTATGGTCAAGATTATTAATTATTATGTCACTGAATTATTAGGATTTTCAGACCACTTCTTAACTGGTGATGTACTGAAGGCCTTCCTGAACTCTTTCTCAGTATTCTAGCAAGATCTCAACAATGCTGTTGTTAGGATGGTCTCTATTTTTCTCTGATGTTCAATTCACCCAAACGCTTTTGCAACCCCTTTGGAGACTGTTCCAAGGGCACCAATTCCAATTGCTACATGTACCACATTTTTTCACTCATCTGACCAGGTCACATGTATTTTTTATCTTCCCGTTTCTTTCTTTTCACTCATGTATTCCACTGAAACGGTAATCCATGAAAATGAAAGGTCTCTTGTTTTATTTTCATAATTTAGAAGGATATCCAGGAATTTGTCCAAATATTCTAGCTGATTTTAACAGTCTGGGATTTAAAAATCATAGCTGATTTTAACAGTCCTGGATAGTCCTCTATTCTTTCTCTTGATTTCCAGTTTCGCTGGTCCTATAAAAGGATATTGGGGACACTTAAGGAGCATTTAATAAGAATGGTAATCACTCTCACCTTTATGTTACACACCGTTTCCAGCTATTTCAACGTATATAATGTTACTTAAAATGGCTAATATTCCGGCAATCCAGCAAGTAGGAAGGCATAGCACACAAGAGACAGGTGGTAATTTTACCTGGAGATGCTAGCCTGACACGTTTGAGTTTTTGACTTTAGTCAGTAGCAGTTCAAGTGTAAGTACAGAGAATCATGAATTTCTGTGAGCGTGGGTAACATTTGGAACGAGAGCGCATTTAAGTGTCTTCAACAGAACTGTAGAATGATGCAAATATTTTTACCTTGAAAGACGATTTGGAAACGCACTGACAAGGTCGGCCTGATTTAATGCAATAAATGTACGAATCAAATGGGCAACCTTTCGAGACTCAAGCAAATCTAAGTACTTTTTGTTTGTTTTTGTTTGTTATTGTATTTTTTTGTTTGTTTGTGTTAGTTATTTTATGGTGCTGCGATATCCCCGAGTTGAGAAGTTATATACTTAAAATTTTTATTACCATTATCAACAGTTTACAGCGCTCCCATGGCGATGGACGAAACGTCGTCGATATATTGGTATTCCTTGAATTAGGTTGGACTATACTTATTTTGAATACTCCTGTTAAAGGGGAAACATCTACTGACAAACTGGTATACATGAAATGCCCTTATGAGTGTTTATTGTCATTAGTCTCAGTTAAGCATACCAGAGGAACCTATTTTTTTGCGCGATGTTAGGTATCTCCGTCTAGTGTAGCAGTAGGGCGGTTTGTTAATGTTTTAATGTTTTTGTTATGAGTTTGATCGATCGGGGGAATCCGAAAAAAAAATATTCCTGTGCCATGCCGACGTATTGTCTGTGATTTGATGTTATTGGGGGGGGGCGTGGGGGTAATGCTTTTGGGATAATGTTTCGACTCTTTTGTGGCCAGGGCTCTTGCCCGCTGAAGAAAGATGTGCGGTTGATCGATTCGGAAGACATTTATCCGGGTTTGTTTTGGTTTGTTTTTCTTTTTTTTTTGTGTATTTTTTTGATACTTTTTGGGGGGTGATTTCCCCCTCCCCCCCCCCCCCCAACCTCCATAGTCTGCCGCCGCCCCCCCGCGGCAAAAAAACCCAGTGTCGTAAATAATTCCATCTGCGACTTTAGTTGGTCCCCGCCAAAAAAATAATAAAAATAAAAATAAAATTTCAGTAAAAGGAAAGCAAAACACAAAGCGACTCTACAGGGTCATTTGCAATTGTACTATATCTCCGCCTATGATTGCACAATGCCTTATTTTACTCGTTTCGTTAATAGTAAACTAGCAATATATGCACCTCTTCCGGGTGTAAGTATTTTAGTTCAAATTTTATAATAATAATATCATATTAATTAGAAAGGCTAATAATGAAACTGAATAAGAATGTAGATAAAAAGATTTTTGAACAGAGGGGGTATGAACTTGAAACATAGAACAACTTGTGAAACTAACTCTTCTGCATTTTCCGTACTCCGTCTTTCATTGATACATTTTCTAAATTTACTGTTAAGTTAAAATAAGAAGTAAAAGAATAATATTAAAAGTTATTTCTTCTTGTTAAAGGGATTTCTTTTAAGATTTATTGAGCAGATTTTGCTCATAATTCAAATAAGATAAAACCAATAAATTAGCAATCAATTTAATATTGAAAACCCCATATATTTATTTAAAATCAATTTTCAAAGATCAATATGCTCAAATATAGCCTTCCATTCTACTGTAGGGAACCTCTATTTGTTGTATATATAATACAATTGCATGTGATTAGTAATGTAGATATGGGTTCAACAGTGTAAGTAATGAAACAATTTTAATAATAAATTGAGGTTTAATAAAAATAAAATCATGAGAATATGATGAATACTAAGGAATGTATGACTTGATGTAGTGATATAGTTTCGGTTACAGACAGACAAACACACGAATCTCCATTATAATAAGATAACAAGTCGTTCTGGGCGTTTTGGCCCAGTAAATATAAACCACATTACTCGCGTGCATGTTTGAATATTTTTACTTATTTCAAGGCGAAATTTTAAGATTAAATGTTTTTTGGAAACGATAAAGTTTTGTGATTTAGAACTAATTGTGGCATCCTACGCTCGCATTGTAGCAAGATAATAGATTCTTTCCATCAGGTTATATAAACTCATATTTTGAAAGTTCTTTGGTAAATAAAGCTTGGTAGCTTATATTTTCCGAAAGGTTTGGTAATAAAGTTCGTACTTTTATTTCTGTTCTGGAGTTTGTTTTATTTATCACCCAAAGAAAAGTTATAAATATTTTGAAGAACTAGAAAAAACAGATCATGAAAAGTATTTCAAAACAAGATGTCCATTTTTTTAAAATACTGAGTTTAAATGTAAACTTTAAGAAAATGAATTTGAATAGCGAAAGATTTCAGCAGATGACGAAAAAATAACAAAGATTTAAAAGAAAATTATAATTTATCGATAATCAAAAACATATTTTTTGAGCGAATACTTTTTCTATTTATCTTAATAAATATTATATATTAATTTTTATCTGTGTAAGACTGAAATTTCTTTTTTGTTAAAAAGAAATAACTATTCATGAGTAGTTAAATCAAAAAAAGTTTTTGAATTGAAACATTTTTAGGTTTATTATCTTCCTGTCTTTTTATTTCTTAACAAAGGAGTAAATAATGATAATAAATTACTGCGAATATATTTTTGGTCAGTTTAAGTAAACAAGCAATTAAGAACTGAATATATTTTTATATAACAAGCACAAATGTTTTTAGAAGAAAAAATTGCTTCAAAACACTCACGACTTTATGTTATATTTGTGTTAAAGATGTTTTTAAGTGGGACAAATAAAACATTCCTAAAATAGAACGAGAAATGTAATACGTGAACTAATTTCTTTTGAATTTGATAAGGATTTTACTAAATTATTTTGCCTCTTGTAGTGCTGTTCCTAAATTCAGGTGCCCATTCTAGTATTATAATATATATATATAATATATATTATATTATATAATATATAATGCTCGCGGTCACTCTTTACATATTGGAACCCACAGTTTAGTTTAATGATCTGATATTAGTCAATCCGCAGGTGATTTGTTTCCAGTGTGAGTGCACTAATGAACGCAGTTACACAATTGAAATAGCTGATAAACCGACGAATGTTGGCAAAAACAATGTGCGAGAAAATCGTGAATCCTGTAGATGAGATGTTAACTACCTTGTTATGTGAACTGTCTCTGGCTGGATAGGTAACATTCTTATTTATTTATAATAGGTTATCAAATCTAGGTGCCGATTTTCCAATTAAAAATGAATTAGTATTAAAATTAACTCGATTATTTAAGTCCAATTTTGTTTTAGTCAAAAGTAGTTACATATGAAACTCAATACGTATATATATATATATATATATATATATATATATATATATTGTGTGTGTGTGTGTGTGTGTAATTTATTTTAATCATAATTTAAACATTAAATTTGCCCGCCAAAATGGCTAATTCTAACTTTCCGAGATCCGGAAATAAATAAACTTATTAATAATTCTAAGAGCAATTTTAAATGAATATAAATAACAAAAATCAAATACTCTGTCCAAGAAATAATCACAGCGTTCGAAACTTCTTACGCAAGTAGTATCAGGTTTTTTATGGAAGAATCAATATGTTGTTTTGACACGAATAAATTGTTTAATGGCCTATTAGGCATATTTCCGGCCAAATTTTGGAATATTATGGATTAACCAAAGGATAATATTTGGTATTAAATTAAACTTTTTAATTTCTACTGTTTGGATTTTTAAATTCTACTGAGGACATTCTGTACTGTGATTGTAGTT
>CM042143.1:70621006-70634173 GCA_023376005.1 Doryteuthis pealeii
TATGAGCAAAAATCTCTTCAATAAATCTTAAAAGAAATCCCTTAACAAGAAGAAATAACTGTAATATTATTCTTTACTTCTTATTTTAACTAAACAGTTAAATTAAGAAAATGTATCAATGAAAGACGGGAGTAACGGAAAATGATGGAAGAGTTAGTTTCAAAGTTGTTCTATTTTTCAATCATACCCCCTCTGTTCAAAATCTTTTTATCTACATTCTTATTCAGTTTCATTAGCCTTTCTAATTTAATATGATATTTTATTATAAAATTTAACTAAAATACTTACACCCGGAGGGTGCATATATTTGCTAGTACTATTAACGAAACGAGTAAAATAGTGATTGTGCAATCATAGGCGGAGTATAGTACATATGCAAATGACCCATTAGAGTCGCTTTGTGTTTTGCTTTCTTTTACTGAATTTTATTTTTTATTTTTTATTTTTTTGGCGGGGGGACCAACTAAAGTCGCAGATGGGAATTATTTTACGACACTGGGTTTGAGTGACATAAAACATTTTATATATACAAAATAAATAACAATGGTTCCTCTGGTTGATGCTTAACTGAGACTAATGACAATAAACACTCATAAGGGCATTTTCATGTATACCAGTTTGTCAGTAGATGTTTCCCCTTTAACAGGAGTATTCAAAATAAGTATAGTCCACCTAATTCAAGGAATACCAATATATCGACGACGTCGTCATCGCATGGGTAGCTGTAAACTGTTGATAATGGTAATAAAAATTAAGTATATAACTTCTCAACTCGGGGATATCGCAGCACAATAAAATAACTAACACAAACAAACAAAAAATACAATAACAAACAAAAACAAACAAAAAGTACTTAGATTTGCTTGAGTCTCGAAAGGTTGCCATTTGATTCGTACATTTATTGCATTAAATCAGGCCGACCTTGTCAGTGCGTTTCCAAATCGTCTTTCATAGGTAAAAATATTTGCATCATCTACAGTTTCTGTTGAAGACACTTAAATGCGCCTCGTTCAAATGTTACCCACGCTCACAGAAATCATGATTGCTCTGTACTTCACTTGAACTGCTACTGACTAAAGTCAAAAACTCAAACGTTGTCAGGCTAGCATCTCCAGGTAAAATTACACCTGTCTCTTGTGTGCTATGCCTTCCTACTTTTGCTGGATTGCCGGAATATTAGCCATTAAGTAACATATATACGTTGAAATAGCTGGAAACGGTGTGTAACATAAAGGTGAGAGTGATACCATTCTTATTAAATGTCCTTAAGTGTCCCCAATATCCTGTTATAGGGACCAGCGAACTGGAAATCAGAGAAAGAATAGAGACTATCCAGGACTGTTAAAATCAGCTATGATTTTAAATCCCAGGACTGTTAAAATCAGCTAGAATATTTGGACAAATCCTGGATATCCTCTTAAATTATGAAAATAAAACAAGAGACCTTTTCATTTCATGGATTTTACCGTTTCAGTGGATACATGAGTGAAAACGAAAGAAACGGGAAGATAGAAAAATACATGGACCTGGTCAGATGAGTGAAAAAATTGTGGTACATGTAGCAATTGGAATTGGTGCCCTTGGAACAGTCTCCAGGGGGTTGCAAAAGCGTTTGGGTGAATTGAACATCAGAGAAAGAATAGAGACCATCCTAACAACAGCATTGTTGAGATCTGCTAGAATACTGAGAAGAGTTCAGGAAGGCCTTCAGTACATCACCAGTTAAGAGTGGTCTGAAAATCTATAATTCAGTGACATAATAATAATAATCTTGACCATACAAGAGAATGGTATATGTATAAACCAGAATCTGTTCTTGAGCATGTAGCGCATAAAATTTTCTGGGACTTCGAGATAAAGACGGATTGCCTTATACCACGCAAGAGACCAAACATAGTATTGATTAACAAAAAAAGACAATTTGCCAACTGGTAGACTTTGAAGTTTCAACAGATCATAGGGTGAAGATGAAAGAAAACGAAAAGATAGACAAATGCCTGGACCTTGCCAGAGAATTGAAAAAGCTGTAGAATATGAGGGTCAAGGTGATACCAATTGTAGTTGGTACAATTTAAGCGGCCCCAAAAAAGCATGGGAAAAAGACTGGAGGAACTGGAAATCAGAGGAAGAATTGAGACCATCCAGACTACTACATAGCTGCAATCGGCAGGAATACCCAGAAGGATTCTGGAGACCTGAGGAGACTTGTTGTCACTCAGACTCCGGTGAGATACCATCAGCTCACGCTGGTGTGAAAAACTCTCTAGGATTAAAATAATAATAATAATAATAATAATAATAATAATAATAATAATAATAATAATAATAATAATAATAATAAAAATAAATAATAATAATAATAGGGTCAATATCTAGCCCGGAACCTTGAAGTAAATGTTGATAACAATAGAAAATAAGCATTTTAAAACAATGCTCATCGAATCGGTAACCTTTTTTTTTAAATAAATATTTCTTTTCAACTTATTGTTCACAGTCTTAAACGCGTCACTATATTTTACAATGTTCATTACAGAGAGAAATGTTTGTCGGAATCACTTTTTCTTTATGTGTGGATGGTAATAAAAACGAAAGTGACGATTGGCCAAAGGTTCAGACTCTCCCACTTCGCAAACCTAAATAACCATAATTTATGTTTGTGGATATACTTTTAATACAAAATATCTTCGACATATTTTTCCGTATCTCAATCTATTCAACTCTGTTTCTATCTATCTTGAGTATTCCTATGTTCCGTATATGCAGAGAGAGAGAGAGAGAGAGAGAGAGAGAGAGAGAGAGAGAGAGAGAGAGAGATCACTACGTACGGTATGAATGTGTTTAGGTCGCTCTGTATCTACGCATTTTATTGGCGAACATGTAAGTGCCTGTAAGCTGATGGGCACTCTTCATTTTATCGGAAATATTTGACGTTTAAGTGCTTTTATCGAAGCAAATCCTAGTTCAGCCGCCGAGGCTACGTGTACATTTTCAGCAGAAATCTATATTGATTACTTTTCAGAACTTTTAATTCAGGGACTTTGAATTCCCCCCTCCCCCTCAAAAAAAGCCCCCAAATTTTACTACTGAATTATCGATTTTTCTTATCGTTTAACGAAGGGACCAGTACATGTCTATAAAGGGAAGCTTTCTTTAATAAAAAAAATATGCATTTATATTCTGCCATAAAATACTCATCAAATATTGTATTATATTGATGATATCGCTAAGTTCATTAAAGTTAAGACAAACTGATTCTGCCTCAAAACAAATGAGTAACCAAATATGATGCTATTTTTTCTCAGAATGTAATATATTAAAAAAAAAAAACACACAACGATTGACCGCCCTGTCGGCTGCGGCGTTAGAATGCACCGACTGCACCTCTGCAGAGGGGTAAGACTCCCCCAATGGGGCCACCTGTTGGCCGTGGGTGGCGACCCGTGATGCTTAAGGATAGAGCCAAGGTGGATGAGCAGTTCATGACATGCAATACTCCATTTCGGCCCTATATGATTTTCCCAGCCCTATTGCCCTTATGGCAAGCCCCAATCCCTTTTTATCATATGGATGCTAGAAGGCGGTGACTGCGGGTGTACATGTCCTGGGAATGACGTTAAACTCTATCTGATGGTGAGGTTCCAGTTTTGGAGGTTTGGGGAATATGGAGCACCCCTTCATCACCATTGCTCCTTGGTCCACTCTGACCCGGAGTGGTAGTACCTGTTAGGGTCCCATCTATGGGTTAAATAGAAAAATGTATTCATAAAAAATTGTATTATCCATTAAGAATTGATTTATTTCAAAAATGACCCACTGAGGTTGATATGCCGTAAAACAAACCAAACCAAACCAAACAACGATTAATTGAATGCCTACTTGCTTGGTTATTATATTTTAATGGCACGACAACGCTTATTCGGTTATTTTATGCCTCGAGGCTATGGAATCACGATCATTGTACGTTCCTATCTATATTCTTACATATTTAGGTGGATGATGTAATCGTTAGATCGTAGGAAATGGACTCGTCAATCTGATTTCAAATCTTGAAAGAGGCTATTAGCATTTTAAATAGCGCTAAGTCCTTGGATGAGGTATGCATTCAACTACTCTCCCTCCAGCTATGATTAAATAATGGTACAGACTGGTCTCTTTAACTTTGGCTAGGTAACTTAAATTCATTGCCTATTAATAGAAGCGTATGGCGAGACCTGCACGGAGGACAAAAATGTCCGCCATCGGTATAGGGAGTTTGAAACGATGATCAGCTTATACTCTTCCTCAAAGACATGGTGGGGAGCTTGTATGATATGTGCATACAAAACTGTCACAGCGCCTACAAAAATGCATCGACCGAAATGGTGATTAAGAAAAAATAATTTGAAGTTGAGAGGACCAATTAGCTTTTTGGACATAATCTATTTGAGATATTCTGCTCTTAAATTTTTGTATTGTTGAGCAATGTTGATAAGAAGTACTTTTCTCAACGGTCAATCCTTTTTTTGGCGATGTCAGTGGGTGTGGCTTGTTTATAATGTTTTTCCGTATTAATATATATATATATATATATATGTGTGTGTGTGTGTGTGTGTGTGTGTGTGTAAAAATGGAATTGGAATTGAATCCGATGAT
Source organism: Doryteuthis pealeii (assembly GCA_023376005.1). Classification (NCBI taxonomy): domain Eukaryota; kingdom Metazoa; phylum Mollusca; class Cephalopoda; order Myopsida; family Loliginidae; genus Doryteuthis; species Doryteuthis pealeii. The sequence continues at coordinate 70,625,639 of CM042143.1, forward strand.
ATGAGGAAGAATGCATAAAGAAAAGAAAGTACAGATGGATAATAAAAGATGAATTTAATCAATATCACTTACACATGTGTTTCGGTCAGTTTATCTATGTGTACACGATTCAAACTATTATTATTATTAAATAAACAAATGAAATAAAATAATAATAATAGAAAAATGTTAAAATATTCCGTACACAGAGAAAATTCGACCTTAATCAGAGTGAAATTTTATTTTGAATGAACATTTTATTTTGGATTTCAAAATAAAATTTCACACTGATGAAGGTCGAATTTTCTCTGTGTACGGAATATTTTTACATTTTTCTATTATTATTATTATTATTATTATTATTATTATTATTTTATTTCATTTGTTTATTTAATAATAATAATAGTTTGAATCCTGTACACATAGATAAACTGACCGAAACACATGTGTAAGTGATATTGATTAAATTCATCTTTTATTATCCATTCTATACTTTCTTTTCTTTATTTATTCTTCCTCTCTTATATATATATATATATATATATATATTATATATATATATATATATATATATATATATATATATATATTAGGGACTGGCAAACAGAGCCTCAAAGTCATTTTTGACCAAATGACTTTAGCCCCCCTACAGAAAATAAATACCAAAAATCAGGGAATTATCGGATTTTAATGAAATTTTCAGTGTTTATTTATCGAAGAACGGTACATTTTCAATCGAGTTTTTCTTCAAAACTTATTACTTTTGTCAAGAAAAATAAGGTTTGCATTAAGTAGATATTAATTTTTAGAATCTAAAAAGGTAACATTTTAAGCTTAACATCAGCATTTTCATATTTTAAATGAATTTTATATATTAATTTTTCATAGCACAAATACTAAATTAAAGTTTTGAAAAAAAATAACTGATGCATTATAACATTCATTAATTGTTAAATCAATACTGAAAATTTCATTAAAATCGGATAATTACCTGATTTTTGGTAATTTTTTTTTTTTTGCAAACGCGAATGTTACAGTAAAATTGTAAACAAGCACTTAAAAACATCGAAAATGAGGATGACTGGCTGATATCGTCGAAATTGACCAAAACAAATACTTTTAAATCTATTAAAGATAAACTGCATATGTAATGATATTTTTCTTTTTTTAATTGTGGTTATTATCTTACTACTTATCGATTTAGACAAAGTTCTACCTTAAATAATAGATTTAATTATTTCTAATTCGCTTTTAAAATTCCTAGCAGTACACAAAATCGCCTATGCCTAATATACATATAACCTTTGAGAGATTTGAGCCCGTTTTGAAGATCATATAATTGTATTTCTGTAACAGACCAAACAAAGCGTAAGCTTAATCTACCAATCTATCTATCTCATATATATATTTTATCCATCATAGTTAATATATATCTATCAATTTATCCATATATCAATTTAAATGTCTACGAGTCGATTTTGGAAATCTACATTATGAAACATGGACTTCAACCACATTTTAAAAAATTATTTATAAATTTCATCTTATTTTCATTTTATTTAGATATTTAAACAACTACTTTTCACTATGAATTATATTATCATTTCAATCAACATTCACAGATAAAATCTATTCCTTTTATTACTCAACTGTATGAAATACATATATTATACATATCTGTAGAGGAATTATAAAATTAACATATTTAATATGTTATAAAGTGTGAAAGAGTTATTTTATTTACAAATTTTCTAAAAAGAGAACACTGAGCACGCCTAAAGGCACATTTGATACATATTTTTTCAAACTAAACTCAGTGAGATTTCAAGAAATTTATTCATAAATATTCAGCATACTTCATCACGTGGTTTAAAATCATTGAAATGATATGAAAGATCCCATTTGTATTTACATATTATCAGTTCTCAATACAAGATGCTAGAAGCTTGGAGTCTAACGACAAAATGACACTTCATGATCCTATCCTCTTTAAAATGTAAGAAAGACTCAACATCTTTTTGAATAAATTGTAGGTAAACTGACAAAGATTATTCCAGTACTTGCGAAATGAGGAGAAATATAAACATTGATTATATATAAGTTTTCCGAGTAGTTAATTGATTGAAATCTTTTTTTCTGTCACAATTTTAAATCCCAACTAGGGATGCACACTCGTATTAATAATAGAGATTCGGACTCTATTTGTCTTTAACCGAAAGTACGTCACTGCTTATTTCATTTCAGGAATTAATTATTTTTATCAATGATTATTTCATTTAAAATCAGTATCATTAATTCCTAAAATATTAGAATTCTATAAAAAATCAATTAATAGTAAAATGTTCACGGAAATTTCGATACTTATTCATCTTTAGATGAATGTATGTTTCAAAATAGTTTTTCTAATATATTAGGGGAAATATTTTCTTTACTGGGTCGACCCATACTTTTTAATTTTTTGAAATCCGAAAAAATATATTTTATTCGTACGATTTTTAACTGTAAAGAATAATTAATTCGGAAAATTTTAGAAACATTTTGGAGGTCACAACTGTCGTAAAACAAACAAATATATCAGTGGAGTTGAGTGAATGTGATGCTTTTAAAGTAAGTATTAAAGGTTTAATTTTATTCATTTAATTTTCCCAAAATTATTTATCTTTTTTTGTTAGTTATAAATAATGGATGTTCATAAAGTAATGTTTCCTAAACACGAAAAGGCCAACTGTTGTTGACAAAAGCCCACTTCTACTTATAGACTCGCCGATAACCACGTGACCAACTTAATGGCCAACCAGTGGCAGTACTCTGCTGCGGTTATTATCATTTATAATGGCTGATTCTAATCTTAGCTACTCACAACTACTTGGATTTTCATGGACGACGGATCATAGGATTATATCACTGGACCTTTGACACTACATAGGATTCTAAAACTTAGGACTTATTCACTTATCACAGGATTCTATGTCTCGGGACTTACTTACTCATTTACTTTAAGTTCTTTACAACTGGCCAAAGATGGCGGCCAGAAACTTAACACCAACGTATGCACTCAGTTTTTTTTAGAGAAGGAAAAGAGGAAGGGCATTTGAGGATGACCAGAAAGTTCAGCTTAAAAAAGGAGTCACAAAACAAAACAACAAATCTTAATGCAAAAGTGAAATAATGATTAAATGATAATAATTAGAAACATTTTCTATGCATTACTATTGTCACAGAACAGTTTTTATATTTGCACAGAATTTCAGCAAATGTTACAACCGATATCAGACATCTATCTACCTCTCTCTCTCTCTCTCTCTCTCTCTATATATATATATATATATATATATATATATATATATATCAATTTTTATATCTATCTATCTATCTATCTCAATCTTCATATCTATCTTTCTATCTATCTTAATCCGTTTGTCAAAAAAAGCTGTTGATTGTAGTTTTTCATAGGGCCGGTTTTTCTCAGTTGGTAGAGCTAGGAACAACATGGATCCAGGTTCGATACAGGCCCTCGCAAACTCAGCGTATGAGTAGCACAGGGATCTGTGCGGTAAAGTGAGGAGCAGATGAAAGATGTGTCGCTATACATCCAACGCCAAAACAATTTCCTTGGTCTAGCGCTAGTGAAAAGGTGATAAACGCCCTCGCTGCCTGGCAGATACAGACTTTAGGCCATCCCGAGAACATTACTTTACTTTATATGAAGAACGACTTTTTAGATTTCCGTGCAAGCCCTTAATTTTCAAAGAGCTTCAATGCTTCCTGAATATTATCCAAACCATTCCCATTTCATAAAAATACTTGTATAATGTTCCTCAACCACAACCACCGGATTCTCTTATGATAGTGGTTTTTCCAAGTCTGATCTTAGGACCATAGGGTTTGGATCATCAACGGCAGTGGTCCACAGATGCTGCAACGGTGTCTTAAAAATTCTTTATATATATATATATATAATATATATATATATATATATATATAATATATATATATCAGGTGTAACATAAAAAGTATCGAGATTTAAGCTAGAAATGAACAATGGATGGAACGTTATTTTTTTTCAGAATACAAGGTGTGTCAAAAAGTACAAAAAGCTCGATACTTATTTGAAACAGCTTATATATATATATATATATATATATATATATATAATATATATATATATATACGGAAGGAAGGAACGTTGATTTCAGTAACTGCAGTTGCTTAGGTGGTCACCCAATTAAGTATTAAACAGGCTCATCACTGTTTAACTTCAGTGATCTAGCGGAAGCCAGTGCTTTCACCAATTTCACGTAATTTTAATATGTGTTGGAGTAAATTGAGCTTTGTAATTTGTCTATACAAAATATTGATGCAAGGTTAAACGCTGTTTTGTTTTCATATAAAATTGCGTCTTGTAAAGAGTTTCAGAAACTTTGCGTTAAAGTTAAATATCTTATTTTCCATATAATATCAGTTAGCCTCCAGAAATCAAAGTTATTTTTTCTTCTCAATTTGCAAATTAGGTTTATTACTTATCAAATAGACGACTGTAAATACCCCTAATTACTTCGCCTCTGGACCGAAGCGCTAGATTTACACACGGATTGAAGATAAAATACAAGGCACACTCTCACAGACACAGAGACACACACACAGGCTCACACACTCACAAACAGGCCCTACACACACACACACACACACACATACACACACACACATATATATATAAATATATATATATATAATATATATATATATATATATATATATGGCCGATTCTTCTGTTTACTGAATAATCTAGTCACCTGCTTGGCGGGCGGTGGGACATTGCATTCACAACAAAAATATTGAAGATAGAATACAAGACACACACACACACAAACACCTCCACACACACACATACCTATATATATATATATATATATATATATATATATATATATATATATATACGAGTGTGTGTGTGTGTGTGGGTGCTCGATTCTTCTGTTTCCTGAATGATCTAGTCACCTGCTTAAGCAATTTCGGGAAGGGAACATTGCATTCACAAAAAAAATATTACAAACAGGGACACCGGGAAGATGTTTCAGAGAATAGTACCAGATATATCTAAATGAATTAGATATGAAAAATCTGTCTAGCTCCAAGAAAGCGCTGTATGGAATCCTCGCAGGTTAGCGAAAGGTTTCAATGTTCAACGCTTATAAAATATAACGGCCGATGCTTATAAACAAGTTAATGTTTGTTCAGCGGGTAATTTTTATTAGGATAGGTATATATATATATTATATATATATATATATATATATATATATATAATCGACCTCTTCAATAAGTTACTTCCTCTAAATAATATGTTTTCACCCCAAGGGAGATGAATTCCCTATTGTGCTTACAAATATCTCGCGTGGGCCTCTGAAGTAATCAGCCGTGTAAATAAGAACGAGAGTTGGTATCGTGTGTAGTCTTGCCAATCAGACCCGAATTCATAGACCGGTCCTCTCCATTTAGTTCTAGTCGTTGATTTCCTCCCGAACAGACTGCATATAATTTCCTGTATTCATAGACGTCATGTTACGATGTAATTCATTTAAATGTCTAGTTTTATCCCATGGCTGTCCCGGCAATAAAATGAAGGGCGATTGTACAATACTGCAGCAAATGTCACTTTTCAAAACATATGATTATGCCGGAGATCCCAGGAGAAATTCCAGGCTTTCGTTCAAGTTAGCGATGAATTCAGAATTTGGAGACTGTCGTAAAAGTCGAGGGAAGTGAATGAGACGCGAGAGGAGGTCGTGGCGAGGGGTGGTTGTGAGCGGACTAGAACTTAGATTCTTGCCTTGTGTAGAAATTGACACCTATTGTTTTTTATACCCTTAGGCACAACGGAATTAATATTGCCCAATGAGATTACACATTTCCTGGTATCACATTGAAATTATAGAAAGTGTTTCGGTGAAGAGACAGTTCCGTGTCCTGCGAAATAGAATTCCGGTACATGAATGTGTGTGTACAGCTGTCATTATACGGCAAAGGCCTCTGCAATTTGAGTACCGGTTGTCAGAAAGTAACAAATAGCAAATGTAATTGGAATGAAGTTTTTCTTTCTGTTGTTTGTTGAGAAATAATATCATTGTATTGACTGTTATAATGTATAGGAATTTTCCTCTCTTCATTCCACCCTCCTCTCTCTGTTTCTGTCTTTCTCTATGTCCAATCATTGTCTGTCTCATTCTGTCTTTCCTTTATCTCATACCACCCCCTCCCTCTCTCTCTCTCTCTCTCTCTCTCTCTCTCTCTCTCTCTCTCTCTCTCTCGGCATTAAATGACCCACCGAGTTGCCGTAAACAAAACAAACCAATCTCTCTCTCTCTCTCTCTCTCTCTCTCTCTCTATATATATATATATATATATATATATATACATTTTTTTTCTAAACTCCATCGGTGTGGAAAAAACCCCTGGTAATTCAGTTTTTCAAAATAAATAAAAATTTCAAACTGATACCAGTGGAAAAATCATTTTTAAAAAAGAAAAGACCTGCACATCCGTACTTTCTGAGAATAATCATCAGTATCGTATGTATTGTCCAAAAGAAAAAACACCCGGTGAGTTTTCTAAGTTTTTTATGTAGAAAGTGACCAATAAATTAAGTAGAGCATGATTATAAGGACCTACATGAATCAAACAATATCAACATAGGATTCACCCGAATGGTTCTTCAGGAATTTTTATGAAATATTGAGCAGTCTTGGATAATTACTGAAGCGGTTCTCCCTCTCTCTCCCTCTCTCCCTTTCGCTTTCTTTCTCTCTCTCTCTCTCTCTCTCTATATATATATATATATATATATATATATATATATACACGTATGCATGTATATTAGGAATGTATATAGATAACCTACGTAAATTTCACCAAAAATGATCAGCTGAGTTAATTGTAATGAAGTAATCAAGAAATTAATTAATTAAAGACCATAGCAGATGTGAATAATACATTTATAGACGTTAATAATAGTTTCGCAGCGAAGATGAACGCTAGATATTTGATTGCCTCATTCAAAAGTCAAATATCAAATACGTTGGCTGTCAAATGTTGAACGTGACTGCTGATGAGAAAACAGTTGTTTTGAATATTAATAAAAAACATGCGTAGAATGTGTACAATAGGCTTTAAAAAAAATAATAGCAGACATTATCCGTGTTTGACGTTTGCATTAAAAAAAGAGTTTGTTTACATTTATCATTTTTAAATTGTAAATTTTTAGTTGATAAGCTGCCATGCGCGCTTATGTAAACATTTATAAAAAATGTGGACGTTTAAAGTTATTGCTATTTCTTCTTTAGAGCATAAAACATAGTATCTATCACCTGGTTTATACCGGCGAGTTTTTATTTTTTATTCTTTATTTTTTTTACAATTTCCATTTTACGATAGGATCTATAACGTATTTATTTTTTATGTCCCATACATATTTAGAAAGAGTGAAGTTATGTATATAAGTACGTAAATTGGTCTCTCTTGCCTACAGTGCAATCAGTACATAGTAACTATAAATATATATGTTTTAAGAAGACTTTAGAAAATCATACACCAAATGATGAATATGCAAACTTTGCCATCACCTATCTCTAAGCAGCAGACAAATGCGTACCATTAAAAGAAAACAAAAAAAGATAATCCCTATAAATTATTATGTAAAATATTGGAGAAGATAAAATAATGTCTTACCTTTGTAAAGTTATTGTGAGAAATAATACAAATATGTTCTGTCTACTGCTGACTATCCTTTTTTTCCGTTATAAATTTGCAACATTATATCCTTTTCAATTTAAGATAAAAGCGGCCAACTAAAATATTTTTGAATAATTTTTTACAGTTTAAAAATAAATAAAATAAAAAATAAGATGAATAAAATTATTTATTAGAGAAATGTATGGTTTATTTACTCAGACTTAAATTGATGAACGATTTAAGAAAGATATATTTTAAATTTTAAAAAGATGAAATAGAATAAAATATTTAGGCTGTAAATGGTTAAGTGTTATTTTTCTTTATCAATAATTCTTGATTGACTTGAATTTTTAAGTAGGTATAACATTTTTTAAAAATAATTATATATAAAGATAAATACTATGATTATTATAGATATATTACATAATTTAAAATTGTCACCATAAAGTGTTCACCTTGAATCAAATCAGTTAGAGAGAAAAGAAAGAGCACTAACATCTACCCTACGTAAAACAAATTTTCAAAAAGTCAATAGAAAGAATCTTAAGAAATCTTAAATAGAACTAAACTAAAATAAAACTTACAAAAATGCATCCCAAACCAAATAAATAAAATTACAAACAATATAGACAATCGCAGTTAGCATGACAGATGATAAATGAATTTGATAATAGAAAAAACACCAGACCAACGCTAAGATATGTCAGCCAAGAAGTCAGACAGCTAAAGTGGAAAGAACACTCAAATCATCAGATTACAATAACAATATTAATATCCATTGGCCACCAACTCTCTCTCTCTCACTCTCTCTTTCTCTCTCTCTCTCTC
>CM042143.1:70639373-70674373 GCA_023376005.1 Doryteuthis pealeii
ATTTATTGAAGAGATTTTTGCTCATATTCAATAAAATAAAACCAAACAATTAGAAATCAATAATACTAAGCATATATTTATTAAAATCAATTTTTTAAGATCAATATTCAAATTAGCCTTCCATTCACACTATAATCCACTATTTTGTTGTATATATAAATACAATTGCATGTTATTAGTATGTAGATATGGTCAACAGTGTAAGTAATGTAAAACAATTTTATTAATAATTGAAGTTTAAATATAAATAAAATCATGGAGAATGTGATGTAAATAACAAAGGGAATTGGACTTGAGTAGGGATATAGTTTCGGTTACAGACAGACAACACACAATCTCCATTATAATATATATATATATATATATATATATATATATATATATATATATATATATATATATATAGAGAGAGAGAGAGAGAGAGAGAGAGAGAGATAGGTAGATAGATGTCTGATATCGGTTGTAACATTTGCTGAAATTCTATGCAAATATAAAAACTGTTCCGTGACAATAGTAATGCATAGAAAATGTTTCTAATTATTATCATTTAATCATTATTTCACTTTTGCATTTACATTTGTTGTTTTGTTTTTGTGACTCCTTTTTTAAGCTGAACTTTCTGGTCATCCTCAAATGCCCTTCCTCTTTTCCTTCTCTAAAAAAACTGAGTGCATACGTTGGTGTTAAGTTTCTGGCCGCCATCTTTGGCCAGTTGTAAAGAACTTAAAGTAAATGAGTAAGTAAGTCCCGAGACATAGAATCCTGTGATAAGTGAATAAGTCCTAAGTTTTAGAATCCTATGTAGTGTCAAAGGTCCAGTGATATAATCCTATGATCCGTCGTCCATGAAAATCCAAGTAGTTGTGAGTAGCTAAGATTAGAATCAGCCAGTATAAATGATAATAACCGCAGCAGAGTACTGCCACTGGTTGGCCATTAAGTTGGTCACGTGGTTATCGGCGAGTCTATAAGTAGAAGTGGGCTTTTGTCAACAACAGTTGGCCTTTTCGTGTTTAGGAAACATTACTTTATGAACATCCATTATTTACTAACAAAAAAAGATAAATATTTTTGGGAAAATTAAATGAATGAAATTAAACCTTTAATACTTACTTTAAAAGCATCACATTCACTCAACTCCACTGATATATTTGTTTTGTTTTACGACAGTTGTGACCTCCAAAATGTTTCTTAAAATTTTCCGAATTAATTATTCTTTACAGTTAAAAATCGTACGAATAAATATATTTTTCGGATTTCAAAAAATTAAAAAGTATGGGTCGACCCAGTAAAGAAAATATTTCCCCTAATATATTAGAAAAACTATTTTGAAACATACATTCATCTAAAGATGAATAAGTATCGAAATTTCCTTGAACATTTTACTATTAATTGATTTGTCATAGAATTCTAATATTTTAGGAAGTAATGATACTGATTTTAAATGAAATAATCATTGATAAAAATAATTAATTCCTGAAATGAAATAAGCAGTGACGTACTTTCGGTTAAAGACAAATAGAGTCCGAATCTCTATTATTAATACGAGTGTGCATCCCTAGTTGGGATTTAAAATTGTGACAGAAAAAAAGATTTCAATCAATTAACTACTCGGAAAACTTATATATAATCAATGTTTATATTTCTCCTCATTTCGCAAGTACTGGAATAATCTTTGTCAGTTTGCCAGTCTTTCTTACATTTTAAAGAGGATAGGATCATGAAGTGTCATTTTTGTCGTTAGACTCCAAGCTTCTAGCATCTTGTATTGAGAACTGATAATATGTAAATACAAATGGGATCTTTCATATCATTTCAATGATTTTAAACCACGTGATGAAGTATGCTGAATATTTTATGAATAAATTTCTTGAAATCTCACTGAGTTTAGTTTGAAAAAACATGTATCAAATGTGCCTTTAGGCGTGTTCAGTGTTCTCTTTTTAGAAAATTTGTAAATAAAATCACTCTTTCACACTTTATACCATATTAAATATGTTAATTTTATAATTCCTCTACAGATATGTATAATATATGTATTTCATACAGTTGAGTAATAAAAGGAATAGATTTTTATCTGTGAATGTTGATTGAAAGGATAATATAATTCATAGTGAAAAGTAGTTGTTTAAATATCTAAATAAAATGAAAATAAGATGAAATTTATAAATAATTTTTTTAAATTTGGTTGAAGTCCATGTTTCATAATGTAGATTTCCAAAATCGACTCGTAGACATTTAAATTGATATATGGATAAATTGATAAATATATATTAACTATGATAGATAAATATATATATGAGATAGATAGATTGGTAGATTAAGCTTACGCTTTGTTTGGTCTGTTACAGAAATACAATTATATGATCTTCAAAACGGGCTCAAATCTCTCAAAGGTTATATATATATTAGGCATAGGCGATTTTGTGTACTGCTAGGAATTTTAAAAGCGAGTTAGAAATAATTAAATCTATTATTTAAGGTAGAACTTTGTCTAAATCGATAAGTAGTAAGATAATAACCACAATTAAAAAACGAAAAATATCATTACATATGCAGTTTATTTTTAATAGATTTAAAAGTATTTGTTTTGGTCAATTTCGACGATATCAGCCAGTCATCCTCATTTTCGATGTTTTTAAGTGCTTGTTTACAATTTTACTGTAACATTCGTGTTTGCAAAAAAAAAAAATTACCAAAAATGAGGTAATTATCCGATTTTAATGAAATTTTCAGTATTGATTTAACAATTAATGAATGTTATAATGCATCAGTTATTTTATTTCAAAACTTTAATTTAGTATTTGTGCTATGAAAAATTAATATATAAAATTCATTTAAAATATGAAAATGCTGATGTTAAGTTTAAAATGTTACATTTTTAGATTCTAAAAATTAATATCTACTTAAAGCAAACCTTATTTTTCTTGACGAAAGTAATAAGTTTTGAAGAAAAACTCGATTGAAAATGTACCTCTTCAGAAAAAACATCGATGTATAATTTTTTCTTTTATAAAATAATAGCCAATTAAATAATTATCGAAATGAGTAAAAAAGAAATCTCCAAAAAATTAATTATTTATTATTTTTTTACATTTTATTTTTCGATTTTCGGTACTTATTTTCTCATAGAAAAGCCACCGTAAATTTTTTGTTTTGTTTCTATTCATAACTTCGGTCTTTTATCTCTATTTATACTGTAATTAGTATCAGGTAAGGACCAACTCGAAACAATTTTACGCCCCCAGCATAAGGGGGGCCAAATTAAGTGACCTGAAAAAATGAGAAAGTTTTAAAATAAAATAAATAATGCATTATAAAGATCCTTCTTCGATAAATAAACACTGAAAATTTCATTAAAATCCGATAATTCCCTGATTTTTGGTATTTATTTTCTGTAGGGGGGCTAAAGTCATTTGGTCAAAAATGACTTTGAGGCTCTGTTTGCCAGTCCCTAATATATATATATATATATATATATATATATATATATATATATAAGAGGAAGAATAAATAAAGAAAAGAAAGTATAGAATGGATAATAAAAGATGAATTTAATCAATATCATTTACACATGTGTTTCGGTCAGTTTATCTATGTGTACACGATTCAAACTATTATTATTATTAAATAAACAAATGAAATAAAATAATAATAATAATAATAATAATAATAATAATAATAATAATAATAATAATAATAATAGAAAAATGTAAAAATATTCCGTACACAGAGAAAATTCGACCTTCATCAGTGTGAAATTTTATTTTGAAATCCAAAATAAAATGTTCATTCAAAATAAAATTTCACTTTGATTAAGGTCGAATTTTCTCTGTGTACGGAATATTTTAAAATTTTTCTATTATTATTATTTCATTTCATTTGTTTATTTAATAATAATAATAGTTTGAATCGTGTACACGTAGATAAACTGGCTAAAACCCATGTGTAAGTGATATTGATTAAATTCATCTTTTATTATCCATTCTGTACTTTCTTTTCTTTATGCATTCTTCCTCATATCGTCGAATTCAATTCCAATTCCATTTTTACATACATACATACATACATACATATATATATATATATATATATATATATATATATATATATTAATACGGAAAAACATTATAAACAAGCCACACCCACTAACATCGCCAAAAAAAAGGATTGACCTTTGAGAAAAGTACTTCTTATCAACATTGCTCAACAATACAAAAATTTAAGAGCAGAATATCTCAAATAGATTATGTCCAAAAAGCTAATTGGTCCTCTCAACTCCAAATTATTTTTTACATAATCACCATTTCGGTCGATGCATTTTTGTAGGCGCTGTGACAGTTTTGTATGCACATATCATACAAGCTCCCCACCATGTCTTTGAGGAAGAGTATAAGCTGATCATCGTTTCAAACTCCCTATACCGATGGCGGACATTTTGTCCTCCATGCAGGACTCGCCATACGCTTCCATTAATAGGCAATGAATTTAAGTTACCTAGCCAAAGTTAAAGAGACCAGTCTGTACCATTATTTAATCATAGCTGGAGGGAAAGTAGATGGATTCATACCTCATCCAAGGACTTAGCGCTATTTAAAATGCTAATAGCCTCTTTCAAGATTTGAATTCAGATTGACGAGTCCATTTCCTACGATCTAACGATTACATCATCCACCTAAATATGTAAGAATATAGATAGGAACGTACAATGATCGTGATTCCATAGCCTCGAGGCATAAAATAACCGAATAAGCGTTGTCGTGCCATTAAAATATAATAACCAAGCAAGTAGGCATTCAATTAATCGTTGTTTGGTTTGGTTTGGTTTGTTTTACGGCATATCAACCTCAGTGGGTCATTTAATGCCGATAAAGTTTTGAAATAAATCAATTCTTAATGGATAATACAATTTTTTTATGAATACATTTTTCTATTTAACCCATAGATGGGACCCTAACAGGTACTACCACTCCGGGTCAGAGTGGACCAAGGAACAATGGTGATGAAGGGGTGCTCCATATTCCCCAAACCTCCAAAACTGGAACCTCACCATCAGATAGAGTTTAACGTCATTCCCAGGACATGTACACCCGCAGCCACCGCCTTCTAGCACCCATATGATAAAAAGGGATTGGGGCTTGCCATAAGGGCAATAGGGTTGGGAAAATCATATAGGTGCTAGGGCTTGACGTGACCAGCCGATTGATCGGAAGGGGGCCTCTCCGACCACCCGTCTAGCCCAAGATAGGGCCGAAATGGAGTATTGCATATCATGAACTGCTCATCCACCTTGGCTCTATCCTTAAGCATCACGGGTCGCCACCCACGGCCAACAGGTGGCCCCATTGGGGGAGTCTTACCCCTCTGCAGAGGTGCAGTCGGTGCATTCTAACGCCGCAGCCGACAGGGCGGTCAATCGTTGTGTGTTGTTTTTTTTAATATATTACATTCTGAGAAAAAATAGCATCATATTTGGTTACTCATTTGTTTTGAGGCAGAATCAGTTTGTCTTAACTTTAATGAACTTAGCGATATCATCAATATAATACAATATTTGATGAGTATTTTATGGCAGAATATAAATGCATATTTTTTTTATTAAAGAAAGCTTCCCTTTATAGACATGTACTGGTCCCTTCGTTAAACGATAAGAAAAATCGATAATTCAGTAGTAAAATTTGGGGGCTTTTTTTGAGGGGGAGGGGGAATTCAAAGTCCCTGAATTAAAAGTTCTGAAAAGTAATCAATATAGATTTCTGCTGAAAATGTACACGTAGCCTCGGGGCTGAACTAGGATTTTCTTCGATAAAAGCACTTAAACGTCAAATATTTCCGATAAAATGAAGAGTGCCATCAGCTTACAGGCACTTACATGTTCGCAATAAAATGCGTAGATACAGAGCGACCTAAACACATTCATGCGTACGTACTGATCTCTCTCTCTCTCTCTCTCTCTCTCTCTCTCTCTCTCTCTCTCTCTCTGCATATACGGGAACATAGGAATACTCAAGATAGATAGAAACAGAGTTGAATAGATTGAGATACGGAAAAATATGTCGAAGATATTTTGTATTAAAAGTATATCCACAAACATAAATTATGGTTATTTAGGTTGCGAAGTGGGAGAGTCTGAACCTTTGGCAAATCGTCACTTTCGTTTTTTTACCATCCACACATAAAGAAAAGTGATTCCGAGAAACATTTCTCTCTGTAATGAACATTGTAAAATATAGTGACGCGTTTAAGACTGTGAAAATAAGTTGAAAAATAATATTTATTTAAAAAAAAGGTTACCGATTCGATGAGCATTGTTTTAAAATGCTTATTTTCTATTGTTATCAAAATTTACTGCAAGGTTCCAAGCTCAATATTGACCCTGTTATTATTATTATTATTATTATTATTATTATTATTATTATTATTATTTCTCCTAGAAAGTTTTTCACACCAGCGTGGTCTCTCACTGGAGTCTGAGTAACAACAAGTCTCCTCAGGTCTCCAGAATTCTTCTGGGTATTCCTGCAGATTGCAGCTATGTAATAGTCTGGATGGTCTCAATTCTTCCTCTGATTTCCAGTTCCTCCAGTCTTTTCTCTATGCTTTTTGGGACCGATTCAAGAGCACCAACTACAATTGGTATCACTTTCCTTCATTTTCACACTATGATCTGTTGAAACTGCAAAGTCTACCAGTTGGCAAGTTGTCTTTTTTTGTTAATCAATACTATGTTTGGTCACTTGGGTGGGATAAGGCAATCCGTCTTTATCTTGAAGTCCCAGAAAATGTTATGCGTTACATCCTCAAGAAAACATTCTGGTTTATGCATATACCATTCTCTTGTATGGTCAAAATTATCATTATTGTGTCACTGAATTATAGATATTCACACTACTTTTAACTGGTGTGTACTGAAGGCCTTCCTGGACTCTTCTCGGTATTCTAGCAGATCTCAACAATGCTGTTGTGGAGACTGTTCCAAGGGCACCAATTCCAATTGGTACATGTACCACAATTTTTTCACTCATCTGACCAGGTTCATGTATTTTTCTATCTTCCCGTTTTCTTTCCTTTTCACTCATGTATCCACTGAAACGGAAAAATCCACGAAATGAAAAGGTTTCTTGTTTTATTTTCATAATTTAAGGGACAGCATGTCTCGTAGGATATCCAGGACTTGTCCAAATATTCTAGCTGATTTTAACAGTCCTGGGATTTAAAATCATAGCTGATTTTAACATTCTTGGATAGTTTCTATTCTTTCTCTGATTTCCAGTGTGTTGGTCCCTTTTACAGGATCTTGGAGACACTTTCAAGGACATTTAATAAGAATGGTATCACTTTATCTCACAGCTCTTTCAACGTATATATGTTACTGAATGGCTCTCACCACTAATATTCCGGCAATCCAGCAAAAGTAGGAAGGCATGGCACACAAAAGACAGGTGTAATTTTACCTGGAGATGCTAGCCTGACAACCTTTGAGTTTTTCTTTAGTAGCAGTTCAATTAAACTACAGAGCAATCATGATTTCAGTGGGTAGGGGTAACATTTGAACGAGGCGCATTTAAGTGTCTTCAATAGAAACTGTAGATGATGCAAATATTTTTCCCCATGAAAGACGATTTGGAAACTCACTGACAAGGTCGGCCTGATTTATTAAAACAGCAATAAATGTACGAATCAAATGGCAACCTTTCGAGACTCAAGCGAATCTAACTACTTTTTGTTTGTTATTATATTGTGCTTCGATATCCACGAGTTGACAAGTTATATACTTAATTTTTATTACCATTATCAACAGTTTACAGTTACCCATGCGATGAGGACGTCGTCGATATATTGGTATTCCTTGAATTAGGTGGACTATACTTATTTTGAATACTCCTGTTAAAGGGGAAACATCTTTTGACAAACGGGTATACATGAAAATGCCCTTATGAGTGTTTATTGTCGTTAGTCTCTGTTAAGCATCAACCAGAGGAACCATTGTTATTTATTTTGTATATATAAAATGTTACGTGTCACTCAAATCCAGTGTCGTAAAATAATTCCCATCCGCAACTTTAGTTGGTCCCCCCGCCAAAAAATAAAATAAAAATAAAAACAAAATTAAGAAAAAGAAAGCAAAACACAAAACGACGCTAATGGGTCATTTTCATATGTACCATATGATTGCACAATCGCTATTTTACCCGTTTCGTTAATAGTATACAAGTCGTTCAGCATTTTGGCCCAGTAAATATAACTACATTACTAGCGGTGCATGTTTGAATATTTTACTTATTTCACAAGCGAAATTTACATTTAATGTTTTTGGAAACATTAGTTTGTGATTTAGAACTAACTGTGGCATCCTGCGCTCGCATTGTACAAGTAATAGATTCTTTCATGCAGGTTATATAAACTCATATTTTGAAAGTTTGGTAAATAAAGCTTGGTACTTATATTTTCGAAAGTTTGGTAAATAAAGCTTCGTACTTTTATTTCTGTTCTGGGTTTTGTTTTATTTATCACACCAAAAAAAAGTTATAAATATTATTGAGAACTAAAAAAACAGATCATGAAAATATTTCAAAACAAGATGTCCATTCTTTAAAATACTGAGTTAAATGTAAACTAAGAAAATAAATTGGAATACGAAAGATTTACACAGATACAAAAAAATAACATAGATTAAAAGAAAATATAATTTATCGATAACTCAAAAACAGATTTTTTGAACGAATACTTTTCTATTTATCTTAGAAAGAAGATATATTAATTTTTAATCTGTGTAACTGAAATTTCTTTTTTTTTTAAAGAAATAAAGTATTCATAGAGTAAATCAAAAAAAGTTTTTGAATTGAAACATTTTTAGTTATTATCTTCTTTTTATTCTTACATTTTAAGGAGTAAAATAAAGAAAATGAATTACGCGAATATATTTTTGTCAGTTTAAGTAAACAAGCAATTAAGAACTGAATATAATTTTTTATATAAGCACAAAAATGTTTTTAGAAGAAAAAATTGCTTCAAAACACTCACGACTTTTATGTTATATTTTTAAAGATGTTTTTAAGTGTAAACAAATAAAACATTCCTAAAATAAACGAGAAATGTAATACGTGAACTAATTTCTTTTGATTTGATAAGGATTTTACTAAATTATTTTCCTCTTGTTAGTGCTGTTCCTAAATTCCAGGTGCACATTCTAGTATATATATATATATATATATATATATATATATATATATATATATATATATATATATAACATGAACTCGCGCGTCACTCTTTACATATTGGGACCCAACAGTTCAGTTAATGATCTGAATAATTTGTCAAATCACCCAGGTGATTTGTTTCCAGTGGTGAGTGCCGTTAATGAACCAGTTACACCATTTGAAATAGCTGATAACCGATGAATGTTGCAACAATGTGCCACAGACCATCGCGAATTCTGTAGATGAGATGTAACTACCTTGTTATGTGAACTAGTCTCTAGGCTGGATAGTAAAACATTCCTATTTTATTATAATAGGTATCAAAAATCTAGGTGCCGATTTTCAATTAAAAATGAATTAGAATTAATTAAATCGATTATTTAAGTCAATTTTTTGTTTTAGTCAAAAAGTAGTTACATAATGAACATCAATAATATATATATTATATATATATATATATATATATATATATATATATATATATATATATATATATATATTTTATTTTTAATATAATTTAAACAATTAAATTTGCCCCCAAAATGGCTAATTCTACCTTTTCCGCAGCTCCGAAATTAAATAAACTTATTAATATCCTAAAACAATTTTTAAATGAAATAAATAACAAAAAATCAAATACACTGTACAAGAAATTAATCACACGTTCGAAACTTCTTAACCAAGTAGTATCAGGTATTTTATGGAAGAAATCAAAATAATGTTGTTTTGACAACGAATAAATTGTCTAATGGCATTGGGCATATTCCGGCCAAATATTTGGAATATATGGATTAACCAAAGGATAATATTTGGTTTATTAAACTTTTTAATTTCTACTGTTTGGATTTTTAGATATCATATGAGGAAACAATTCTGTACTGATATTTGTTCTGCTATTAAATTAATTTAAATGCATTCTATTCATCTAATATAATTTATCTTATTAATCAATTAAAATATTGAAATAAATCTAATTACTACAAGCGTTTTTCAAGTGGTAAGTAAAAATCTGTTGAGTAATTTTCCATATGATCCCGTTATTTTTAATCTAACAGACCCTAATTCAAATATGCTAACTACAGGTACGCACATGAATCATAAGCTGCTTATGAATTATGTAACACCATTCATATAATAGTTTGTAATATATACATATATATATATATATATATTATATATATATATTGAATCATACTAATGTTGTCAGTCGGATAAATCAATATCTCGTATGCACTGATTGTCATTTTAAAATGCTAATCACGTGTATCGATCTGCTAAAAGTTATGTAAAATCCTTTGTAGAACTGATGATAATAAAAAAAAAAGTTGCAAATACATTTTTGTGTGCCTAATGAAAATCATGTCGCAAATAGTTTTTGCTATTGTGAATGTTCTAGCAAATCAAACGCTGTATTTTTCGTAATGTGTCATGGCTAATAACGAAATGTTGTATATATATATATATATATATATATATATATATATATATGGTTCATGAAAGCAGGAGGAAGCTTCCCGTCATTTCCGAAGAAAAGCTGACTGCCGGAAAAAGTCTTGCCGAAATTGTGTCCTCCAGCCATAGACCAACGAAAATCTAATTTGATTGCCATCGGCTACAGAAACCCAAATCTGCTCTGCTGGGACAATCAATCTTCCATCTCCAATGTTGTTTGGCTCGCCTGCCTATTGTGAATAATCAGTGCGCGGCCCGACCCTAAACTTTGACTATTTACAAAAGTCGAGAGCACAAAACTCAGGCGTAATAAGAAATCATGGCGAAGGAGAAGAAGAAAAAAAATGAGGGAAGAAAAAAAAATAGTAATAATAAAGAGATGGAATAGCGAATTGAGAAAATAAAGAGATGAAAATAAAGCAACAAATAATAATAAAATAGAATGCAAACAGAAAAGAAAATACATGCTCTATTTTCTATTAAAATCGAGATCTTCTCATTATATATATATATATATATATATATATATATATATATATATATATATATATATATATGTGTGTGTGTGTGTGTATATAATATATATATATATATATATACATATACATAACATATATATACATACATACATATATATACATATATATATATATATATATATATACATATATATTACATGAAGATAGATGCACGCCACACACACACACACACACACACAAACACACACACAGACATATATATATATATATATATAATATATATATATATATATATATATATATATATATATATATATTGAGAAGAAAAGTGTGGGAGCTGATTAATACTTGAACCTTAAGAACCAACGGCTATTTGTTTACAATTTCCCTGGCGTTTTCTGTTTATTCTAGCATTGTTTTTCATTTGTCAGGTTTTCTTCACCTGTTTTATATTTCATTTTACCCCCTGTTACGCTCAGTCTTTTTCTGGGGTAATACAACTGCAGTAATTTCAGATGGAAACGATGGTCCAGTGGCACAAAATATACAATGTGGTTATATTATTTTGTTATGAGTAAAAGTACAAAAGAAAAAAACGTGTTGCTCCCTCACATATTTAGCATTGAACAAGACTATTCCGAAGCAAGTTTTATGGACACGAGAATATCTTGAATAAATATATACCTTGCATGCACGTGAATATCGATTCTAGATATCACCTTAGGTCTTGTATATCTTCAGGGACCCATGAAGCTATTTCTGTTTGTCTGTCAGTCTGTTTTTCACGATGATCTCCATCCTCCCTTTCACCCTCTCTGTCTGTCTGTCTTTCTATCTTGTTATCCTCTCTTACATATGAATGTGACGAGATAAATCAAATTAAATTTGTATCTATATCGTTATATTCATATCTATATATCTAGTAATTTATCTTGCTGACTCTGAATGAATATATATATATATATATATATATATATATATATATATATGTATGTGTGTGTGTGTGTGTGTGTGTGTGTGTGTGTGTGTGTGTGTTCGTTCGTAGCTTTCCCAGGACATTCATTTCTATCTCGGTCAATATATTGCTCTGTGTATAATTTAATGTATTGATTATTATAAATTGAACTCTTTTTTGATTTATAAACATCATTATATGATTATATATGTTTGCACCTACAAGAGCATACAGTATGGTTGTACAGGGAAATTTCGATGATCCCAAATATGATTATTGCTTACTTACCAGTCAACTGGATTACCTTACATATATATATATATATATATATATATATGTGTGTGTGTGTGTGTGTGTGTGTGTGTGTGTGTGTGTGTTTATACATATATGTATGTATGTAGAGATAAGCATATATATAGTGAGATAGACAGGGAGAGGTGGAGACACAGAGACACACAGACATATATATATATATATATATATATATATATATATATATATATATATATATTATTTAGGGGAGAGAGAGAGACAGAGAGAGAGAGAGAGAGAGAGAGAAAGGGGGACTAGCATAAGTACCCACTTTATGATCTCACAAAAATAGCTTTACGAACATCAGAAAAAGGGAGGGAAAAGAGGAAGAGATGAGTGAGATTAAAATGATTTAGCAGAAAAGATCAAATTGATAATTTGTACATTGCTATGTTTGTTAATTTAAGCAAATGATTTGTTGTTCACATTTTCAAAAAAAATTATTTTTAAGAAATGTAAGCATAAACTAGTGAGAGTTTTGAAATATAATTTTATTTTTGTAAATTCGTTTTTGTACAAATTACAAAGTTTTAATCGCTAGTTGAGTTAAAGTCATAAAAATGTATACAGTAAATGTATTTTCCCTTTATTCCAAAAAAGGCAACAGTTAAACGTATCTAAGAATTAAATTATATGCGAGATCTTTAATTCTCAATCACATATTTTCCGTGTTATACATTCACACGTACATTCAAAAACATAGGCGACTTAATCTATCATATTCTAATTATATATTTATTCAATACTATTTTATTATCTAAAACACGGGCAAAACATTAGCGTGTTACTTCGGGTGGGGTGTAACGGATTAATTCGATTTCCGAATTATTTCAATGTGGAAAATTCATTTGAAATCCGAGTATTTGAGTTACAAGCCGAACAAATTAATCTCGCTTTTCAAGTTACCACTGTATATATATTTTCAAATTAAATATGTATTTAATTTTATGCTGGTGTACGATAATTTTCTAATTAAATATGTGCTTTAATTTTATGCTGTGTACTATAATTTTTAAAATAAATATTTACTTTAATTTTATGCTTATGTACTATAATTTTCAAATTAAATATAGACTACATTTTCTCTTAACAGTATATGACAGACAAGGATTTCCCGCTGTGTATTTTATTAGGTTTATTCCTTTTTGCGAGCCTTCATCCTTAGTAGGGACAATGGGCGCACAAACCTGAAAAGGCTAGTGAAAAACTGATATTGATGTAGATAATATAGTTTGCTATATTTATATGTAAGAGCATATGTTTTGATAGAGCATGTGTGTTCGGAAAAAAATGTTGGTTGTCTTCAAAGCATTGACAAGAGTAAAGATCAGATTGAAAATGATGAATATTGTTTTTTTTTAAGATTTTAGACTGACTGTTATTTCCCTTTTCTGTGTTCTCTTCTTACCGCCCACACAGCATTCCACCAAAAACAAACCCAGCCCCGCAAAAAATCCCTTCCCCGAAACAGCCATTTCAAATAGAGCGAAGAATTCGGAGACTGGGGGCAAAACAAGAAATAACATCAAAGACAGCCAACTGACCACCAGGCCGACACCACCATGTGACACAAAGAAAAGAACACAAAAAAAAAAACTTTGATAAAGAAAGGGGCACCTCGAAGTATCAAAAAAAAAAAAAGTCGTTGGAGTGGCCTAAAGTCGGTATCAGCCCATCAGTGAGGGAGTCTATCCAGCTTTCGCTAGACCAAGGAGATTGTTTTTGCGTCTGAGGTGGAGCGCCACACCTGCCATCATCTCCTTACTTTGCTGCACATATCCCTGTGCTACTCATACGCTGAGTTGGCGAGGTTCGGAATCAGACGGGGAATCTTGTGGTTTCTAGCCGAACGCTCTACCGACTGAGCTAACCCGGCATTTTGATTCTGATCTTTACTCTTTTCCATGCTTATAAGACAACAAAAATGTTCACAATACATGCACCGATAAAGAAGCATACGTGTACTCCATAACAACAATATAGACGGAGGATGCATAAGTTAGCGTAGCACGGACATGAATTAAATTGGGTTGGTCACTGAGTTTCTGGTTTTTAAAAGTAACTTGAATTGAATATCGCATAGGCAAAAAACTGTCAGCTAACAAGAGTTGTTGACTTCATATCCATGCTACCGTAACGCCACGTCTGTTGATGTTTTAAATCAGCGTTTCAGCGTTTATTAACTGTGAATCTGTTTTTAACGGCCATACCTACAATATAAACTCTTGTAGTTAGCTGCAATTAATCAATATCTTGATCAAATCAGTGGATTTAACCCAGAAGATCCTTATGGTGAAACTCGAGTAGGTTATTTTTGTACATACCCCAGTAATAAATTAACTCTACTTACGTATTGAGCACTTTATATTTGTTATATCGCTGACTTATCATGAGAACAATTTCACCGGTAAGTCATCTTACTTCATATATATATATATAATATATATATATATATATATATAATAAATAAGTAATCCACAGGCACGTGTTTCAAGGTTTCACCTTTTATCAGTGTGGCTATAGCGTTACAGCTACCTCTGGCTGGGTTCGAGACCTAAATGAACTTTCGTTCGCCAAACCTTTAACTCGTACGGCCAGAGGCAGCTGTCAAATATAGGAGAATAAATAATCGCTACGCTGAAATGAATTCACTAGAGTCCTCAAACCTTTCTAAACAAACGCGAGGGTTAGCTAGACGCCAGAGCGGTGAATCTGCAATTATATCCCGATTCAGAGAATTCAACCATTAATGGGAGTATATATATAATAAATAAGTAATCCACAGACACGTGTTTCAAGGTTTCACTTTTCATCAGTGTGGCTATACCTTAACAGCTACCTCTTTAAATTAGTCCAAATATGTTTATTCATCATAAAATATGTTTATTCATTTTTAGAATTAAACTCACGTAAAGCCACATTCACCAACTAAGTTTTATTGAAGATCACAGCAGTAAGAATAAATCGCTCATCATATCTATTATGGGAAGCCCTAAATTTATTACCTTTTATAAAAGCCATGTGTTAGAAACTTTAAACTCATTTACTCATAGCTAGAGGATGCTTGAAAAACAAAAACAAAAAATGCAAAATAATGGGGCTGTAGAATACGACAGAACCAAAAGTTCCCAATGCGGCTACCTGTTGACCGTGGGTGGTGACACATGATATGTAAGGATGCAATCCTAGTGACTGATGAGTTCATGTTTTGCAACACACCACTTTGGCTGTTATTCGTGTTAGACATCCAGTCGGAGTGGCCCCCACCGATCAATCGTCTGGCCACGTCAAGCCTAGCACATAGATGATGAACACATTACTCAATTGCTTTTATGGCTCTCCCTGCTAATACTTTTTATCACATATGCACTAGAATGTGGTGTCTGAGGGTCTCAATATCCTGGGTAAGATGCTAAACTGTAGTGAGTTTCCAGTTTTGGATCTCTGGGGAGAGTTAAGAACCCCTTTATTGCCATTACTCCCAGGCCCACTCTGGCCCGGTGTGTTAATATGTGTTAGAATCCTATGTATATGTTTTAATAGATAAAAACTAATTTCTAAAATGTGTTTAAAAAGAGATTAAAAATAAATTCAGATACCCACGAAGAATTAATAAAGCAAAAACGTCTTCGGCATAAGAAATCCCGAGGGTTTGCATGCTGTAAAATCCAACCGTCTTCTAAACGGATTTTGAATTCTATTCACCGATTTAATTCTGCAAACCGTAAAATTCTTGGCTACCCACAAACCTAAATCAAATTAAAGAAAACAATTTTCTAAATGAAGACATCTAAATGTTGGCCTATTAAGCAATGATTAGCAAACTGCTCTTGCATGGAAATACTACCGCCCAGAATTCGATCTTCATTTAATGTCTCGCTTTGTGGCAAAACTCCAAACTTTCAGACTAAGATTCGTGTACAAGAAGTGTTCGACATTTGCCTGAGTTAAGTATTCTAACTCAATATGGCAGTTTTGTATTACAGCATATCAAACATTTCGGGTCATTTAATGCCGAATCAAGTCATTTTTAAAAAAAAGACTAATATTTCTTACAGTACCAGCTGTTGCTTAACATTCCAAAAAGATAAATTTATTCTTGGTTGTTTTTTCAATTTTTTTCGGGTCATTTAATGCCAAATCGAGTAATTTTGATAAACAAAGAACTCAGGTTTACCTGCTGTTGCGTAATATTGCAAACAGATGAATTTATTCTTGGTTGGTTGGTTATTTGGTTGTTTTACGGCATATAAACTCTTTTCGGGTCATTTAATGCCTGGTCAAGTCATTTTCATAAGCAAATGTCTAAGACTGCTTATGGTACCTGCTGTTGCTTAATTGGCCAGACAATTAAGTATTGAGAAGGCTCATCGTTGCTTAACTTCGGGGACACTCATTTTGGTCCAGGTCAAAAAGGCTTCCGATCAAGTCACGTTGAAATCATTGGTTCACACTCGATCACAGAAGTTAAGCAGCAATATACCCGTTCAATTCTTAGATGGGTGACCATATAGACGAAAGCAGTTACTGTAAGGAATTTCAGTCTTTTGTTTATCAAAATAACTTGATTCGGCATTAAATGACCCGAAAAGTGTTGATATGCCGTAAAACAAAACGACCAAACCAAACGATATTAAGATATTTCTAGCTGTTGTGGCATGATTGTGTATTTGAAGTTGCGTTGGAAGACGTGGTGTAATGGTTAGAGTCGTAGGAAATGTACTCGTCACCCCGAGTTCAAATCCTGGACGAACCTACAGTTCACTTGGCGCTAATACCATAGGGAAAGTTATGAATTCAACTACTCTCACTCCAATTATAGGTAAATAGTAGGGCAAACTGGGCTCTGTAACTTTGGTTAGGCAACCGGTATAGGAGAAGGAAAACTCTGAATTCAAAAGTGTTGAACTCCGTTTAGGGCGGTCACTTCGAGAATAGGCTCAGTCTTAATTAGTGATCTATTTCACTAATTTTAAAAATTAATTTAATTGAATTCAAATTTAATTTGATATATAGTCGTAATGACAATATTTTAAGATCTATTATATCAATGTAGTTCGTAATATTTTGAATGAGCTAAACATTGCATACTTAGTGGTATCAAATGTGGTCACTACATTACACAGCAAAAAGCGACCGGTTAAAAGATAGTGTAATACCCTACCTAATTACTATCTGCATGAGTGTGATCCCCGTGGGTCAGTGGTTAACGTAGTGAACTGTGACATCATAGTAAGTGAGTCCGAATATATATATATTTACCAACCCCTCCGCACGAGCAGGATGCGACACAAAGTCAATTTCTTAAGCGGAGTTTAACAGGTTTGAATTCAGAGTTGTCCTTCTCCTAGACAGGTTACCTAGCCATGGTTAAAGAGCCCAGTCTGTCCTGCTATTTGCCCATAACTGGAGGGGGAATTGGATTCATGCCTTTCCCAAGGGTATTAGGGCTATGTGAAATGCAAACAGCTTCGTCCAGGAATTGAACTCGGGTCGACGAGTCCATTTTCTACGAGTCTAACCACTAGACAACGCGCCTCCAATATGAGTCGAAATATAGTTGCGCTATTACGTTGACCTTTGGTCTAATACCCTAGGGAAATATATTGACGTTAACTTTAGGTCTAATGTCATAGGGAAATATATGAACCTCCCCATCCCCTCAGCTACGAGTAAAATTGACTACTGCTTTTGTAAGAGGATAATACTGGCATAAAATAACCCATGAATGATTATATGGCATTAAAAAAGAAAACAATCAAATCATTTTCGGGGTTGTATGGAGTTAACGAGGCGTAGTTTATAAAGTTCTGGACAGCGATACCCTTAGTAAAGGTATAATACCCCTTAATCTTCTGCTATAGATGAAAAAGTATCACTACTATTCTACTACAAGTTTGTATTTGGTATTAATATAACCCAAGATACAAAAGTTATTGGGGAGTGGCCGGCAGGCCACAGAAAAACATAAAAAAAGTGATATTCTCCAAGCTGTGTATTTGGCAAACACACATCACCCATTCTCACCTTTTAAAAAGAGAGGACACCCGAGTATGCCCAATATGCAAAGTGCATCTCACTATTAAACATATCCTCCTAAACTGCAACAGTCTCAGACAAATCCGCGCTAAATATTATCAGACAAAAAACTTAAAATACCCATTTAGAAATACAAACCAAGATGACATTTTAAATTTTGTAAAAAAAAAGCAGCCTTTTCAACAAGATCTAAATAAAATATAACCGAATACCACCATACAACCGCTACTTTAAAGACTGAAATCCCTAGGTAAAAACATTATATATAACCTTTTCTGGCATTAAATGACCCACAGAGATTGACATGCCGTTAAACAAAAACTCAAACTCAAATTCAAAAATAACCAAAAATGTTGATATGTCATTAAACAAAGAAACCAAACCGAAAAACAAAGATTAGGGGTTAATGCTCCATCTGCATAACGCTAAAGAAAGAGGATGTTACTTGGGACCAAGCACATCAGATAGAGATTTTTCTTATATTTACCCACAAATCAGCCAGAGCAGGATGTGACAAGGTCATTTTATAAACGGAGTTTAACAGGTTTGAATTCAGAGTTTTCTCTCTCCTAGACAGAATACACACCAAGGTTAAAGAACCCACTATGTCCTACTATTTGCGCAAAGCTGGAAAGAGAATAGTTGGATTCATATCTTTCTCAATGGTATTAGTGAAATACAAGCAGCCTCGTCCAGGATTTCAACTCGGGTCGCCGTGTTCATTTCCTTTGAAGAAAATCCTTGCACCTCGTTTTAACTCGTGCACCAGATCCACCGATATTTATTACACCTTTCCATTAACTTTTATGGTGGTGTTTACATAATTATAATGAGGGAATAAAAATTGATTTGCCTAGAAAACTGTAAATGTCATCAAGGGCAAAAAGATAAAACTTTCTCTAGGAAGATGGAATCATGAAATTAACTAAATAATTGCGATACTGTGAAATGAGACGATATATTTTTATTTGATTAAATTCCTGAAAAAATATTTGATACTTTACTGAATAAATCAAACGTTAATAAGAAAGTCACATCGGTTTAAATTGATGGAAAATAACGTCATAATAAAATCTTAACTGCAAGTATAATGCCACAGCAAATGTATATATATTGCTCTGTATATAATCTAAACGGTTATTATACATTGAGCTCTCTTCAGTGATTTAAATATTCGCTGTGTTTATACATACTGGATCATAAATATTAGTACAGTGGATCTTAGAAATCACATATAGAATCATCCCTTACTACCAAGTTTTGGATAAATCTCATATATATATATATATATATATATATATATATATATATATATATATCATATATATATATATATTATTATGATTATTATTATTATTATTGTTATTATTGTTATTATTATTATTATTTTACTAAAGCTGGGCGAATCAATGTTTGCGATCTAGAGGCTTTTTTACTGTTTAAAATGCATACCAAATTATTCAAGTACCACATTAACGTTTCAGTTGTAGTAGCATCGGTAAATAATCCAAAATACTCAATATATATAAAAAACATAGAGCAGTAATAATAATATTAGTAGAGGAAAAAATGAAGGGTCTACCATGGTTTCAATCCAAATGATTTCATCAAGACCCTACCCTACGCTTTACTAAGGAAGTCCATTGACTTAGTTAAGTGTAGGGTAAGGTCCTGAAGAAAGCATTTGAATTGAAACCATGGTAGACCTTTAACTTTTTTCCTCTACTAATACTATAAACAGATGTATGATGATCTACGTGGGGCACGATATTTGCCGAGTTCACTTGTCACGATTATTTCCAATAATTATCGAATTTTATACGATATACGCATTGTAATTGCCTTCAATCCAAAAATATAAATAATTATTATATATATATATATATATATATATATATATATTAGTATTTGATAATTTGCTTTTGAAGCATTGTTAAGTATAGGATATTATTATTTATATTTTTGAACGCAATTACAATGCGTATATCGTATAAAATTCGACAATTATTGAAAATAATCATGATAAGCAAACTCGTTGAACAACGCGTGCGACGTGTGGAATATCGTACAGCTGTTTCAACCTTAATAGGTCTCATCAGCAGCGTATACCTACAATCTCCTTCCGACAACACTGCTGATGACACCTAATAAGGTTGTAACAGATGTACGGTGTTCCACACGTCGCACGCGTTGTTCGCCGAGTTTGCTTGTCATGATTATTTTCAATAATTATCGAATTTTATACGATATACGCATTGTAATTGCCTTCAAATATATATATATATATATATATATATATATATATATATAATCATGTCTATGTTTGAAATTTCAAGCTAAAAGCGTTTTAAATCCGTAAAATAATTATAGTGCTAACTGCAAAAGTATCAAGGATGAGATGAAAACTGGATTAAGCTCATGATTCATAGTTTCGTGGTTTCTATCCTCAAATGACTAGTATTAAACACGTCTGATTTTTTTTTTAATTGATCAAATATGAACTCTTTTTATACTCCTTCTGAGTCTCTTGATTAGCAATCATGTGTTTGATGATTAAAAGCGAAATACGAGGTATATCAGAAAAGTTCCAGTATGTCAGAAAAATTAGATGTGAGGGGCAATAAACAATAGTTTCGAATATAAAGAGTAAAGTCGTCGGGGTGATCTAAGGTCGGTATCAGCCAGACAGCAAGGGAGTCTATCCCATTTTCACTAGTGCTAGACCAAGGAGATTGTTTTTGCATCTGAGGGGGGGGGTACACCTATTATCAGCTCCTTACTTTACCGCACAGATCCCTGTGCTACGTATACGCTGAGTTGGCGCGGGTCGGTATCGAACCAGGAACCTTGTGGTTTCTAGTCGAACTCTTTCGAAATATACGCTCCCAACGCAAATTTACATGTGGGTATATATTTACCCAACCCTTCCATGCGATCAGAATGTGAGTGCTTTAAAAAGAAAGTTGCGCAGTTTTAAATGAACATTTCCATCACGTGCTAAGATATTTATGTAAGAACGAGGTAAATTGCAATGGCAGACGATAAAATTACAAATTGAAATAGACATTGCGTAATCCTCTCAATTAGAGTATGTTTATTTGAATTACTCTATTCTCGGTATGAAGAGACTTTTTTTTATTGTGTCACAGTTACACATCAAGGGATGGCAGAATGTGACCCAAGATAAATTTGTAAGCGAAGTCTAACAGGTTTAAATTCAGAGTTGCCAAAGTTAAAGAGTCCTGGTTGCCCTACTATTTACCCATAGGTGGACGGAGGATTTTTGGATTCATACCATTGTGCTATGTGAAATGCAAACAGCCCCGTTCAGGATGTGAAGTCGGTCGCCGTATCCATTTTCTGCGACGATAACCATTACACGAAAAGCTCCCACGCGTGTAAAGGGACATGAAGGGAGAAGTTAAGAAAAAGTTATTTTACGATGACTATGACTAAAACAGAAAGTATAACTATCACAGGCAAACACTTACGGATATATAATAACGTTTTCCCTGTTAATATAATCATCTAGGTTCTATTAAGGGCTATTAAATCTTAAGCCCAGCTTAATGGACATTGCGTAATCCTCTCATTAGAGTTTGTTTATTTGAATTACTCTCTTCTCCGTAACGCAAATTTACATGTGGGTATGTATTTACCCAACCCTTCCATACAAAATCAAAAATATAAAGGTTTTGAAGATTTAATATATATATGTATATGCAAAATTTGGAAACTGAAATCAGTCAGGGAAGTATTCTATTTGTTTACTTATTTCTTTTATGCTAGGAAATAAAAACCTATATTAGAACAAGTGACGCAGCCAAGTGCTGGTATTGTGGCTAGTATATAAAGACAATATGGACTATCATCGGAACATATATTATTCAGAATGTGTGTGTATTTTACGGTGAGAAAATATACGAACATCTATTACTCAAAATCCTCTTTGTAGTTGCCCATCATAGCATTCATATATCGACCTTGCAAATACTATGTAACAAAATATTCATTTACGGATTTTAATTGATGCACGCTGTTCCTAATATGCTTTTTTACCATATATATTATATATATATATATATATATATATATATATATATATATATATATACGCAATTTCTTATGACCGGTTGCCTAATCAAGGATAAAGTATTTACCATAGCTGGAGAGAGTAGAATTTAAGTGAAATGCAATTATATATATAATGAGAGAGAGAGAGAGAGAGGAGAGAGATAGAGAGAGAGAGAGGGGGGGTTGTAATTTTATCGTATTGAAAATTAATATTTTTTTTAATGAACAAGGTCCACCAATGTTTTTAATAGTTTCGACGATATCGATTAGCCAATGAGAACGTTCTGTTTGGGACTTTTCTTCATTTATCTATCGGGGATCAATTCGCAGTTTTCTTTTGATTATTATTTTTCAACTTATGGTATCTTATTATTTCTGTTATATAGTACCTAAATAATGAGATGGTAAAGGATTAATAACAAATGGCTATTTCTAACTGTCTACGTATAACAAGTTGGCACCTACATCTGTGATCTGATCATAAAGAAATTGAACATACATGTTAAACTAATATCCAGGTATAGGAGTGACTGATTAGATTTCAATAACGCTCTAGAATTCTAACCCTTGTGATATATTTACAAAGCAGGGCGGAAGAGAAGACTTTTTTCAGTGGGAGAGAGGATAAGAATGAGTAGAAATGTTGAAAGCAAGTAACAGTGTATAAACGTCAGCTATGTCACGAACGCTTAATCTAATTGTTTTAAAAATACTTTTTTCAGGCGCACTGTGGAAACTTCGAAAAAACCCACATTTCCCACGTAATGCAGCTAGTAAACGATAAACTAAGTCACAATATATTCTTAGCGTAACAAACAGTTTCTATCATAGACTTTCTTTTCGATTTTTATTGACCAAAAATAAAAAATCTTCTCCGAAGATAAGTTTTGAACCTTATCGCCTCGTCCCTTGGTATCCGAATATAATCTATATGTCTGTTCGATAATTGCAAACATGTTCGACGCTTCATTGTTTTACTCATTCAAATTTTACGTGGGAGTAACCGGGCTTTGCTTTGCTGTTGAACTTAAATTTATTGAGCGAAACCAGAATATAATCTACCGTATAGAGAAGTGAAGTTAGTTTCCTGTACGATTGCTTGCACTTTCGACGCCCAAAGAATATCTGAGTATTCGAGACGAGATTATAAAAACAGACCAAGCAAAACATCCCTCGTTCGAATTACGATAATTCACAAAAATATGACACATTGAAGGGTTGTAAAAACATGGGCAGATCTTGCTCGCGCACAGCTGCGTAGATGAGATGCGCCCTCGGTTTAAAAGGCCCCAAATGGGTGAAGTGGAAACGGCGGCAGATAGCAAGTTCTTTCTAATAGGCGGCACAAAAAGAATGATGTCAGCAGCTGTAAAATTGTCGGAAGGAAGTTCTTCTCCCAAACGCGATTGAATGCTCGATAAACCAAACATAAAAAAAACATATGTGTCTTGCACATGCGCGTTTGGTTAGGACTATAAATAGATTTCTTTATATAAAATCCCATTTAATAAATCTGCTATCTGACAGCCATGTGGACACAAGCAGAAATAAGACCCTTTTGAGATTCTCTCTGCAGATATATATATATATATATATATATAATATATATATATTGATATATTATATATATATATGATATATATATTATATATATATATATATATATAATATATATTATATATATTGATATATTGATATATTGATATAATTTGCTGTATTTAAGAGTACACAATGCCAATATCAATAAAATAATAATAATAATAATAATAAGAAGAAGAAAGAAGAAGAAGAAGAGAAGAAGAGCTGGACTTATTAAAGAATTGAACAAACTGTAGAATAGGAGGGTGAAAGTGATACCAATTGTCATCGGCGTACTTGGAACGGTCCCAAAATATAGCAGACTGGAGGAATTTGAAATCAGAGGAGGAATTGAGAAGATCCAAGGACAGCAGTGTACAGGAGACTTTAGCAGACTTGTTGTCATTCAGACAGTAAAGAACCATCGGCTTAAACCGATGTGAAAAACTCCCCAAAATTGAAAGTATAATGATAATAAAAAACGGATCACCCTATCACATCAAGGAGACCAGAGTTACTGTTGATTAAAAAGAGAACTTGTCAACTTGTAGATTTTGCGGTTCCAGTAGATCACAAAGGAAGATGAAGGAAAATGAAAAGATGGACAAATACCTGGACCTTGCCAGAGAATTGAAAAAGTTTTGGAATATGAGGGTCGAACTGATACCAATTGTGGTTAGTGCACTTGGGACGCCCCCCCCCAAATTGAAAAAACGACTGAAGGATCTAGAAATCAGATAAAGAATTGACACCATCCAAACGACTGCATTGCTGCAATCGGCTAGAATACTCAGAAGAGTTCCGGAGACCTGAGGAGACATATTTTCACTCAGACTCCAGTGGAATATGATCTACCTACGCTGACGTGAAAAACTCAAAAGGAGTGAATAATAATAATAATAATAATAACAATAATAATAATAATAAAAGTCGGCGGGGTGGCCTTAAATTAGTATCAGCAAACCAGCGAGGGAGTATATCCCCTTTTCACAAGCGCTAGACCAAGGAGATTGTTTTTCATCTAAGCTGTAGCGTCACACCTACCATAAGCTCCTTACTTTACCGCACAGGTCCCTGTGCTACTCATACGCTGAGTTGGCGAGGGCCGGTATCGAACCTAGTAGTTTCTAGCCGAACTGAGCTAACCCGGCCCTTTAATAATAATAATAATGATAATAATAATAATACCTATGAAATAAACAAAAGACACGCAAATAAATTAAACGCAATATAGAAAAGGTAAAGTAGCAAATCACAAAATTGATACAACCACAGGTTAAAATGGCCTCCATTAGATCCCTCACCAAAACAAGTTTTCCAATTAGAACACACAAAATAAACTAGAACAAGGAAACAATTGTATGTGTACATGAAGGGGATATATTAGTAATGAAGGAGGTGATATATATATATATATATATATATATATATATTATAATATATATATATATATATAAGGAGAGAAGAGAGAAAGAGAGAGAGAGAGGGAGAGAGAGGGAGAGAGAGAGACAGGAACAGAGACTGAGACAGCTTCCACGTTGATCCATATATGGCCTTTGCATGTCAGCATTTTGAAAAAATCCCACGGTATCAAACAATATTTGTACCTGAGGCTTTTGTAAAATCTTTTCAGAAATGATTGCATATAAAGTCAATCCGACTCTCTAAGCTTCAATAACATGTTTCTAAAAAAGTCGATTCAACCTTCATCATTGAATGTTATTTAGGCCATAGGATTTATATCTGTGTATCCTTTTAGTCGGGTGGTGTAATATAGCCAGTGATTCATCTCTCTGTATTTCCTATCACGTGTGCGAATGTTATCTAGTAAATTTCTAATCTAATGGAGAGTGTCTTATTTTGTAACATTTTAACGATATTGGGAAAGCAACATGTTGGCAGCCTTCCGTCTGCTAAAGAGGTTGGCGTAGTGTCCATTTTAACTGCATCTGAACGAGTGGCTGAACAGGCCAATTTTTGAATGGCAATCTCTGGTGAAGTGACTGCAAACAATGATGGTTACTGGAATTGCTGTCTCTCCTTCCTTCTGGATCTCTTTTCTGTGGCGGCTTCTTTCCTCTCTTTTTCACTCCTTTTCGTCCCTTGTCTTACAAGTAGGCACCATGCATGTCATTGAAGACAAATGAAATATGCTAAGATGGAATAAAATAGTAAACAATTTCAACTAATAATAATTGATAAATTTCATTTTCAAAATGAATAAAAATATTCTTACATTTTTTGAAGGTTATGAAGATTTTATTTTAATGTCCAAAACTATTACATTTAAATCCCCAAATTACAATTCTGCCACCGGCCATACGTCGATACTTTAGTGCTTAGGAAAATGAAAATGGCCTCATTGTAGCTCATTGAAGATGTAATTTTTAAAAAAATTGTTTAATTCATGGATATTTTGTGAAATAATAATAAATTCAGGTAAATATTTACACCTACATATTGTAAACGTCTTTAAAACGTAGACGCGGTCTCCCTACCGGTTGGACGCTTTCTACTAATTCGACATACAGTAGGTCTTAGGATATGTGGCTTTTGTCCATCTGCCTTACATGAGCAAGCCAGCGCATGCGTCTTTTGCTGAGCATGGCGAACATGCTGTTCATGTTTGCTCGTTCCAGCACGTCCTTGTTGTACATTCGATATGAAGAGGATGCTTTTTCAACCTTTTCGTTGGGTCGTTTTATCACATATAATCCATTGTGTGTTATTCAATTTCGAATTCTGTCATTTTTCAAAGAATTATATAGTTTCTGGCGTTTCTGATCTCACTGATAAGTTAGACAATTATTCCGAGCCGTACTCGTATTAGTGCTACCGTAAGACTTCACTATTAGGACACCAATCAAGCGTTTAGAGGATAAGCTAGATGGGAGTTGCACAAGAATGCTACGTGTGATCTTTAAAAGAACGTGGAAACAACTATCTCCAAGAAAGCAGCTATACGGCCACTTTCCCCTTATACCACAAAACATCAGAGTGAGAGCTCCAAGACATGCTGGACACTGCTGGAGAAGCAAGGACGAACTCCCTAAGGGTGATCAATGCTAGGGATGGTTGGCAAGGCATTGTCATGTATATCCATGCTATTAGCGTATTTTGATGATGATGATGATGATGATAATGGTGATTATCTATGCATGATAATCATGTGTACTCAGTACTAGCTTCAACTATTCATAATAAAAATGAATTTCACACAGTTAATGGTTTCAAGTAATAATAATAAACGACAAATAGAAGAGGTTGCACAGAAAAAGACTTGGACATGGTTAAGAAAGGGAAACCTCAAAAGAGAAACTGAATCACTTATAATTGCTGCACAAAATAATGCCATAAGGACAAACTATATCAAAGCGAAAATTGATAAGACCCAACAGAATAGTAAATGTAGACTTTGCGGTAATAGAAATGAGACTGTAAACCATATACTCTGCGAATGTAGCAAACTAGCACAACGAGAATCCAAAACTAGACACGACTGGATTGGGAAGGTGATCCACTGAGAATTATGCCAAACATTAAATTTTGACCACACAACAAAATGGTATATGCATAAACCAGAATCAGTTCTTGAGAACGAAACGCATAGATTTCTCTGGGACTTTGAAATAAAAACGGATCACCTTATCCCAGCAAGAAGACCAGACCTAGTGTTGATTAACAAAAAATAAATAACTGGTGGATTTTGCAGTGCCAGCAGATCACAGGGTGAAGCTAAAGGAAAATGAAAAAATGTACAAATATCTGGACCTTGCCAGAGAACTGAAAAAGTTATGGAATATGAAAGTGAAAGTGATACCAATTGTAGTTGGTGCATTTGGAACAGTCCCAAAAGGATTAGAAAAGGGTTTGGAAAGTTTGGATATCAAAGGAAGGATTGAAACCATTCAGAACACTGCACTGCTGCAATCTGCCAGAATACTCAGAAGAGTCCTGGAGACCTGAGGAGACTTATTTTCACTCAGACTCCAGTGAAAGACCATCAGCTGCTGATGTGAAAAGGAGCAAATAATAATAATAATAATTCGCAAACGATTATATATCATCATTTAAATAATAATGATTATGGCTTACAAGAGTTTTTACGATTTTTAGAAATTATTCCAATCCAATACAAATACTCTATACACAATTATATGGTTTCAAGTTTTCCTATCTAACACTGGAGACAGTTGAAGTGTATTACCTTGATTATGAGAGTTCCGAGAGTTTTCTGAATTATTAGATGTCACTTAGCTAATATTTTGCTTTGGTTTGAGGAAAGTCAACTATATTTCTTGCAATCTTAGTTTCCCAATTCAGTCGTGCTTCAAAAACCCAGTACATTACATAACAAATACGTCAAGCATATGCTAAACCTTTAGAATTATATATATATATATATAATTCTAAAGGTTTTGCATATGCTTTACGTATTTGTTATGTTATGTTATGACAATGTTATAAAAATTAATGTATTGTATATTATTATATTATTATAGAATATAGTGCTATTTTTTTTATCTAAAAACACGTAATAAAAAAACAGGGGTGCTTTTGATGCGGCTAAAACGAATTAAAATCATTTCTGTTTATGTCAGTGAAGAAAATATTTGATATATGAGGAAACAGTTCCGTACAAAACGAATTAAACTCGTAAGTGAAGGTACCACTGTATTTCAGAATATTTTAAAACGGTAGAATCTTCTTACTTAGTAACATTATAATTGTTTTAAGGGCCAATGTCTGAATCGGAAGGCAAACACTGACAATTACTATATAAATATCCTTAAACTGATACACAATTCATCCGAAAGGACCTTGAAAAATAGCCCATTTGATTTCTTAGTTTCACAATCATTTCATGCTTCAAAGAACCTTATTTTTACAACCTTGTCATCAAATACGTGAAGTATACGCAAAACCCTTACAATTTAGTATATATTATATTGATTATATATATATATATATATATATATATATATATATATATATATATATATATATAATGCTCTGTTCAATTAAATTGAGCATCGAGCTCTCTACCTAGACGGGAACTGCTCTAACATTCCGCCGTTGGAAAAAACAGCTAATACCAAGTTACCTGGTGAAACTTCTATGGATATATATATATATATGAAATTGATATGTTGAAAAAACAAAAGATGTTTACAAAAGCATGGGATCATCAGGAGATAATGTTCAACCGTTTCGGGGCCTTCCTCTCAACGGTTTTAAAAAGCAACATCGCCCCCCCCTTAAAAACCGTTGAGAGGAAGGCCCCGAAACGGTTGCACATTCTCTCCTGATGATCCCATGCTTTTGTAAACATATTTTGTTTTTTCAACATATCAATTTCACACTGTCGGATTAATTTCCATTTTTTATTTCATATATATATATATATATATATATATATATATATATATATATATATATATATATATATATATATATATATATATATCTATATTTACGTATAACGAGTGTTCAATATTATTGACAGAGAATATATACCTAATTTATAGTATCGAATAAATAAAGTCATGGGAAGGGTGATTAATTTAGAGGGACATGATGGGGATGATGGTTTAGACTGTGCGCTATTCTGGGAAGAACATTTAGTTTGAATTTTATTGATTTTGTGATTGCTACTTTTCTATTACTTTTAAATTATTCTAGTGTTTTTGTGTTATTATGTTGTACCGGCCGTTCCTACAGTGGAGAATATACACCGGTTCTCACTATAAATAGTGAGACACCGAGTGAAAAGGTTGTACTGTTACCGTTTAACGGCAAGCTAGCCGTTCCTGTACCATTATTGTAAATACACTTGTCTTATTTTACCCTACCTCGACTTGACTTCTTTTTTACTGTTGGATTAACATCACAACATATTATCATCATTATTATTGTAATTTATTATTTGATTTGTTTGTAGTATTTCTTCTCAAATTTCAGACAAAGCACTAGAATTCATTATGTCTTTGTGTTATTATCATCATTATTATTGTAATTTATTATTTGATTTATTTGTAGTATTTTTTCTCAAATTTCAGACAAATAGAATTCATTATGTTTGTTCTGATGATTTACCTGTTGCGTTTTAGAAAATATTCTTTCTGCTTCTAAAATCATAAAATCAACATAATTAGAATTTGTCAATAATTAGAACTTGGTAACAAGTGATTATTGCCTCTTACATCTGATAGATTCTTGTGGAAATACATCTTGAGAATGTTTATGAAATACAATGTTAAACCTGATTGTTTATTATTTATGTCATATCATTTTAAATTTAAGACACGTTTCAAACAATTCTCTTATCTTGAAATATTATTCGATTTATTCTTATTTTTATCTGATAATTCAATTTTACTCTTCTAAATAATCTTGTCGATATCGGTAAAATTATGGAGAATGTTTCATAGTTTTAAATTAATTTTGAAATTATTTGCTTAAATATCGCCTACTGTGTTGGAGTAACAATCGTAAATTTTAAGCTACTTAATTTTGCTTAGTGTGGCTTCAAATTCTATATGTTATCTCTTAGTTTCTATGGGCTATTTTCGATAACTATTGAGCAGACTAATTTCAACTTAATTTCAGACATCTTGTAAAAACCGTGGCTTTAAACGTGACCCAACAGTAGAGACTTTTAAAACTAAGCGTTATTCGAACGTGGCTCAATGCCACAACAGAGGGTCACCATTGAGCAACAAAGTCAACACTCAGTAGTGATAGATTTTCAAGAATCTATTACTTAACACCACGATAAGATGCCCAATAATATTCTAAGGGAAATATATATCAATACGCTGGTACCTACCTACATGTGTCACACCCTGTCATCACTTTAATAATGCACCATTTTTTAATTCATAAGACATGAATGCATGTGTTCAAATGTTATGCCCTGTTATCACCTCAAATAAATAATTGACCATATCGTTGTAACTGTGAGGAAGGAAACGGGAGATGAAGAATGTGATACACGTCAGAGAGAAAAAGAAAAAGAGAAAGAAGGAAAGACAAGTGAGATATGGGAAGTGATAGCACTTTCAATAACAATTTTCAAAAAGCAGACAAGAAAAATGAAAAAGTAAGTTAGAAAAAATAAGGGAGAAGGAAGAGAAGAAGAAAGGAATAATTTATCTAGGGATTATTATGCTTTTTACACATTGAACTATTTTGCAATAGTTTTTAAGTAAACTTACCAAACATTGTAATAGGTAGATTTTCATACTGTGGTATATTTACAGTTACCACTAGTTTTCTTTATTTTTAATTTACGTGATAAGGATATAAACCCATTTTTTCTTTAACGTATCGAAAACTCGCACTGGAGCGGATTCTAATTTCTTATATCGATCAAATCTTTAGATAAGGCTGATAAGTTAATAAACGTAATCAAGAGTAATACTTATGGTCCGTAGGTGGGAATTATTCTGACTACAAATGCAAACACAAGAGATATCAACTCTTAATTATTCAAAAACATGTTAAAATATTAAGGAAAAGCATCATAAGATTTGTTTCTGAATAGGAAGATTTCAGTTAAAAATCTACTTTGTATGATTAAACAAAAGATAAAGATTCGGTCTAGCTAACATGGTGGACACAAAGGATCCAGTTTCGCATTAGACGTACATTGTAAATTAAATACCTCGTTAAAATATTTATGTGTTGGTTGTTTTTTGTTTTTGTTTTACGGCGTATCAACCATTTTAAGATAATTTTGAAAGTCCTTTTTTATTAACACAGGACCCTGATTGATGACAGCAACTGCTATTGCACAAGGGGTCACCCAATTAAGTATTGAACGGTCTCATCCTTGTTTAAATTCGGGTGGGAACCAATGTTTTCAGCGGAACTTGACGGTAATTTAAGACCTTCAGTTTTGAAATCTTTCAAAATTAATATGCTTCAACTGCCTTACAGGGTCTCATAAGAAATCTCAATGATTATAGTGACCATAGCTTTAGCCGTATATACCAACATATAGCAGTTAAATTATAGTGTGTCACAATGAGAATCCTCCATGTCAACTGATCCTGTAAAATACGACAAAAGCATCTCAGCAGAGGGTACCACATGTTAACCGTAGATGGTGACCCGTGAAGTACAGAATACTGGTGGCTGAGCAGTCTCAACCCGACACAAAGACGCTCTGGCCAAGTGGCATTGATCTCCGTTCTGCGGATCTAAATACAGAAAGTCTTGGCCAATCAACAAGTCAGAAATTGTACGTGGTCAACCCAGATTCGGCAGACAAAGCAGCCAAATGGGGAGGGAATTTAAATTTCTTGAAATTATTCTGCCACCAAAAACTTATTTTTGCTGGAAAATATAACAATAAAGATAGGGAAATCACTCAAAAAATTCTAAATTGTACATCTAATCTTATTGTAATAGCATACGCGGCAAAGTTATATTGGTAGGTTGGATTTTACGGCATGTCAACCCTTGGATTATTTTATGCCGAAAACATTTTTGTTTTATTCATACTTGTTGAATATTCAATTTATTCATACTCATTTTTTTCAATAACACTTTTAAAAAAAATTCATTTTTGAGCTATTTAAGCCTTAGATGGAACACTACTACAACCACTCCGATACAAAGTGGACCTGGGATTAATGGCATTGACCAGGTACTCCTCACTCTACAGAGCTCTAAAATTATAACCTAATCACTATATGCAGTTTATCTTCATACAAAGGATACTACGACCCTAGACAAGTCCTGGGGCCACCTGTTAGCCCGACCCGTGATGCTTAAGGATAGAGCACAGATGGTTCCAGTTCATACTTGCAATACTCCACTTTGGCCCTATCTGGGCTAGACGGGCGGTCGGAGAGGCACCCCCGATGAATCGGCAAGCCCTAGCACCTATATGATTTTCCCAACCCTATTGCACTTATGGCAACCCCAACACCTTCATATGGGTGCTACATGTCCTGGGAATGACATTAAACTCCCTGATGGTGAGGTTCCAGTTCTTGTTAGGGTCCCATCTATGGGTTAAATAGAAAAACATGAGTTGATAAACAATTGTATTATCCATTAAAAATTGATTTATTTCAAAACTTTATCGGCATTAAATGACCCACTGAGGTTGATATGCCGTCAAAAAAAACCAAACTAAACGACCCTAGTCACTGCCTTCTAGCACAGGAATAATAAAATCGTTGTCGTGCTTAAGTAGAAGGTATTTTTCCAAATCATTTCAAAGTAATCAGTAGCTCGATATCAGAAAACAACAAGACCATAGGCGTGCTTCAAAAATGAAAATTGAGAATATCTAATGAGCTAAATAAGTCAACACTTTTAATGGGCAGTGTTGAAAAAAGTTAGTCTGGAGCCTTGGCCTCTTATTTTTTCAACAATAATCAGAATATTAGCAATACCTTAGAACAACACATTTATATATTATTACTCGTGTTCCTAAATTGTACGACAGTTATCATCTTGCAGCATCTGGTTTATAATGAGACCGTCCACATGAGCGCCATCACCTAGGTTAAATAAAAATAAATAGGTTTTTATTTCAAAGAAAGAAAGGGAAAAATGACATGCTACACAGGAAAATATAACAAAAAAGAAAGAGAGAGGGCGTGAGTATGTGGAAGCGATAACGCTAATCTCTTTCAATCGAACATAATTTGAAAAATGAAAATAAAGAAAGGAAGAAAAAAGAGCGAGAGAGACAGTTAAATCAAGATTATTATACTTTTTACATAATGAAGTATTTGCAATAGCTCTTAAATAAATATATCAAACGTTGTAATAATTAAATCATCATACTATGGTATATCCTGTTAGTCAGCAAAAACAACAACAAAAACAATAAACAGACAAAAAACAAACAAGAAACCAACATACAGAAAGCTGAAAAGCACATTTTGCAAAAACAATGTAAATATTTCCTGGATTCCGTTTTTAGGGAACCATTTGTCTTTCTGTTTCAGAACAAACAATATTGTACATTTTGTTGGTTTGTGGCAAATCCTAGCGTGCGAATTGTTCGTTTGTAGAAATTGATTTTACTTTGAAAACGAAGGGTGAATTAATCAGATTGTCTTTTGAATTAGGTGCCATCAATTAGAAA
This sequence comes from Doryteuthis pealeii, assembly GCA_023376005.1. Lineage (NCBI taxonomy): Eukaryota > Metazoa > Mollusca > Cephalopoda > Myopsida > Loliginidae > Doryteuthis > Doryteuthis pealeii. The sequence goes on from CM042143.1 coordinate 70,673,577, forward strand.
TAGTAATAAGAAGAACTGAAGAAATAAAGAAAAGAGAAAGAAAAGCCAACCATTATCATCATCTGTCCCTTCTCGTGTTTCCCTTCCACGCTTAACCATCGCAACGTGGAACAAAGGCAAGGACTTCATTGATGAACCTACATCAAAGACAATCGCCGCCGCTTTGTATCCAATTTATTGCACAAGATCTCTTTGTAATTATTTGGCGAATAATTTGCATTTCTTTTTTCTTTTTAACGCCTTTCTTTTTGTTTCATGATGTCTTCTTTGATTCCACGTTTTGGTGGATTGATTTTAACAAAGAATTCTGACCTTAGTAATCATTTTGCGTTTCGGCGTCTTGTTGATTTGCCTCTTGTTTACGATTGTATTCTCTTCTGAGCATGTCACGCTGTCAAATTTTTTTCTAAAAAAAAAAAGAATAAAAAATAAAATAAATAAAATAAGACTAAATAAAATAAATAAAATAAATAAATAGATACATCTGATTTACACCTTTTATACTTTGTCAATCAAATTTCTTTTAAGAAATCAATTTCATATCTGTTTATAGATTGATTTTCCTTAATCAGTCAGAATCTATCAATCACTGGATTTGTTTATTTTGGTCTTTTCCTCTCTCTATCTCGTTTTCTCCCTCTCCCTCTCTCTGTATATATGTATTCATGTCTGTCTCTGTCTCTCTGTCTCTGTCTGTTTGTCTCAGTAAGCCGGTCGGCCTCTCTCCCTCCCTCTCTGTCTGTATTTCTCTCTGTCTCCGGCTCTCTCTCTCTCTCTCTCTCTCTCTCTCTCTCTCT
>CM042143.1:70676873-70686873 GCA_023376005.1 Doryteuthis pealeii
TTCATTTTCTGTATATTTTTTTATTTCCCTCAAGATGGATAATATGTCATCCATGTCAGTATTCTCAACCAAATACCTCATTTTTTTCGTTGATATTCTGTGTGACCCCCAAAACAGAACCCAAATAAATTTTAACTAATCTTATCAACGTCTATAAAATTTCAAGAAACTTGTTGGAATTAAACTTCAGTCTTTGTACAATCATTCCTCAAAGTTTTAGTTTATCTTGGTTGCTTTGCTTTAAAGACATTCTCTGTCTAAAATATGCTCCAAATGGGCACCTCGCCTGAGTCCCGTACAGCATCAATGTTTCTTTCTGTCCTAGCACCCACCCTCCGACCAGAATAAGTGTCTCTTAGACTTTAGAATTAAGATTTTGCACAGTTCCAAACACTCTGAATTACTATTGGATCCAGTAACCCTTTTTATTTTCTGCCAAATCAAAACTGCCCTGAGTGAGAATCACGTCTCACTCTGTCAACGCATTGTCCCAAACTGACCCCACACTCTAGCTCTCACTCCTATTCTTCTGCACTTTATTACGTGAAACATCTGGACCAATAGAAAAATACCATGTGGCGTTATGCTGACTCATAAAACAATTCCATGCTAATCTACACATAATTCTTATATTCTCCCTAAATCTTTTCCATGCTAATCTACACGTCATTATTACATTCTCCCCCCCCCTCTCTCTCTCTCTCTCTCTCTCTCTCTCTCGTGTTACAAATGTATTTCTGTTTAATACTCATAATCTTCAAACAAATTTATTTGGAATCCTAACTGGTAATACCCCCTGTAATAGTGAGCGTGATGTCAACGAAACTTTGACAATTTTTTTGTAAATGTATTTAATTCAACGCGGAAGGTGTTTCAGATTCTTAAAATTTTCTTGGAGATGAGGACATTAGAATCTGAAACACGTGTCCCGTCGAATTAAAAAAAAAAATTCAAACCATTTTGAAATATGCCATAACGACATATTAGACGTCGAGCTATAATTCTTTGGAAAATCCATTTCTAGAAAGAAATAAGCCGAGAAAGCTTTTATTCAAGAATATGAAAGATCTTCACTTTGTTAACATAATTAAATGGCTGGAAACTGAATTCTATGAATTTTACAAAAAAGATACTCGTCGCAACTTTTAGGCGATGTTTTAGGAGACAGTGATTCTTTTAATAGCATCCAAATCGTAAAAAAATCATAGGATCGTTTCCATATAGATTGACACTTCTAATAAAAAAAAGAATATCTGTTTACAGTCTACTGACTGAGATCAATGTAGTTCCTGCACGGGATCAAGCTTCTACCAAGACGCAGTATAAGATCTCCACCCTCTATCTAACTAGTATTTTCCTATTAATTTAAAAGTACTGTTCAAACAGTGGACGTACTGGATATGTCACTTTCTTGTTCAAGTAGAGGTGGGCTTGTTGAATCAGGGTAGTATTCACTTGCTTATACGTAACAGATGTGGGCACTTAACGTGGTGTAATGGTTAGCAAGCACACTTCGCAGACCATTATAGTGAGTTCAATTTACATTAGGCGCCCCATGCTTCTAGTCTTGTGCCACATCTAAGCTAAACTTAGTAAAAAAAAACTATACGTAACAGATGATACAGAAAGAGATATAAACTCAATCGCTTCATTTCATATTTCATAGTGTTTTTAAAAGATTAATAACCCAAAGGGATACAGAATATGCTAATATTCCAAATATAAATCAGATTGGTGAAGGGACTCATTTAAAAATATTTATGAGTTGGGGGGCACGCATGTGTGTGCTTGAATATACATGTATGTTTATGTTTGTATATATACTTATGTGCATGTTTGTGTGTATGTGTGTGTAATTAAGCATATGGTAGTATATCTATGTAATTATATTTTTATGAGTATGTATATATATGTAGGTGATATATATTTATAAAAGTGGATAACATGCTGGTTGCAAACCAATAGAAATAATTGCGCCTTAAATGAATTGTACACTATATATATATATATATATATATATATATATATATATATATTATATATATATATATATGGGGGAGATGAATGTTGGGAATTTTTTGGGGAAAAACATGTTGAAGAGTAAAGATAAGAATGAAGATGAAAATGATGAATATTGTGTTATTCATCTTATTAATTTATCTTATATTTCGGCGTACCATTCCCATTCGAAAGGGTTATTTTAAACTGAATGTTCTTTCATTTATCCGTATGTTTTACTTTAATATTCGTACAAAGAAGCATACGGGGCTCCAAAACAACATTTATATATTATATATATATATATATATTATATAATATATATATATATATATATATATATATGAATTTTTGAAATTATATATATATATATATATATTTTTTTGAAATTTTTTGAAATTTTTTCGATTTTTCTCACATTTGAAACATCTTCACCTGATGAATGCATCGCATGAAACCAATATGGTTGTGAAAAGTTCCTTTGTCACCCAATAAATAGATATGTAAAACCTATATATTTATCTTATTATATTATATAACAGCTCTATTTTATATTGAGCACTCTACAATTAATACTGCCTTTGTACACCATTCCAGCAAAAGCTGAAATAGTGACCATCCCACACAGTAATATATATATATATATATATATATATATATATATATATATAATATATATTATTATTTATATATATACTCCCACTTTGGTTGAGTTCCTAAATAGGATTTAATTGTAAAATTCACCGTTTCTGGCGTGTAGCTAACCCTCACTTTGTTTACAAAAAGGTTGAGGACTCTAGTGAATTCATTTCCGCTTAGAAATGTAGCAATTAAATATTCTCCTATATTTGACAGCTGCCTCTAGCCGCACGGGTAAGAAGCTTGGCGAACGAAAGTTCATTCGGGTCTCAAACCCGGCCAGGGGTAGCTGTTAATGTATAACCACACTGATGAGAGGTGATGCCTCGAAACACGTGTCTGTGGATTACTTATTATATATTATATATATATATATATATATTATATATTTTATTTACAAATAAAGGTGTTCATATCTGTGATAGAGAATATATATATATATATATATATATATATATATATATATATATTCTGTTGTGATTGTGTATACACTGTCACCAAGACGGGTGATCTCATGGGCGAGAAACTGACAGTCACCAAGTGCCTGATTTAATCTGGCATTTTTTGACTTTAAAGAAACTTCTTGGACAGCTCCAGGGATTATAGATCGACGTCTATTGTGTCTTTATTGTATACCTTATGGACAATGTGGGTATCTTCACTCCTCAGCAAGGAACACGTGACAGATTACGCTGGATTACATGTCAACGACAGGAAGGAACGTTTTATGCTCTAACCTATAATCGACTGCCTACAGGGTTAGACTTCACGACTGCGGTTTATCCTGGGCTGGGGGCGGACAAATAAACGCATGCCTTTTTCAAGGGCACCAGTTGAAAGTGCACACAGACAGTTCCAGCAAGAGATTGAACTCAATTCGCCGTTTCTCAGTGTTGTCAACCTTTACATTCAACTTTCTTGAGTAAAATCTTAAAAAAACAACAACAACATTGAGGTTTACTCCAGATTAGTTTGGTTTGGTTTGTTTTGTTTTACGGTATATCAACCTCGGTGGGTCATTTAATGCCGACAAAGTTGTGAAATAAATTATTCTTAATGCATAATACAATTTTGTTTATCAACTCATGTTTTTCTATTTAACCCATAGATGGGACCCTAACTGGTACTACTACTCAGGGTCAGAGTGGACCAGGGAGCAATGGTGATGAAGAGGTACTCTACATTCGCCAAACCTCCAAAACTGGAACCTCACCATCAGATAGAGTTTAACGTCATTCCCAGGACGTGTAGACCCGCAGTCACCGCCTTCTAGCACCCATAGATAAAAAGTGTTGGGGATTGCCATAAGGGGCAATAAGGTTGGGGAAATCATATAGGTGCTAGGGTTTTGATGTGAACAGCCGATTGATCGGAGGGCCTCTCCGACCGCCTGTCTATCCCAAGATAGGACCAAAGTGGAGCATTGCAAGTCATGAACTGCTCACCCACCTGTGCTCTATCCTTAAGCATCACAGGTCGCCACCCACGGCCAACAGGTAGCCCCATTGGGGAGTCTTACCCCTCTGCAGAGGTGCAGTCGGTGCATTCTAACGCCCCAGCCGACAGGGCGGGTTTACTCCAGAGAGAAATATTTCTGAAAGATTTGAAAATGTGACTTCGATGTATTTTCTCTATTTATTTTTGATATTTGGTTGAATTTTATGGCATATCAACGATTGGGTTATTTTATACCAAAAATTGATTTGTTTTATTCATTCCTTATGAATCCTAGCAAGGACCTACATCGATCATTCTGTGTGGATTCTGTGTGCTGTACAGAGGACTCTACGATGCGATGACAGATAGAGGCGTTTAATCAGGGATTGTCATAGATATCCGTGCTGTCAGCACGACAATGATGATGATGACGTGTGCATGTGTGTCTATTTGCGAAAATATTCATTATGTTTATTTTTTTTACCATCGGAAAATAAGTATACTACGTACCACCAATTTCCTCAGTGGAATGTACCTCCCCTATATTTAACACAATAAAACTTGCTTAAAGGTAATATTATCTTGGAAACTTTTTGTCCATTCAAAAGAAAAAGCATTCCAAAAGTTCCTGGTGATTTTTAAAAAATTCTGCTTACGGAAATAATGAAAATTATGAACGAAAAACAATGTTTACAGTTTTACACCGTTAAATGAGTTAAAATTTAACGTAGCCAAAAACAAGTAATTACTAGAGGCTTTTTTTATTCTATGAAAAATCAATTAATAGTCCGATTTTCACGAAAATTTCCATAATTACTTATCTTTTAATGAATATATGTCTGAAATAGTTTTTTCCTAAAATATATTAGGGGAAATATTTTTACTATGTCTACGCCTTCCTATTTAATTTTATAAAATATGAAAAAATAAACCGATAAAAACGATGTTTATTTTTTTTTCTATAAAGATAAGAGTCTGAATAACTATATCAGAAGATTTTTATAAGTTTCAATGCGAGAGCTTTTTATAAAAGAACCATGAATACAGAATTCTGCTAAAAATATCAATAAAGAAATTGATCCTGTTGTAACAAAACGGACTGTTTTACTTATTTTCCAAGATAACAGTGAGTAATTTTCCACAATCGGATAACTTGATCGTTGAATTAACTGTTTTCTTTGTAACAACTCTTTATGTTCGTTATTTCTTTTTTGCGAGATTTTGAAATAGAGTTAAAAATATTTACGAAACGTCAAAACTAATGACGGACGTATTTTGATGGTACCTAATGTATACCATATAGATATAAAATTTGTTTGCTCCAAATTCAGATTTCACAACATTGTACAGTAAAAAGAAATCTAGGAAATGACATGATTTATTGTCGCTGAAAAGGACATAAAATTAAAGAGCACAAAATATAAATATAAAATTTTTTTAGAACATTTATTTCCGTATTAATGTTTATCTAATTATCTTTTAGTTTTGTAATTTTATGAATTTGGTAAAAAATATTGTCTTGTATCTTAAAATTAATTACACATGAGCTTTACCTAAAACAATCTGAATTATTTATTTTGCTTTTAAATATGAAATAAACGGAAACAAAGAAAAACAAAAAGAAATCTATATAATTTATCTATGGAAATCAAATATATATGTAAAAAGATAAATTACTGATTCCTTTTTTCAAACGGTTTGGTTTGTTTTACGGCATATCACCCTCAGTGGGCCATTTAATGCCGACTAAGTTTTGAAATAAATTCATTCTTACTGGATACTCAATTTTTTTTTATAAACACATTTTTCTATTTACCCATAGATGGGACCCTGATAGGCACTACCACTCCAGGTCAGAGTGGACCTGGAAGAAATGGTGATCAAGCGGTGCTCCACATTCCCCTCTACCTCATCTAGAGTTTAACATCATTCCCAGGATATGAAGACTTTCAGCAAAGACATTCTAGCACATACATGATAGAAAGGATTGAGGTTAGCCATAAGGGCAATAGGGTTGGGTCAATCATATAGGTGCTAAGGTTTGATAGGACCAGCCGTTTGATCGGAGGAGGCCTCTCCGACTTCCTATCTAGCCTAAGTAAACACTAAAATTAATCTAATGATGGGGCTCAAGTTAGGGGGTTTGGGTAGTTGGGTAGTGTGGAGTAACACTTCATTTGACCCATGCATGGGACAATGACTGGTCAAATAAATATATATATATATATATGTGTGTGTGTGTGTTGTGTCTGTGTGTGTGTGTGTGTGTGTGTTTAAAAATATGTTTAAAACGAATCGTATCCTGGGTAAAAACTATTTAGAAACAACTTCCTAAATGAACGTACAATAAATGAGATTCCAAAACCTCTTGGCATAAAGTAACCCTGGACGGGTTAACATACCGTTAAGAAAATCAGTCACTATTTCTCAAGATATTTGTTTCATTCATAATCAGAATAGTCGTGGGAGTAATGTCAATGAAGGCGTATCCCACACTCCTCAGAGTTCTAGAACTGGAGTCTAAACATCCGGTGAAGTTGGGTGCCATACTTAGAATACTGCTCTTTTGGCAAGTGTTAGTCTTACTCATCTTTAAGGGATACAAATCAGCATATCTTAAACCCCGCCAACATGATGTGTTTCTTTTTATATGTCAAATGTAAAGTGAACCACCGGCTACTGCAGGTGTGAAAAACTCAAATGGAGTGAAATAATAATGAAAGAAAGAGAAAAGATAGACAAATACTTAGATCTTGCCAGAGAGTTGAAAATGCTGTGGAACATGAAGGTGATGGTGATATCAGTTGTTGTTGGAGCCCTTGGAATGGTACACAAAGGTTTGGAAAAGAGAATGGAGGGATTGGAAATCATCAGAGGAAGAATTGAGACAATACAGGCCACAGAACTGTTAAGATCAGCTAGAATACTCTGAAGAGTCCTGGAAACCTAAGGAGACTTGCTTTCACTCAGACACCAGTTAAAGACCAACAGTTAAAGCTGGTGTGAAAAACACAGAAGGAGTATAATGTCAAATGTAAAGTCTGCATTTTTTTACCGGTCTTTAGTCGGATCAGAGTCGAAATGGAAGTAATGGCAATGAAGGGATGGTCCACACTACAGTCTGCCTTTCGCTGCCTATCTTTCGTCTTTTTTTAAAACTTGGTTTCTCAGATAAGCAAAAATGATCCGTGAACACCTATATCTGCCACTACTTTGAAAAGTTTTGCATCAGCAATCCCCGTTCTTATTCATGTATAATTTAAATATTCATTGACTACGAGAGAAAAAATGGTTATTTTGTGTGCACATGATCGTTGTGTTGTATTTAATGTTACTTATCCGTTTTTTTTTCTGCCAGACAACTTATGCTAGTATTTATTAAATTTAAGGCGATTAGCGCCCCATATATTGAGCTTGGCATTTGAAATCTTCTTAATGTCTACGAATCAGCCTCTACATGTTGGATTAACACTTATCAATAAGCATTAATTTATTTATGTCTCTGATATATATATATATATATATATATATATATATATATATATATATATGAGTGTGTGTGTTCATATGCAGCGATCTATATATCTATTTATCTATCTATCTATCTATCTGACTATAGGTATATCTTTTTAGTTATATTTATGAGTTGTATCAGAGTACAGGGAAATTATACCAAGGTTTAATCGGATTGGGCCGATTCATGAAGGCAAATATATTGTATTTTCTGCGATCCAAAGTCTAAAAGTAATACGCCATTCTAAACATACTAAGAAACTCTAAATAGGTGAATAATCATGAATATCGAATCAGGAGTATATATATATATATATATATATATATATATATATATATATATATATATATATATATATATAAGGAGTGTCAAAAATGCATTGAAATGTTTTGTACTTTTTGACACACCTTGTATTCTGAAAAAATCCACTAGAACAACAACCACAATGTGGAACATGTCAAACACCTTTGACAGTTACACACTTATTCATGGAATGCAGATTTTTTGCTCACATCAGAAACCGTTATTTTAACGCAAACAATATGAAAGATCTGTTTGAAAATATCAACATGGACGATATTCTCTCTTTTTTTTTTTTTTGGTGGGGGGAATAAAATTATACCATAAAATATGGACATGAAACAAATCAATACCATACAACATAATCCCCAATAATGCTAATGCATTGTCAAAACCAATTACTAAAAAGTATAAATATAAATACACGATATGTATACTTCCTAACCGTTAGGCATGACATAACCCCAGACGTGTTGATATGCCGTTAAAATCAATAAACAAACAAGAAGTGAAAACGACATATTTTTTCTGTCTGTCTGTCTGTCTGCCTTCCTGTCTCAATCTCTCCCCCCCTCTCCCCCCCTCTCTCTCTCTCTCTCTCTAATATTTGCGTTACTCGTGAATTCATTTATAGTCCCTAGTAACCAGATAAGTGGCTCTGGTAAGACAATAGGAAAAATTAAATAGAAGAATAACCCCAATAGATTAACAAATTAAAGGATTTTCTCACTCCTTTTCAAAAGTTAGTATTACTGCAATAATTGATAAATGGAAGTTAACATACACACATTTTCAGAATATGCATATCTAACGATAGGAACTGCTATCCAATGGCGCGTGATATTATATCTTAAAAGTGTATACTTATATCTAGTAAGATACTACTTAACCCGGTCAAGGCCGGGAACATACTGCTAGTATAATACATAAATAAATTTATTGGGCATCCCATCGGGGTGTAATGCTTAGTAAGCTAGTCTCGCTGATCCATTACTACCGAATAGCGAGTTCAATCGTCGCTGGTTGCTCAATACTTGTAACCGTGTGCCACATCCTACTCATAGTGAATGGAGTAGGTGAATAGCTACATAAAATAATTATATATAAATTCATGATAGAAAATGGATAGAAAAAACAAATGATGAATTAGTAAACTGACAGATATCTGTTTCGACCTTTCAATAAAGCGGTCATTCCCAGCATACTAATATTATCATTTGTTTTTTCTATAAATATTCTATCATACTGTCGGATTCATTTCCATTTATACACTTATATACATTTATAAAATATATAATACTATATAGGTTTAGGCCAACTAATATCCTACTTATCTCACATCAACATTCAATCATGACGAAAGCGAGATTAATTTTTGATCCCACAAATTGACCAAATGAAGAATCTAAAATCTCACTTTAAGTTCTCAAAATAGTTTTCTATATTCTACGACTAAATGTCTGATAGTTTCTTAGAATTAATGCCAAAATTAAACAACAATGAACATGTTTATAGTATTGATATTTTTTTTGATTTTAGAGAAATAAAATTAAATGTATATACTCCTATAGTGATAAATGTGTGAGATATGAATAAAACAGCGACAGATAATTTAGGGTTACAGGGTAAAGGTTTATACATATACATACATATGTGTGTGTGTGTGTAAGTGTTTAGGTATATAAGAATATTTTCTTGAATACTTAAGCATGCATATTCACACACACACACACACACACACACACACACACACACACACATATATATATATATATATATATTATATATATATATATATTACAATTGGATATTCTTATGTCACGCAATCGCCTAAATATAGGAAAAGGATAATTTCGTGCCAGCTTATTACTTTTTCTCCTATTTAGCTTGGTAATAATACAAACCCTTGTATATATATATATATATATATATATATATATATATATATATATATATATATATGCGTGTGTGTGTGTGTGTGTGTGTGTGTGTGTGTGTGTGTGTGTGTGTGTGTGTGTGTGTATTTCAATAATCTTTCATAAACCCTTCAATGAGATATGAAAATCAAATTATTCTTTTGAAAATCAAATATTTCTTTACACGAGAAAATAA
>CM042143.1:70691873-70759373 GCA_023376005.1 Doryteuthis pealeii
GATTGGCGATCTACAGCTAGTTTTTGGCTAAGTTATCAATTCTGTACCGAGGGCAAGGCATCAGAGTGTATCGGTAAAGTTTTATCAAGGGCCCCTGGTTTCGGAGTGTCCGACTCCGCCTCTCTCTTCTTCGGTCTGTCCCGGTCTGTCCCTGGTCTCGCTGTCTTCTCTCCTCTTCGTCTGACGGTCCGTTATTTATGGGATCCAGATCTCCCCACCCCAACACATGTCTCTGATTGGCCAGCCACTCGATAATATTGCCTACGTGTCTAAATGGCCTTGTGCCAGCCTAGCTTGTATCTTTCCATTTGGAGTCAATGCCAACCATTGTTTTATTTATCTAAGTTTTTGAAATTGTTGACGAACTTGTCAAAAACTGGAATCTTATTTATTAAATTATCATTTTATTTTGGCACACTTTGAAATTCCGATGATATATATTAAATTCCATAATCTAAAGAATTTATGCTTACGTGAGGATTTTTCGTTTAGATAAATATATACCTCCAATATAATCATTATTATTATAATAATTATTATTATTATTTTTACTTTTACTTTTAACAAACCACCATAATTAATAATTAGGGTAGTTTTAATTAATTAGTAATTAATTAATAGGTCGCCAATCAACCCATAACACAATAGTGTTACAATTCGTCGGATTATTGCTTTGAGCCTCGTTAGGGTCTCAATGTAGGGCTTTGTTTTATGAAAAAATAACTTCACATGAAATTTAAAAAATGGTATTGCTTTTTTACTCAACCTCGTTCTACGTTTCATTTCTTGAATAGACATCGACATTTTAAGTCATTAATTTTACTATTAGATTGAACACGTATATTTTATATTTGTTGAATAGGAGAGGGTGTGAATTGAAATTTCGAGTACAAAGACTAGCCAATATTACTTTACAAGAAAAAAGAAAAAAAGTAAGAATTTAAAAATTTGCTTGCCCCTTTTTGTATTTTTTTTCTTTTCTTTCTTTAACATTAATTACTCCTGGATTCAAGACAAAAAGAGAGGTAGATATTCACTCATAGAAAAAGAGATATAGACAGAAAGACAGAAGGACAGATAGAGACAGGCAGACAGACAGACAGAAAGAGAGTTGGAGTGGGAGAGAAAGACCGAATGACATAGAGTAAGAGTCAGAAAAAGAGATAGGCAGATATAAGATTTAAAAAACAATTTTAAGTTTGAGCAAACTTCTTTTTCCTTTCGTCGCACTCTAACTTTTTGCAATAACTCAACCCGTTATAATTTCCAGGTAGACTATGGTAGTCGTGGACTTCATTAACCATATTGTTATCTTTGTCACATGATAGTTAAGATATTTCAAGATATATTCTATTCAGATAATATATCAACGATAATGGAACATATCTCTCTCTCTCTCTCTCTCTCTATATATATATATATATATATATATATATATATATATATATATATATACTTTGGTGTGGTACCAAGTTTCTTGGTACAAGGTGATTCTAGGTGGGTCCTAATTCTCTACCCGTAGTTTGTTGTAGAGTTCCGGTTCCGTATGAGAGCTCAATGTTTAATTATTGTAAACAGAGCAAATAAAATATATCAGTGATCTGAAGAAGCTCTTGAGCATGCTCTCGAGTGGAAATGGTCGATAATCACGATACCCATGGTATTTAAGGCCTTTTTATTCCTAAATATATATATATATATATATATATATATATATATATATATATAAGGAACATTATGTCCGTTTTTCTGTCTGTTTGTACGTCTGTATGTTTGTTTATAAAACAACCGAGGTTAAATCCGGTTATAAATGAAAATTAGTGGAGACCAGCAAAGACCAAAGTATGATAAAATCTACACCCTTTTTTGTCCGAGGGGAGGTTTTAAAAAATTACCCTCATTTTCCATTAGAAAAGATGCGTAAAACCATAATAAGGGTATAAATCAATCATATATTTTAGAGTTTTAAAGAAAAACAAATTAATAAATGCATGTATATTTCAACATTTTCGGGTATAAATAAATCAAGATTACCATGACTAGAAATCAAATCAAATGTACAAACAGCATCGACTTTCACGTGGTTCGACAAGGAGTACGTTCTATTGAGGTAGTAGATTTGGTCCCAGTGTTCGGAAAACCGGCCACAGAGACCAAACACAAATCAAGCCTAGGTAGATGAAAATCGCCACTTTTATCGTTAGAATATTAAATACTATAAAACATCTACACGAATTTATTGCAATCGATAATAATATAGATAGGTTATGCTTGCAGTATCATAGATATTGCGATAGCGAACTAGAACTAAAAGATCATTAATCCGGTAATGGATAAAAATAGAATTCTTGTGTTTTAAACAAAATGAAGTCCTAACTACATTGGATTTCCAGCCTCTGAAATTATTAGAACAGTTTAAATACCTATGTAGCCCTATCCCATCTACAGAAAGTGATGTTAATATACGCATAGGAAAGGCATTGACTACTATCGACAGAATATCGATCGAATGAAAATTTGATATCTTAGTTGAGATCAAACGTAAATTCTTCCATTCTGTAGCTCTGTCGGTACTACTGCATGAATGCACTACATAGACTCTAAAGATATGCTTGGAGAAAAATTAGATGAGAACAACACAAGGAAGCTGTGTGCTGTCTTGAACACATCCTTGAAGCAAGAATTTATACGGCCACTTACCTCCGTTCACACAAGCCATACCAGTATGATGAACAAGACATGCTTGACATTGCTGTAGGATAAGCTCGTAAGTGATTTTTCCCCTAAGGACACCTATACAGGGACTCATCAGTATGTTTCTACTGGCAAAAATTTACATATAACAGATATATGCTGAGGCTGGATGCCGAGCGGAAGATATGCTATTACCGATGAGTTATAGGAATAGATGGAGAGAGAGAGAGAGAGAGAGAGAGAGAGAGAGAGAGAGAGAGAGAGAGAGCATTAGGAATCCTTGCTTTCATGATGATGATGATGATGATGATGATGATGATGGGGAGTATAAAGGCAATGGTTAAAGCTATAATATAGTAGAACCATTCGGAGAAAATAAAAATTCAAACAACAATAATTATTTACCCAGCCGTTGGCCTCGTGTAGCATGTGACACAAGGTCACACATACTGGACATTCAGAAGGATTCGAACTCGCTATTCAGTAGTAAGGGATCTGTTTGACGAGCCTACTTAACATTACACCACGATGGGATGCCTAATTCAAATAGCAGTATCAGTACATGATTCCAATACATCGGTGACAGATTTGCTAACAACTGAACTTACAGGATTTTAAATACAAACCCAATCTACGAGTTTAATCCCAAAAGTAATGTCACCAAAGCGCTGGGGACCCAAGGAAAAATGCTTGGGCTGTTTTCGGTAACACTATTGCATTTATTGTGCATTCGCCTGTCCCAGTGTGTGTTTATTTCTATGGCAGTCCTTTCTGATGAACTTCCCGAATGATACAGCTGCCAATTCGGTTTTAGAACTCAAAAGATAATAAACCGATTGAAATTCATCGTCAATTAACGGAAGTGCATGGCGAGTTGTGCATGGATATGAAAAACATATGCAAGTGGTGTTTGCAACGACGGTGAGGTCCACCTATTTCTTAACGAATATCTTCATAAAAACAACCACATTGCCTACCAAAATGCAACGTCTGAAATAGCGATTACGTGGAAAAATAGATACATGTTTGGTCTTTAAAATGATGGAAACAATAAATACACAATACAATAAACAATAAATCTTTTTGTAATTTCTAAATATTTTGGAGACATTGCCTTTGGGATTAACCTCGTATATTCTGAAACGCAGACCAACTCGAAATGAAAGACACACCCATTTGAATTAAGAAGCAGACATACAAAGGCCATAAATCAATACACAAGCTAATAAAACCCGTTGACAAATTTATGCCATTTCCTTTCGACAACCATCAAAATCCCGACACACATAAGTTTTCAAATCTACAGTCATTGTTCCCCTGTTTAACAATTTAATAAAATATAAATAATTGCCGTTTAAATGTCGGTTCCTTCCTTAAATCTGTTTTGAGAGTTTCTGAACTTTTCGTACAGTTTCACCGACCGTTGACGAATTAAAGAACTCGGTAACTCCGGAATAAAGTTTAAATAAATTACGTCGAAAGTGTCTATGGAAATAGTTTATGGGAAATGTTTAATGATAAAACTTCTTTAATATTCACGTCTTAGGAACTTAAGCTAAATTTATAACTCATTAAAAAGGCAGGCACGGAACGATATAAAGAGAGGGAAAAATGTTGAACACCGTAAATGAGTTTCACTTTTTGATTTTATGACTCAGATCAATTACAAAAGTGATTATGTGCCATTCTATTAGTCTGGGAATATTTTAAATTTAATTGAATTTATTCTTTAGAAGTTGCCTTGGTTTATTGGTTAAAGAATACGTGTTAAATTTAACAATGTGTGCGGTCTTAATGAAGAGTAATCTCCCTTGAAATTATCTGAAACTTATTTAGAATAAGGAAACGTTGTTAGGGTTTCTATATTTGTTTATTTTCGTATTTTCTTTTTCTACTTGATCGCAATTGCCTAAATGAAGTGAGAATGACTAAGTTAGGTGTTCTTATTTTGATTAGCAGAAAAGGAGATTTGATTATGCATCCATCAAAGTGCAATTGTTGCCTAATTCGACGTGCAGATAATATCTATAGAGAGTGATTTTATCCTCACTGTGAAATGTTATATACTCGTGTTCAACATCAAGTATATAAACGGGGAGAGTCATCTCGTGTATAATACACAGAGAGTCAGAGAGACAACTTAGAGACAGGAGATGGGGATAGTTTTTACTTTATTACTCTGCTTGCTGATTCTTCGTCTATGCTGCTTGTTGACTCTACCTCGGCCGCCATATTATCTGGGTTGACTTCTATCTAAGCTTCTGCTGGTTTTGACTTCCCTTCTTGTTCTTGGATGCTTCTTACAGAGCTGGGTTAGTCATTATCTTTAATATTAAATTAACTACAACAACAAGACTTAGTTGTACTTGATCAAATTTTTATTTTCTTAGCCCATATTTCCGCCGCGGGGAGACAGGCCCTTCAGAGCCAACAGTACGTCTGTACTCTTTGAAAACGGAGCCGTATCTTCTAACTAACTAAACTATTCTCATGGCACCCAATTACGCGCCTCTAAGGGGTCAAAAATTATTAACCGCTTACCGGGTGATTTTCCATGGACTCCCTGATTTTAAATTAACAGACCTTAATTCAACTTTCTAGTTACAGGTCTGTTCATAATTAATGAATACATTTTAACAGAAATACACAACATCGGCTTTATCTCAAATGTAGCGAACATTACTAAAATACTATATATATATATATATATATATATATATATATATATATATATATATATATGAGAAGTAAACAAACAAACAATGTGTTTAATATGGCTTTTTAGCATACAATTTTTGGGAGAATATGTGCATAATTGAAGTCGTACCTAATTTTGAAAAGTAATTAATATTATATATATAATATTATATATAATATAAACTAAAATTAATTAATTATATAATATGATAACATATAATATAAACTAATATTCATTAATTATCAATTAGTTAATTTTCAAAATTAGGTACGACTTCAATTAAGCACATATTCTCCCAAAATATATATATATATCTTTTATATGGATATCTATTTGGTGTGTATTTACACAACTAGTTCACGGCCCTGTCGACTGAGGCTGTAGAATACAACCTAATGAGAATACTTGTGCGCCGTGTGTGGTAACCTGTGATGCTTAAGGACGGAATCATGGTGGCTGAGCAGTCCATGATATGCAACAGTTCACTTTGGCCCTTAATTAATCTAGAGGGGCGGTCGGAGTGACACCCTCCAATAAATCGACTGTCCATGTCAAGCCCTAGCACTTATATGATTGTCCCAATCCTATTGCCCGTATGGAAAACCCCTGATTCTTTTTATCATATATGTGCTAGAAGGCGGTGCTTGATGTTGTTAGTGTCTTTGGTGTGATTTTCAGAACACAACACCCTGGAGTAAGTATTACTAAATTATTACTGAAAAGTAATTATTTTTGTAAACGAAATGATAGTTTATACTTATTTCTTAAGATTATAATTAGATATGTTGTCGGAACTGTAAAATATTCCTATGATATTTCATACAACCCTTTCAATAAATAAAAGACATTCGTGGTCTTGTGTTATGAAGGAGTTTTCCACACTACCTAGATCTCAAGAACTGAAGCCTCGCGATCATGATATGCAACAGTTCACTTTGGCCCTTGTGTTATCTCCTACTCAGGGGTTAAACTAACTCAAACCCAAACGGGGTGTCCTATGTATGACACTAAATAGCATATAAAGATAAGAATCTGGACTACATATTCATTGCCATTACTCAGGTCCATTCTGGCCCATTGTAGTTGTACTTCTTGAGACTACTATTTCAGCAAGAAATGAATATTTTTTAATTTCTTGCTGTGATTTGAAAAAAGGGGTTACTCACGGATACGAGTTATCGGTTGAAATGAATTATAACTGTTAATATTACTGGTATTTAAGATATTTTGATAAATTAATTCCCTGTATAAAATTACCCAATTATTAAAAAAAATTTTCTCATGGATTTCAAAATTTTAGTTATTTACATTTTATCTTATCTCATTTAAGATTTGGTTTGGTTTGGTTGGTTGGGTTTTACGGCATGTCAACCCATGGGTTATTTTATGCCGAATACATCTATTGGTAAATAAAATGTTTAATGCTAACAAAGTTTTGAAATAATTTCATTAAAAAAAATCATGTTTTCTACTTAACCCATAGATGGGACCCTAACAGGTACTACCACTCCAGGTCAAAGTCGACCAGGGAGAAATGGTGATGAAGGGGTGCTCCACATTCCCCAAAACCTCCAAAACTGGAACCTCACCATCAGATAGATTAACGTCATTCCCTGGACAATTGTTATACATTGAGGTCTCAACATTGATTATACCAAATATGACCTTTCATTATTAAATGATGACCTGCTTATAATTATTCCCACGACCAACTGCCTGGTTATATATGTATATATATATATATATATATATATATATATATATGTGTGTGTGTGTGTGGTGTGTGTGTGTGTGTGTATGTGTGTCTTTGTGTCTTTGTGTGTGTGTGGTATGTGTGTGTTTGTGTGGAAAAAAGAAAAAAAAGAAATATTCTTCAATTCTTCCAAAGACAAATTTATTAAAGATGTGAATAAACATTGCTATCCTTTTGGGAATACTTTGTGTTGTCTATCCCCTATATATGGTCGGATTTAATTAATATCTTACTCTCATATATATAATATATATATATATATATATATATATATATATATATATATATAGAGAGAGAGAGAGAGAGAGAGAGAGAGAGACTAAATAACCACAAATCCACTATAAATCTCAAATCCCCGCATAGTACAATAGCACTTCATTTTAACACCTTATCCCACAACCTTACACACCTCAAATGCATTTTATTAGAACACGCATTTCCAACAACGCAATCTAGAAAACAATCAGAAACTAAATGGATTCTAAAATTACAAACGCACGTGAAGGGATTTAACGCAGACATCAGAATTCTACGTTATTATAAATATTTCACAGACGCTGCCACTGTCGATAACAACAGAGACAAGGAAGCCGTTAAACGGTAATAACATTCATTTGATAAAGGGTATCTAACGAGCCTGAAAATTTACGACAACAAATAATAATAAAAAAAATAAGTGAATCCAATACTCCATAATATTGAGTTCATTCATTTATATATTTTTAATGCTTCGTAATAACGCCCAACTTAAAAAAAACATTTTTTAAAATATATATATATATATATATATATATATATATATATATATATATATATATATATATAGTGATTTCTAAAGATTACTGATCAGTGTGCTGACAAATACCTAATGGTTATTACTTTTGTGACTCTACCTTTATGTCATTTGATGCGTTTTGCTCTGTGATGCTGTTGTCATAAATCAGATCATCTTCAAAAATATCTGTTAAAAACTAACAGAAAAAATAATTTCCCTAACATAACCAATGATTATATTATTATGGATTCTAATGTTTCTGACGTATTAATCATGTTTGTTATATCTGTCAGACATAACAAGCACGATCAGAATATGTACCACTGTTAGAAATGTTCATAATTCAAATAAGGAGCCCATGAAAAACGGAACTATAATGACTCAGCAACGGTGTAGTAATTCATTAAGGGCCAGTTACCAGGGTTACATGCTAAATACAATGTGTATCCAGACCTCTTTTTCTTTTATTTTAGACGGCCATAGTTTTTGTTGAATGTATTGATTTTGAATAAATGCGCAGATAGCAGAATCAGTTTAATGTATTCATGTTTAATTTGGGTTCAAGTTCTGTGAATACGTGTTAATTCATTTGCTTCGTTGGTTGGTTGGTTGGTTGGTTGGTTGGTTTGGTCGATCTGTCGGATGCTACGCCATGTCAAACATTGAGGGATTTTAGGCCGAAAACGTTTAGTTTTATTCTTTCTTGTTTGATATTTTAAACAAAATCATTCTATTAAAAGTCATTTTGTGATCTATATAATCGATCGAGGGTACCCTACCAGGTACTACCACACCATTACAGAGTAGACCTGGGAGTAATGGCAATGGAGGGGTACTCCACCCACACCAGTACCCCATAGTTTTAACCACACGACTGGATACAGTTTAGCGTCATACTCAAAACACTAACAGCCGAAGCTACCTCCTTCGGGCACATATATGATAAAGAGGTTTATGGCTTGCCATAAGAGCAATACGGCCAGAACAATCATATACGTGCTTTGGCTTGGCGTGACCAGCCGATTGATCGAATGGGGCCTCTGCCATTGCCTATCCATCCCAAATAATGGCTAAAGGGTAATGCTGCATATTATGGGATGTTTAGCCGCCATGATTACCTTGATTGTCATCACGGGTCGCTACCCATGGCCAATAAGGGCGTTTTATCCGACTGTTGAAGGGCAGTCGGCGTATTCTACAGCCTCCGTCGAAAAGGAGTTAATTCATTTAGTAAAGAAAACAAATACCTATATACTAAACTATAGTTAAATAACAGACAGTTATAAATCGGACACAATTATTATAATATATATATATATATATGTATATATATATATAAACACACACAAAAACACGCACGCACACACACACACACGCATATATATATATATATATATATATATATATATATATATATATATATATATATATATATATATATGGAGAAAATAATACTTCCAGTCTGAATTCAAATTATTTTCTGTTTCTCTCTTGATGAATCCGAATTAAAAACATTTACATCTAAAAACGGACTTAATTATCATTATGCTCTGATGATGATTTTTAATAAATCGAAATATTGTCAATATCAGCAATGAAAAAGTATATAAAAATATATTCATTTTAACAACAAAGTCTGTTTTTCATACCCTTTTATATATATACATATACCGTCGGATTCTTTTCCTTACTCTTAAGTCGTATATATATATATATATATATATATATATATATATATATCCGTGTGTCCGATTATAGCGATGAAAAAGCGAATTTGTATTCACAGTTTTAAAAGTAATTTAACGAGGCTATGGCTGCCAGTTTTGTGTTTGCTCTTTTAACACTGACCGGGGATACTTATTATTCTCCATTAGATCTGGCCTCAGCCCTCGAATAAATATGAAATAATTAAAGAAAATTACAATCTTTACTAAATGTTTACTCGAAGTCCATTAGAACGCGTCAGCTTTCCATATTCCTAAATGTATTTCCAATTATTTTCTATTCTTAAGTTCAAAAAACATTTTTTTTTCTCACGGATATAATAGAGATACAAACAGCCTGACCAGTCAGACTATAGATATTTTATAAGCTAAGTTAAGTTTATCACAATACCATACATTGGACTCTATCGGTTGGGGCGATAGAATACGCCGACTCTACATCTGCAGAGAGGTAAGACCCCATGATTGGGCCACTTGTTAATCGTGGGTGGTGACCCGTGATTATCAAAGAATGAATCCTGCACTTTGGCACTTACTTAGACCCTCTCCGATCAATCGGCTGGTCACAAGTTTTAGCACCTATATGATTGTCCGGACTGTATTCTACAATTGCTGTTATAGCAAATCCCAACCATTTATTGCCATTACTTGTATTTGTAGAGGGTTTTATTGGTGGACTACACTGCATTCTCATACCTCCCTGGTCCATTCTGCCTCGAATGGCAGTACCTGTTAGGGTCCAATCCATGGGTTGAATAGATTTTTAAACTGAGTTTTAAGAAACTGTGTTTAAAAAGGGTGTTTAAAAAATTAACAAATAATTTATTCCAAAGAAATCATATTCATTAAATCAGTGATCTATATACACGCATACTCATATATACATACGTACACATACACTCATATATATATATATATATATAATATATATATGTGTGTGTGTGTGTGTGTGTGTGTGTGTGTGTGTGTGTGTGTGTGTGTGTGTTATGTTCTTGTGAAAGATGTTTGTTTGGTCTTTTTAAATCATTGGAAATAAACAAAAAAAAAAAAAAAACAGAACAAAAATCAGATTTTATATAATATTCAACCGTTGCTCTGTTTCTGGTTTAATCTATTCCGATATTTCGGGTTAACATTCACCCTTTCTCAAGGTATGCGGTGTTGTATATGAGGGTAAAAAAATAATTCAATGAAATGGACGGATTTGGCGTTTTTTAGCCGTTAAGTTTCTTTCAAAATTGTGTGACGTAATTCATCCGAAATACGATTATATATATATATATATATATATATATATATATATATATATATATATATATATATATATATATTCTTTTAAAAATGTTCTTTAAAAAAGTTATTTTTTCGAACATTTCAAAAATTCTCCTCGTTTCAAAAAATAAGGATTTACTCTGAGGAAGGTCGATATTTCTTTGTGTGCGGAACATTTCTACATTTTTTCTATTATTATAATTATTATTTCATTTCATTTTGTTATTTGAAAATAATAATAGATAGAACAATGTACACATGGATAAACTCCTGTCCGGAACACGTGTAAGTTAAATTAATTAGAATATCCTATGTTATCCATTCAATATTTTCTTTCCTTTATTTCTCTTTTCAACATACCGTCGGATTCACTTTCATTTTACACACACACACACACACACACACACACACACACATATATATATATATATATATATATATATGTATCTATGTATGTACACATATTTATACATATTTTAAGACAAATTGATTTAAACTTATGATTGAATAAATTACATGACTTTTAAATGACAACATAAAACAATAGCATATATACACGTGCAATGTTGATATTTATAGGGAGAATGGTGAAAGCAAGAGCTGATATTCAGTATAAAACAATCTGCAAAAAGTAGAGATGTGTATTTCATTCTGCTGGTTTACTTCACAAAAATACTGACAAATAAATTACAGAACGTCTGACTGAGTCACCAATTGACCGAGTCTTGGGCAGTTACAGCGAATTTGTTTTGGAGGCAAGACGAAAACTGTTCGTCTCACTCTTCCGCAAGCCGATAAGTAGAGACATTTTGGTCACAGACATTCGAAAGATGCGTTGTCCTTGTTTCTCCTTTGGCGATGTTGTACTCGGTTATTTAAATGTGTATAAGGTCAGGTCGGTAGAATCTTACGTGCCATCCGTTGTTCTTTTGGATTTGTGTCTGTTCTTTTTAGGTACACACAGAGGCAAATCTCTCTCCTCTTTCTCTCTCTCGCTCTCTCTCTCCTCTCTTTCTCTCTCTCTATCTCTTTCTATATATATATATATATATATAATAAGGATATCTACTGAGTCAGACGAACCTACTGTTAGTTTCGCATAAAGCTCTTCAGGGCTAAAATCTGACTTAGTCAGATTTTAGCCCTGAAGAGCTTTATGCGAAACTAACAGTAGGTTCGTCTGACTCAGTAGATATCCTTATTACTTGGTTCTACTTAGGTATCGAGCACTTTTTACAAATTAGCTTCTCCTAGCGGTTATATGAATATATATATATCTTATATACATATATATGCATATAAATTGTTTTTCTTTTGGCCAAATACTATACCAATAGATTATTTTTTGTTGGTACGAATATCTTGGTCTTTTTCTTTTTTTCAAAAATTTTTTTCTTCCTGGTTGATGTTTGGTAGTATATTTTTACAATCAAACTCTCTGCCGGGTTTTTTCTCTCCGCAAGGATCTACCAACACGCTTGGTATATTATATATATATATATATATAATATATATATATATATATATATATGTATGTATGTATGTATATGTATATATACATATATGTATAGTCGTACACAGAAACGCACCTTCACAAAGACACAAAAATGGACCGGGCTATTGTGTTTTCGAGGCGATGCCATCGTTTGGTTTGATGTATTAAGACTTAGGCGTGTTGAATGACAAGTCTGTCTGGATAGAACAAATCAGGATTAAAATAAATTATACATAAATACATACATACATATGTGCTTGAAAATAAAGGAATAAGTGGATATAACAACACAATAACTAAATACAATTGCTATTTCGCTTCGGTATTTAGCGAAGCTAAGTCAAAATTTGTTGTGAAGACCATATATATAAATATGAATATATATATATATATATATATATATATATATAATTCATAATAATGAATTTTGCATCAACTAACCATTGTGACAATCTTCACCGGTAAGTTACTTTTTCCAAAATTACTCATATATATATATATATATATATATATATATTATATATATATATATAAGGATAATCTACTGAGTCAGACGAACCTACTATTAGTTTCGCATAAAGCTCTTCAGGGCTAAAATCTGACTCACTTGGCTCTACTTAGGTATCGAGCACTTTTTACAAATTAGCTTCTCCTAGCGGTTATATGAATATATATATATCTTATATACATATATATACATATAAATTGTTTTTTTCTTTTGGCCAAATACTATACCAATAGATTATTTTTTGTTGGTACGAATATCTTGGTCTTTTCTTTTTTCAATTTTTTCTTCCTGGTCGATGTTTGGTATATATTTTTACAATCAAACTCTCTGCCGGGTTTTTTCTCCGCAAGGATCTACCAACACGCTTGGTATATTTATATATATATATATATATATATTTATATATATATATATATATTATATGTATGTGTGTTGTGTGTGTGTGTGTGTGTGTGTGTGTGTGTGTAAGTGTGTATTTTTAAAAATCCTGACCTCTGCTATTGAGACAGATTTGTTGGTCAACACGCCTAATATAATTAAAATATATTCTAGCAAAGTGGGATGAAATTGAGTATTTGTTTCCCATAACGTCTTATTCTAATTGAATAATATTTTCGAGTGCAAATATTGTATAGTTTTATGCAATCCGGAAGAACATTAAAAAACGTAGTCATAAACATTATTCGACAAAAATACATTGAAAATTGGAGAGTAATGACTTTGAAATAAAGCCCAAAAACGCTCCACCCCATCCCAAACCCCAAACCCAACCCTCTCACCTACATCTATTCGATTCATTGCGACTCACGTAGGAGTACATTAATAACATTTTCTTATCACAAATTGAGATATGAACTTCAGACAACTAAATAGTTATTTGGACATGTCAATTCTGATAGGAATCTTAATTGTGAAACTGTTTGTATCGGAGCGGATCACAGAGGAAGACAGAATCAACGATTTTTGTAATTTGCGTTGAAAATTAGAGCTGGAAAAAAGGAAAAGAGATTTACCATGAAAATCAGCAATGCATCACATATGTTTTATTGCGACGTGGTCTAAGTTTTGATTTTATCTGGGAAAATTGATTTTACTTCATTTGAATTCATTCTTTTTCGAATGATATATGATTGAATAGATTTGTATTTCCAAGGAGAACGGTGAATCGTAGACACGGACTGCCCCAATAGCTTGATGCTTGACATTTTCAAGAAATATCAGCCAAGACTGAAACAATACTCGGTTACATAACATATAAAAGTTGACAGCATTTATTGTTAGTATTTTAGTATATCTTTATTATTATTATTACTATTATTATTTACTCCTTTTGAGTTTTCACATCAGCATTAGCTGATGGCCTTTCACTGGAGTCTGAGTGACAGCAAGTCTCCTCAGGTCTCCAGGACTCTTTTGAGTATTCTGGCAGATTGCAGCAGTGCAGTGTTCTGAATGGTTTCAATCCTTCCTCTGATTTCCAAACTTTCCAAACCCTTTTCTAATCCTTTTGGGACTGTTCCAAGTGCACCAACTACAATTGGTAACACTTTCACTTTCATATTCCATAACTTTTTCAGTTCTCTGGCAAGGTCTAGATATTTGTCCATTTTTTCATTTTCCTTTAGCTTCACTCTGTGATCTGCTGGCACTGCAAAATCCACCAGTTGACAAGTTCTTTCTTTTTTGTTTATCAATACTAGGTCTGGTCTTCTTGCTGGGATAAGGTGATCCGTTTTTATTTCAAAGTTCCAGAGAATTTTATGCATTTCGTTGTCAAGAACAGATTCTGGTTTATGCATATACCATTTTGTTGTATGGTCAAAATTTATTTTTTTGCATAATTCCCAGTGAATCACCTTCCCAATCCAGTCATATCTAGTTTTGTATTCTCGTTGTGCTAGTCTACATTTACTATTTTGTTGGGTCTTATCAATGTTCGCTTTGATATAGTTTCTTATCAATTTTCGCTATTATTATTATTATTTACTCCTTTTGAGTTTTCACATCAGTGTTAGCCGATGGTCTTTCACTGGAGTCTGAGTGACAGCAAGTTTCCTCAGGTCTCCAGGAATCTTCTGAGTATTCTGGCAGATTGCAGCAGTGCAGTGTTCTGAATGGTTTCAATCCTTCCTCTGATATCCAACCTTTCCAAGCCCTTTTCTAATCCTTTTGGGACTGTTCCAAGTGCACCAACTACAATTGGTATCACTTTCACTTTCATATTCTATAACTTTTTCAGTTCTCTGGCAAGGTCCAGATATTTGTCAATTTTTTCATTTTCCTTTAACTTCACCCTGTGATCTGCTGGCACTGCAAAATCCACCAGTTGACATGTTCTTTCTTTTTTGTTTATCAACACTAGGTCTGGCCTTCTTGTTGGCATAAGGTGATCCGTTTTTACCTCAAAGTCCCAGAGAATTTTGTGCGTTTCATTCTCAAGAACAGATTCTGGTTTATGCATATACCATTTTGTTGTGTGGTCAAAATTTAATTTTTTGCATAATTCCCAGTGGATCACCTTCCCAATCCAGTCGTGTCTAGCTTTGTATTCTCGTTGTGCTAGTTTGCTACATTCGCAGAGTATATGGTTAACAGTCTCATCTCTATTATTATTATTATTATTATTATTATTATTGTTGTTGTTGTTGTTGTTGTTGTTAACTCCTTTTGAGTTTTTCACATCAGCGTTAGCTGATCGTTTCCACTGGAGTCCGACTCTTCTGCGCATTCTAGCCGATTGCAGAAATGCAGTAGTCTGGATGGTCTCAATTCTTCCTCTGATTTCCAGATCCTCCAGTCATTTTTCCAAGCTTTTTGTGACCGTTGTGAAATTGATACCAATTGTAGTTGGTGCAACTACAATTGGTATCAATTTCACCCTCATATTCCACAGCTTTTTCAATACTCTAGCAAGGTTCAGGTATTTGTCCATATTTCGTTTTCCTTCATCGTCACCCTGTGATCTGCTGGAACCGCAAAATCTACCAGTTGGCAAGTTCTCGTTTTTGTTAATCGATACTAGGTCTGGTATTCTTGCTGAGATAGGGTCTTTATCTCGATGTCCCAGATAATCTTATGCATTTCATTCTCAAGAACAGATTCTGGTTTATAGCATATACCATCTTTATTCATATCCGTGAGAGTTTTTCACACCCGCCTAAGCTGGAGATTCACTTGAAGCAGTGTGACAGCAAGTCTCCTCTTCTGAGTATTCTAACTGATCTTAAGAATGCTGTTGCTTGAATGGTCTTGATTATTTTGCGGATTTCCAGTTCCTCCAGACAGATTTCAAAAACATTTGGGACGGTTCGTAGGGCCCCAATTACGATTGGCACGACCTTCCCCTTTATGCTCCAGAGTTTATTATTATGATTATTATGATTATTATTATTATCATTATTATTATTATTATTAGATTTTCACACCTGTCGTAGCCGGTGGTTCACTGGAAACTGAGTGACAGCAAGTCTCCTCAGGTATGCAGGACTTTATGAGTAGTCTAGCCGATTTTAACAGTGCTGCAGTTTGGATAGTCTCGATTCTTCCTCTGATTTCCAATTCACCTAAATTCTTTTCCATAGATTTGGGCACCGTTCCAAGGGCACCAATTACAATTGGTATGACTTTCATCTTCATGTTCCAACGTTTCCTCAGTTCTCTGACAAGTTCCAAGTATTTGTCTATCTTTTCGCTTTCTTTCATTTTCACTCGGTGGTCGACCGGGACGGCAAAATCCACGAGATGACACGTTCTCTTTTTCTTGTCGATCAATAGTAGGTTTAGTCTCCTGGCCGGGATTAGGTGATCTTTCTGTACGTCGAAGTCCCAGATAATTTTTATCCGTCTCATTCTCCAGGGAAGGTTCAGGCTTGTGCGTATACCATTTAGTTGTATGTTAAAATTGAATTTCTTGCACAATTCCCATTGGATTACTCTTCCCACCGAATCGTGTCTAGTCTTGTACTCTCTTTGTGCTAGTTTGCAGCATTGCTATTCCGTTGCGTCCTATGTATTTTGCCTTTATATAGTTTGTTCTTATGGTATTGTGTTGTGCTGCAATTTTAAATGACTTGGTCTCTCTCTTGGGGTTTCCTCTTCTTAGCCTTCCGATGTGATATCTCTTAAGTTTGATGCTTGAAATACCCATGTAGTTGTTTTTTTCCTATTTCTGTTTTTTTTTGTTTTTTTTTATAGTTTTGGATGTATTTCTGAATTATGCTTATTCATATGCTTATTCTTATTGATGGTATTTTACTGGAGGCTGAGTGACAACAAGTCTCATCAGGTCTCCAGGACTCCCCTGTGTATTCTAGCCGACTGCAACAGTGCAGTAGTCTGGATGGTTTCAATTCTTCATCTGATTTCTAGATCCTCCAGTCTTTTTTCCAAGTATATTGGGACCGTTCCTAGTGCACCAACTAGAATTGGTATCACTTTCACTCATATTCCATAGCAATTTCAATTTTCTGGCAAGGTCCAGGTATTTATTGATTTGTTCATTTTCCTTCAGCTTCCCTGTGATCCGCTGCAACCGCAAGTTACACCAGTTGACACGTTCTCTTTTCTTTCTTTTTTTAATCAGCACTATGTCTGGTCTCCTGGCTGGGATAGGATGAACCGTCTTTATCTCAAAGTCCCAGAGAATTTTATGCGTTTTATTCTCTAGAGCAGATTCTGGTTTATGCATATACCACTTTGTTGTATGGTCAAAATTTAATTTTTGACATAATTCCTAGTGGATCACCTTCCCAACCCAGTCGTGACTAGCTTTGTATTCCCGTTGTGCTAGTTTGCTACATTCACTTAATACATGGTTTACAGTCTCATCTCTGTCACCGCACAGTCTACATTTACTGTTTGTTCCGTCGATATAATTTGTTCTTAAGGCACTATTTTGTGCAGCAGTTTTTAGTGATTCAGTTTCTCTCCTGAGGTTTCCTCTTCTTAACCATGTCCAAATCTTTTTATGTGCAACCTCTCCGATGTGTGCTTTGAAGTTCCCATATAATTGTTTTTATTCCCGTGTTTGTTTTCTAGTTTACGTTGCTTTTCTGTTTTTTTTTTTTTCATATATTATATCTGCTGTTGTTTGCTACCATAAGTACTCTTTCTTTGCTCTTTTTTGTGTATTCTTCGAGTCCTTGGATTTTGGCCTCTACACAATCCTCTATGTTGGCAATAACTCTTCCACCTTCTTTTCTTGGTATATATAGCCTATCTTTATCATGTAGAGTCTTATGCATCGTCATTAATTTCCTAGTCATTTGGTCTATCTGACTGATTCTTTTGTCCATTTTAAGAATTGCCTTAACTATCTTAAAACGGGAACGGCCAAGCTTATTATTATTATTTACTCCTTTTGAGTTTTCACATTAGCTGATGGTCTTTCACTGGAGCCTGAGTGACAGCAAGTCTCCTTAGGTCTCCAGGACTCTTCTGAGTATTCTGGCAGATTGCAGCAGTGCAGTGTTCTGAATGGCTTCAATCCTTCCTCTGATATCCAAACTTTCCAAGCCCTTTTCTAATCCTTTTGGGACTGTTCCAAGTGCACCAACTACAATTGGTATCACTTTCACTTTCATATTCCATAACTTTTTCAGTTCTCTGGCAAGGTCCAGATATTTGTCAATTTTTTCATTTTCCTTTAACTTCACCCTGTGATCTGCTGGCACTGCAAAATCCACCAGTTGACAAGTTCTTTCTTTTTTTGTTAATCAACACTAGGTCTGGCTTTCTTGCTGGGATAAGGTGATCCGTTTTAATTTCAAAGTCCCAGAGAATTTGTTGCGTTTCGTTCTCAAGAACAGATTCTGGTTTATGCATATACCATTTTGTTGTGTGGTCAAAATTTAATTTTTGCATAATTCCCAGTGGATCACCTTCCCAACCCAGTCGTGTCTAGGTTTGTATTCTCGTTGTGCTAGTTTGCTACATTCGCTGAGTATATGGTTAACAGTCTCATCTCTATTACCGCAATCTACATTTACTATTTTGTTGGTCTTATCAATTTTCGCTTTGATGTAGTTTGTCCTCATGGCATTATTTTGTGCAGCAATTATAAGTGATTCCGTTTCTCTTTTGAGGTTTCCCTTTCTTAACCATGTCCAAGTCTTTTCATGTGCAACCTCATCTATTTGTCGTTTGAAGCGTCCATATAATTGTTTTTCTTCCCATTTTTGTTTTCTAGTCTTTGTCGTTTTTCTGTTTGTCCATCTGCCGTTTCTACTATTGTTGGCCGCCATAAGAAGTTTGTCTGCTCTTCCTTGTGTAATCTTCAAGTTGTTGGATTGTGGTTTCTACGCATTCCTCTATGTTGGCAAGACCTCTTCCACCCTCCCTTTCTTGACACATACAATCTATCTCTATCATCTCTAGGGTGGAGAGCCTTCTGCATGGTCATTAATTTTCTCGTTCTTTGGTCTATCTGTCTGAGTTCTTCTTTTGTCCATTTTAAGAATGGTCCTGAGTATCTTATAATGGGGACAGCCCAGGTATTAATCCCTTTGATCAGATTTCTGCTGTTAAGTTTCGTTTCTAGAAGTTTTCTAGTTCTCCTGAGATATTCTTTTTAACTTTTCCTTTCATTTCTGCTTGCATGATATTGTCCGCTTCTAAAATTCCTAAGTATTTGTAGCTTTCATTTTCATCAAGGGATTTTATAGTTTCCTGATTTGGTAGTTGTATTCCATTCATTAGTTTTCTCTAACCACTTTTTATTACAAGCATAGCACATTTTTCGATTCCAAATTCCATCCCTATATCCTGGCTATATATTCTAATAGTTTGTACTAGGCTCTCCAATTCTTTTTCATTTTTTGCAAAAATTTTAATGTCATCCATGTACATCAGGTGGTTTATCTTTTCTTGTGAATTACTAAATTTTTAAATTATTATTATTATTATTATTATTATTATTATTATTATTATTATTATAATTATTATTAATTATTTACACCAACAAAAGGTTATGGTCTTTCAATGGAGTCTAGTTGACAATAAGTCTCCTTGTGCCTCCAGAACGCTTCTGAGTATTCTAGCAGATTTCAACAATGCTGTTGTCTAGGTGGCCTCAATTCCTCCTCTAATTTCTAGTTCCTCTAGTCTGTTTTCTAAACTTAGGAAAACCGTTTCAAGTGCGCCAACTACAATGGTTATCACTTTCACCCTCATATTAGATAGTTTTTTCAATTCACTAGCAAAATCCAGGTATTTGTATGTCTTTGTGTTTTCTTTCATCTTCACTCTGTGATATGCTGAAAAGGCAAAACTTCTAGTTCACACGTTCTCTTTTTCTTGCTTTATTATTATTATTATTATTATTATTATTATTATTATTATTATTATTATTATTATTTATAGAGATTATTAGTGATTATTATTGTTATTATTATTATTATTATTAGAGATTATTAGAGATTATTAAGGATTATTATTGTTATTATTATTATTATTATTATTATTATTATTATTATTATTATTATTATTGTTATTATTATTATTAGAGATTATTAGGATTATTATTATTATTATTATTATTATTATTATTATTATTATTATTATTATTATTATTATTATTATCATCACTGATAATATTACTATTACTATTATTTTTAGAATAAGCAACGTCAATAATGATGAATGTTTATTTTCAGTGAAGTGTTACTACGGTAAAGTCCAAAAGAATATTCTCGCTTATATATGTCCATGTTACCTCCAGTGAAATTTCCCTAGTTTGTTGCTTGAAGTATCCATACATCTGCTTTTCTTCTATTTTTATTGTTTATTTATGTTATGTTTATTTTTTTGTTATTAATTTGCTAATCAAATTTCTTATATTTGATTATTTTACCTCTTTCTTTTTTAAATTAAATAAAACATTCGTTTGAAAATATTATTTTCTTCTCTAGATTTATCTTTTATATTCCGATCTCAAATAATTAATACTTTCTTTTATTTTCCCTGCAAAATAATATATATAGACATGAAGGTTTTACTTAAAATAAAACTCAATGAAAAAAAAAAGCCTTGCCTTTCGTGAACATTTTTTCTCCTTAGCTAAATTTCGAATTGAAATATACGATTAAAAAAAGGCATTATTTTAATAAGGTCATAAAAGAATTCAGTCCTAGCACAACAGAAGCATTATCTGTTAAATCTATAAACATCAATAGACTAATGGAAATTTAACGACACTCTTTACAATGCGCAGCGTTATTGGCCACCGATATTATTATCACATTCTTTTTAGCCCCAAGAGATTGTATTTGCGATCTTGTACCTAACATACAAGGTTAATGTATTGGAGAAAATGATTTTTTCGATGGTTTGTATTGATCAGCAAAAGAAAAAAAATCTCTATATCTTGTTTAATATCACAAAACAATAACAACAATAACAACATTAAAAGATGAATAAATAAATCTAAAAAAAAAAAATCTCCTTTTTATATTACGAAGAATTCGCATCGAAAGCGTATGAACATTCATTATTGGATAAGAGCACTTAATGTATTGAGTCTAAACAAGACAAGCGTCTATTGTTATATTGAAGCGATTTTCTGATATTGATCCACTGAATGTAATCCTCCCCGTTATGTCATTGTAATGTTTCAAGCGTCTCTTTACGCATGTCTGTAATAAATATCTTAAGATGATTCAATGTCTTAAACATCTGACAATATCACTAGATTTCTTCTTATATTGAATGATTATATACAAACCTTTATTTAAATGTATATTGTTTATTGATGAAACTGAGCTAAGGTAATAAATACGAAAGAATCTCGACTTTTCGATATTATAATTTAATAATAATTTTTATGGCGGCACATCGATAGTTGATGGGAATTCTTCTTTGAAAGAAAGCTAGGTTAGTGTAGTGTAGACATGATTTCAACGGCGCAGTTAACAAAAAATAAATACGTGGCTGGAAGGAGAATAATTAGATGCATGCATTTACCATTTAAGTGTGACATACAAAAAAGCCCGTTCAGGATTTGAACTCGGGTCACCGTGTCGATTTCCTACGACGAAAACTATTGCACAAACAGCGTTTCGTAAGATATTTACATTTTTTACATTTTTTATCATTATTATCTATTTACTTAATTCTTGTATTTATTTAATTAATTTATAACTTTATTTGGGGTTTCTTACAAATCTTCTCCGGGTGCTTACCCAAGATATATGGTGATGGTAGAATTGATTATATGAATTCTATGTATTTATGTTGTTTTTATGGGAGAGGAGGAGGTTCTGTCTTTTTGGTGCTACTTTTTCACTTTGATAGCAATGTCCTAAGAAGGTTGCCAATTGAGGAGGTACACACACACACACACACACACACACACACACACATATATACGATATAATATATATATATATAAATATATATATAAGATCCATTTTTTATTTCATTTTATTTTTATTTTTGTATTAATTTAGGTTTATATGCTTTGTGTTTATGCCAGTTTTTAAACTCATTTTTATTTATCTAACCTATACATGACCATAAATTACTTTCATTCCACAGAGCTCAAGTAAAGCAATGACGGAGGATCCCACACTACCCAGAGCTCTATAATTGGAGCCTTCCCAGCAGATGTCTATTTCGTGTCATATCAAGGAGACTAAAGACCCTCAGCCACGGTTTTCCAAACACATATATGGTTTAAAAATTGATAGCAATGGTCGGAACAACCATAAGTTATTAAGGGCTAGACATGACTAGCCCAAATGGCCAAAGGTGGAGTGGTTGCATATCATGGACTTCTCAGTCACCAGAGTTCCGTTCCTAAGCATCACTGGTTGCCACCGATGTCACCAAGTTCCCCATTGGTGGCTGGTGTCTTACCCCTCTGGAGCGGTGTACACAACGTATTCTACATCTCCAGCCCACAGTGCGCTTCTCCGACTGCTACTAATATGTACATACTAATAGCATTGCATAACAGATATACTTTTTCTGTATAAGCATCAATTTCAATAAGAGCTTAACTTAGTTAACTATCTCTATATGGTAATTCCATGATTTATGCTAGTGGTGACACTTAGAATCAAGTGGGTAGTTGCATCTAGATGCAGGTGTAAACAGTCCAAAATTTTAAATAATCCTTGAAGATTGATATGCCATTAAACAAGGAAACCAAACCTAATATTTTTCTCTGCTTTTGTGATCTGTGTGGAAAACCGAGAGCGGATGTAGATGTGGCGCTCTACCCCAATTGAAAAAACACTTCTAGGGCTTGTGAAAAGAACATAGACTCCCGCGCTGTACAGTGATACTGACAATAAGCCACCCTGCCAACTTTACTTACTGTCTACTAAATGTACAACATGCTTTACAAATTTATTTAGTTGCATTTAAAAAAAAACTCTACCATTAATTTAAAATAGGTTAAAAATAAGTTGGTTAAAATAATATTTTTGTGAATCAGAATGTTCAGCCTATTAAATAAAACGTTTTGTGTCCTATCCTCATTAGTTTTGTTATAACCCAAAATTTAGAAAAAACAAATAATAATGCAAACCATTTAAATGCCCTTTTACCATAACAATATTTATTCTATTTCGCACTGCCCATGGTATTTTTATTATTATTATATATATTTTCCTGTTTCAGTTTTAGAGTCACTCTGACCTGATTGTTGTATTCGAAACCAGTGGAATGGATAAAAGAAATAAAAATGTATAAACAAATAAATAAAAAAACAAAATGAAAAACAAACAAAGAAGAGTCTTCCGAATAACAGTGTTTAATTCCATTTTGTTGATTAGTAAGTTAGAGCGCGTCCGATATAACCAATGCCTTTTTGGTCTATTTGTAATGAGAAATTTCTTATCGCTTAATAATGATGGAATTTATACATCATATCATTTTTATAGAAAATAGAGACCATGGAAATGAAAAAGAGTTTGTATGGAAATTTGTTAGATCGAATTTGGATAGATGAGATTTTCGTTCCGACTTTATGGGTGAATGATTAGGTCACAAGCGAGGCAAACTGATGATTAACATCGATAATTATAGTCCAACCTATATTGGCATTTAAGAGTTGCTGGTGGAAATGATTCTATCCGGACTTTTTTAGATACAGATATATTAACAATTGGTAGTGCACATGGAGAGCTCCGTGTAAAATAATTTGATAATATTTAGAGCAAGATTTATAGAATCTATAAAGAAAAACCTAAATATCTGACATGTTAACGGTATAGTTTATTTTCAACCAATTATTGCCTTTGAGAGTCGCGGCTTCCCAAGCACTCTTAATTCTAGACATTCTGTCACGCTACGTATTAGATAAATTCATTCTTATATTACTTTCCTTAGCGTTTATTTTTTACCAGCGTGACAAAATCCCTAAAGTCGCCGTTGTCGCCCATTTTCACCGCCTACACGCAATTCTTCCTTTCTCATGCTGACCTCGTTCGAGAAGGACGAAGATCTTCTGTTCTCTGCCCACTTACCTCTATTCGGACCTGAAGCTTTTTTACACCTTCGTATATGGTGAATAAACATATCTTGTACCCACTGGTATTTTGTCAGAGTCTTCATTGTACGAGGAGGTTTACCTACACCGCAACGAGACACGATGACGACATCTGTCAGAAGGATAAGGACTGTAATGTGAGGCTGTGATACATTCTGCTCGACTCCGGAGATTCCTATGCGTTTGTTTAATGCATTAAGTGACCTGTGTAAAAAGTGCGGGATGACTAAAATATGTTAATTGAGAAAAAAGTTTATTATGACTGAAAATTACTTTAAGGACATGTTTTCTTAGGCGGACCGGAAAACACGGAGAGAGGTTCGAACGCACAGGAGAAAGGGTCAGAGATACGCATTGTTACCCTACAAGCGAAGATCTGGCGTCGGCATCCTAGTTCCAGATGTAGTGAATAAGTAAGCAAGCCAATAAAAGTTATTCTTGTAAGTCCGTCGTCCAAGAGAATCCAATGTTCAATGACATAAGCTCAGAATGGGGTCTATTTAATACAGCAGAAACAGCAGCAGCAGTGCAGTAGTTGGACAATAAGAATCCTTCTCGGGGCACGTGTTTATAGGCGAGTCTATAAATAAAAGTGGACCATTTCCTCATGCTTATATCATAAATAATTCAACAACGCTATGCCTAGACAGTTGACCAAAAGGCTAAGGACGTTTTTTCTCTCATTCCTCAAAGCGACAAATAATTTAATTGAAAAAATTTATTATTTGTCTATTACACATTTCTCTCTATCAAAACAACTTATGAATGAAACCAAGTCAGACGAATACAAGTGACCAGCCACATAAATGAATAGTATATAGCCGTATAAAATAGGCCAGTGCTTGGCAGGATGTTGGTTTGTGTAAACAATTAGATTCCTTACGTACGAAACATTCGCGAGGGTGACACACGTTTTAAGACGTACCCTTAGCGACGTGATTTGTCGCATGAAACATACATTATTGGTACACTCTTGCTACATACACTTGTTGTACCCAACGTTTCGTGGTGCAGTATGTTACATTTGACCACTGGCCAAGTGATAGTTTTCAATGTTTGCCGTAAAAGCATCAATATTATCGATAGCTGACTTTGACTCTATCTACTTATCTATCTATCTATCTATATATATAATATACATAATAATATATTATATATAATATATATATATATATATATATATTAATATATAAGTATATTTTGCAGAATTTTTTCTTTAAATTCTGTCGGACGAGTTTTTGTTCGATCCTTTCTAACTGTCAGGCCATCTTTTTTAATATCTGGTTGGAATTGATGATAGATCCACAAAGTTTACCACGAGCGCTTTCTGCACAACTTATCCCATCATCAGTGTCAAACTGGTGAGATGTTTCCAGTTCAGAAAGCCCTCGCGCTAAAAGCTTTGGTGGATTCATACACCAATTTCTACCCGATATTAATACAGTGTCCAGACAGTTAGAAAGGATCGATCAAAAAACTCATCGACAAGAACTGTCCGCTATGAGTTCAACAATATATAATATTATATATATATATATAATATATAATATATAATATATATATATATAATATATCAAGTTCAACAATTATATTATATGCATAGGTTCAAATAAAACAAAACTAAGTATGATCAAATGCAAACTTCTATAATCCAATACAAAAACATTACAAATTAAGCTTGCCTGATACCATTCAAACAATACGACTAAGCCAGCTTACTTCGCTGAAAATTTCATGCTAGTAGATCCTTATGATATGTTCAATTCTCACTGTGTCCGAAAATCACGGCCTTGTACCAAACTAATGTAAGATCTTAAATTACATTAGTCATTTCGATTGGATAATGGGTTGATACATAGTCTTTTACCAACTTTAATTTTGCTTAGTTATTAAGAAGAATATCCCGTTAGTTTATGTATATATCCCCCCATTCCACACCACGAGAAGAATCTGAAACAAGGTCAAGCTGAGGCGATATAACTAGTTTGAATTCAGAGTGTTCATTCCAATTGACTAGTTGCTAAAAATCACATGGAGCCAGATCGGTCGAGTAAGGAGGTTTATGTAGCACAGTGATGTTCTTCTGGGTCAGGAACTCACGGTTACTCAGGGCAGTGTGAGAGGTATGTTGTTATGGTGAAGCACCCACGAGTTGTCCTGCCACATCCCTCGCCTCTTCTCGCTCACAGAACGAATGGCCCTCACATCGATGAATGCGATCAACCTGGAATTTTTTGACATACTTCCTATTGTTATATAGTACCTAAATAATGAGAATAAAATCGTATGTTTTCCCTAAGAATAATGTCTGCACAAACGTCGAAGGAAAGAACAACGAGATCTCGCGGGACATGTTAATACAACAAAGCAATTACTAATTTGCTCGGTATCTGGCTTAGTTAAACGTTTTATACCTTATCATTAATACTCATTCTGATTCTTCCTACTTTCTCTGCTAACTCTGATATTCGAGTTACAACACAAATAAAAAAAGCCCAGTCCACCCTACCATTTACCCATAGCTGGGGGAAGAATTATTAGATTCATAACTGTCCCATGGTTAGTAACGTTATGTGAAATGCAAAAAGTATCGTCCAGGATTTTAACTCGAGTCATAGTGTTTGGTTGGTTGGTTGTCTTGGTTTAAATACTATAAACCCTTTTGAGGCATTCAATTACCCAATTTCGGTTAACTAGACGATTCCGGTTGCTTTCAACGTCAGCATGTCTGATTCATACGAAGATAATCGTTACGCATTGAGCGCTTACCCTCGTGGATTTAATGAGCTAGGTTAATATACCACCGTTATTGACTCAAGCAGGCACTCTTGGTCTTGTGGGGCTTACGGTCAAGTCACACTGAAAGCACCGGTTGCCACTAGATATAGGAATTAAGCATCGATGAGCCTGTTTATTACTTAGATGAGTGATCATTTAAGCAAAAGCAGGTATTGTAAGAAACCGAATATCAAAATGACTTGATTCAGCATTTAATGACCCAAAATGGGTTGATATGCCGTAAAAAGAATTACCAACCAACCAACCAACCAACCTTGTGCCAAACTAAGCGAATTATTCATCCAGGTAGGAGAGACAGTTTAACTCTGTAAACTCAGTACGAAAGTAAAAAAATATAATCAGAATTTATTTGACAAATAAAAAAAAACCACATTCAAATGTAATATATACAATACTGGACAGAGAAAATATGTTCGTATTAGTTATTTTGACAGTCCAATATTTTAATTTAAGTATTTATTTAAATGTTATTCTTCTCTTGAGGATATTTATACTCATTAGAAAATAAGATGGAATCGATTCTACTATACATTTTATGAAGTTAACTTAAGTTGTAATTTTATAGCGAAACTTTTAATTTAGTCTTGATGTACGTAAAAAAAAAAAAAACAAAAAAAAAATCAAAATGTACGTTTTAATACAAAGGAGAAAAAATCAAATACATCAATTTTCTAAATTTATTCAGTACTATAGAGAATATCAACTTCTCATATAAAATATACACTCGGAATCACAAAAACCATCAGAACAAGATATGCCGGACTCTGGTAGAGAAGTAAGGATGAACTCATAAGCGACGTCCTTTTATGGGAACCAGCACATGGAAATTCTAGTGCGGGTCATCCAGCAAAGACCTAATTAGACCCGGGGTGAATGAATCATATGGATTGTTGGCAAGAGATTGTCATGGATATCCGCGCTGCTTGCGTGACATGATATATATATATATATATATATATATATTATATATATATATATATATATATATATATATATATATCAAATGCAGTTCAATTTAAATCCAGTTCAAATCCAGGATGAGGCAGTTTGCATTTCACATAGCGCTAATACCCTTCGAAAATGTATGCATCTAACTGCTCTCCCTCCAGTAATTAGTAAATTGTAGGGCAGACCGGACTCTTTAGCCTTGGATAGGTAACCAGTCTAGACGAATTAAAGCTCTGAATTTAAACCTGCTAAACACCTCTTAATAAATTGACCTTGTGTCACACACTGCTCTTGCGGAGAGGTTGGTATATATATATATATATATATATATATAATATATATATATATATACTCGGAAGTATTTGAAAATTACAGTTGCACGCGTACGTATGTGTGTGCACTCGGACATGTATGTAATTACGGATATATGGAATGTATAACAGACACACTATCATGTGTGTGTGTGAATTTGTATACATGCACATGTGTGAGTTGTTTTTTAATAATTTTATATACCTCTGGGCATATAAATGTTTGAAGGTATTGGTTGGCTAGTTGGGTGGTTTGTTGATTGGGATTTTACAGCATGTCAATACTTGAGTTATTTTATGCCGAAGATATTTTTGTTTTATTCATTAATATTGAGTGTTCACATTTTTAAAATACATTTTAACATATTTTGATTTATTTAACCCATAGATATTACCATAACAGGTACTACGAGACTCTGGTTAGTTGACTGATTGGTTGGTTGCTTGGTCGGCAGGTAAACCCTTGGTTTATTTTATGCTAAATACGTTTGTGTTTTATACATTCTTGTTGAGCTTCCGAATTTTTTAAGTCGTTTTGTTTTAAACACATTTTTAAATGATTTTGTATCTATTTAACCCATAGATGGTACCCTAAGAGGTTCTATGACTCCGAGTAAGAGTCGGTAATTGCAATGATGGGGTACTCCACACTCCCCTAGAACTGGAACCTCACTTCTAGATGCAGTTTAGCGTCATACCCAAGACACTGTGTTACATAATCTATGCGGTTGCCTAAGATTATTGTCAATCCCCTGTAATTCTGAGGGGATGACCCTTTTCATACAATGGCCGGGCCCTTCCATGGAAAATTACAGAAGCCCGCCAAAATACGTGAAGTCACGTGGGACCTGTTTGGTCGCCAGTTTTCAGTTAGACGTCAGGCAGAGAATTCGGCCATTTTAGGTCCTGCCTAAACTGGAACTCACGCGCGCTATGTTAGTCAGATATTTAGTTACGTGAAATTTATAGTTAAGGAAATAAAAGTTTGTATAAGTAATATGTTCTTGTGGTTGATGAATGTCTTTGTAACAAGACTAAGAAATGAATCCAGGACGACCAGCCAGCAAGAGCATAGCAATAGAAAACCTTAGAAGATTCCAGACCAAGTCAAGATGTAGAAGAAATACCAGAGACGATCAGAAGCAAAGCCGGCCAGAAGAAAATACGACAGAAATAGAATTAAAGAAAGAGGTATGCAACATTATAATTACTAGCAAATATATGCACCCTCCGGGTGCAAGTATTTAAGTTTTAATGTAATAGAATATCATATTAAATTAGAAAGGCTAATGAAACTGAATAAGAATGTAGATAAAAAGATTTGGAACAGAGGGGGTATGATTGAAAAATAGAACAACTTTGAAACTAACTCTTCCATCAGTTTCCGTTACTCCCGTCTTTCATTGGTAAATTTTCCTAATTTAACTGTTTAGTTAAAATAGGAAGTAAAGAATAAAATGACAGTTATTTCCTCTTGTTAAGGGATTTCTTTTAAAATTTATTGAAGAGATGTTTGCTCATATTCAATAAGATAAAACCAAACAATTAGAAATCAATAATACTTAGCATATATTTATTAAAATCGTTTTTTTAAGATCAATATGCAAATTAGCCTTCCCATTCATACTGTAAACCGCTGTTTTGTTGTATATATAAATACAACTGCATGTTGTTAGTATGTAGATATGGTCAACAGTATAAATAATGTAAAACAATTTTATTGATAATTGAGGTTAAAATAAGGATAAATTCATGGTGAATGTGACCTCAATAACTAAGGGAATTGTGACTTGAGTAGTGATTTAGTTTCGGTTACAGACAGAAAAACACACAATCTCCATTATAATAAGATTTAGTGCCAGTGAAGAAGGCGCTATGCAACAACTGGGCGTATCGGTGGATACTTGCTGCACGATTAATTGTTTATACAATTGTTATACAATAAATATACAAAGAATTCAGACATAAGGAATGGGAAAATTTAATTAAAATTGCACTTAGATTTTTTTAAACTTCTAATGGGCTGGTATTAACTATGATATCTTTAGGGTCGTAAATAACTTAGTTTCGAGCGTTTATTACAGATGTGTTGCATCACTTCTATAAAAACCCAATTCAAGGGGAACAACCTCTTGTGTTGTTACAAAGATATTTGTCCCTGTTTCCGTGTCTTTGTGTTAGACCTTTTTTTTTTTCAGACATTCAATATGTTTGCATAGATGTGTGATTGCGCGTGTTTACGTCTGTATGTCTCCTCAAGCTTGATTGCGTCTAGAAAGCGTTAAAAAATCCAGAAGCACAATGAAGTCTGAATATGTTGATTTTGATTTAAAAAATAA
Source organism: Doryteuthis pealeii (assembly GCA_023376005.1). Lineage (NCBI taxonomy): Eukaryota > Metazoa > Mollusca > Cephalopoda > Myopsida > Loliginidae > Doryteuthis > Doryteuthis pealeii. The sequence continues at coordinate 70,722,681 of CM042143.1, forward strand.
ACAAAAAAACAATTTTGACAAATGTGTTTATGTTTCGCGAAGAATAAGCATAAACAACATTAATTATTTATACAACTATTTGTCTACTGTTTGCTATATCTACACACATAAAATCACATAAACTGATTTGGAGAGAAATAATAAAGGAGCAGACTGATAAGAGCAGGACTAGATAGATAGACAAGCATACAGATAAAAAGAGGGAGAGGGGGAGAGAGCGTGTGTAAGAAAGGTTTCGAAACATTTGTTGTAAATTTAGCTATATGAAAATAAACAGGAAAAAAATAATATAGAATAAAAATATAAACATATGAACAGACAGGAGTAAAAGATATATATATATATATATATATATATATATATATATATATATATATATATATATAGAGAGAGAGAGAGAGAGAGAGACAGACAGACAGACAGACAGACAGAGAGAGACAGAGACAGAGACAGAGACAGACAGACAGACAGACAGAGACAGAGACAAACAGAGAGAGAGACAGAGAGACAGAGCATTATATATATATATATATATATATATATATATATATATATATATATATATATATATATATAGACAGAGCAATAGATAGATAGATAGATAGATAGGGCAACGAAAATATAGATATATGAACAAACGGTTTGAAGACATCATGTCTATCGGCCTAACATTAAAACAAACGCATCGAATATCTACATTTCACTTTGAGGATAGGTGGAGAGATACACTGCTTTTAAACCAATGGTAACAAAGGCATTTTTGTTTGTGTAGTATTTTATGAATAAATCAATGTAGCACCTACACCTGTAATTGAGGCGTCTATTTAATTTAAGTGCAACAATATATATATATATATATATATATATATATATATATATATATATATATATATATATAATATAATATATATACGTTATTTTCTGTGTTGTATAGAACGTCCATATATTGGATGAGTCTGGTTCCATTGTACGTTATTATTTTATATTTAGTATTCCTCTCGTAAATATGAGAATTTACTATGCATAGCTTATTTTTATATAAGGTCACGCGCAGGTGGGTACCTGCGAGGATTGAACTCAGTTATAGTTCCAATGGTCTTCAGAGCATCTAGTTTGTTCGCCGTTACCCACCAGCGAGCCGCCCATTCCACAGAAACGTGTGATCGATATTAGGACAGTTTATTGAAATAATCAGATCTATTTTAAGATCTATGAAGAAAAGGTTTTGTTTTCATAGACGTTTGTGTCCTCTCTGGAATTATCCCATTCTAGCTGTGGTTAGCCACAAAGAAAATGGAATTAGCAAAGCCCAGTGTCGCATCCGAATGTCGGAATTGACTAAATCCCATAGAAAGAATCACCAGCCATTCTGACAGTGATTTCATTAACATGTTTATATATATATATATATATATATATATATATATATATATATATAGTAAGAAAAACTTTTCCATAGAATAACGGTTGGTTAGTTGGTTGGTTGGTTGGTTGTAATTTTACGACATGTTATTCCTTGGCGTATTTTATGCCAAAGACGTTTTTGTTTTATTTGTTATTGTTAGGTATTATTGTTAAATATTATTATGAATTTTTTTTTGTATTCACTGAAAAATCTTATCAAATTTTATTAGACTTGAATGCTTAACCTAACAATAATATATATCTAATAGTCGTGTATAAGGAACATCCAATGTAGATTTTACAAAGGTACTTGAGCATCTACGTAAACATATGAGGGTCTTGAGTATCTGTGGGACTTGAGAATTTTAACGTTTTATATCGAGAACTTGAACAACTATAGATTTTATATTTGGTTGGTTAGTTGTATTTTCCGGCATGTCAACCCTTTAATTATTTTATGCCGAAGACATTTTTTGCTTTATTCAATTGGGTATTGAATTATTTTAAAAACTCATTTTTAAAACTCATCTTTAACCAATAGAATGTCCCGTAATAAGTACTGCCACTCCGAGTCAGAGTGGCCCTGAGAATAATGATATGACACCACACTCCCCAGAGATCCAAAACTGGCACCTCACTACTACTAGATGCAGTTTAACGTGATACCCCAGACACTAAGACGTTCAGCCATTGCCTTCCAGTACATTCATGATAAAAAGAGATTGCAGTTTGCTATAAGAGCAATAGGTGGGGGACAACTAGGGCAAGACTAGAGCAGCCGATTGATAGGAGGTGGCGTATCCAGCCACCCGTCTACCCCAAGTAAGGTCAGCCACCAAAATTCTTAAACACCATGGGTCACCCCCCAAATTGAAAGATTGCCTCGTTGGGGTGGGGGTGGGTCTTACATCTCTGCAGATGCGGAGTCGGTGTATTTTGCAGCCCTAATCGACAGGGCGTTTGAGAATTCGGCTTCCTGTAGGACTTCAAGCAAAAAAAAAAAAAAAAAAAAAAAACAGCGACGATTGTTTTTGTTTTTTTTTCTCTATTTAAATTGAATTAACTGATCGATTTTTTTAAAATATCATCATCATCATCATCATGTCGCGCTTTCAGCGCGGATATCCATGGCAATCTCTCTCCATCCGTCCCTATCGCTCATCATTCTCGGGAGGTCCTCTATGCAGCATCCTGCATCCGCACAGAGCTGATCAATATACGTTTTTGCTGGTCGGCCCACACTGGCTTGTCAATGTGCTGGCTTCCACAGGAGGAAAACCCTAATATTACTTCATATAGAATTTTGTATTAATCTGAGTCTATTAACCAATTGGATTTCTTTGTTAATTGAATAGTATATTTTGGGAAAAAATGCTTAGTCAGATCAAAAAGAGAAATAGCGTATACAATTTTAAGGTTAATTTCCATAATTTCTGATAAAATGGAGAGAAGAAGAATTCAAGAGGGACTTTATGAATTACTAAACATAACTTGATCTTTATATATATATATATATATATATATATATATTATATATATATATATATATATATTATGGTCTATATATTCTGTGCAAAGATTCTTTTCTTTATTGGGAGAAGATATACAGTTTTTTTCCGGGTATAGGTTCTGGTGTTGGAGCAGGTGTGTCAGGACATTAAGAGGAATATGATAATGAAAAAAAAAGTTTGTTTGAAAATCAATGATAAAAAATAATTGTTTTACCATTATTGGCTCGAAATAAATAAACGAGATACTGTGTTTTCTTTTTATAAACAATTTCGCCAAATATCCAGACTTGGGTGCGACAGAAATAAGCAAGGCCTATGATTTTGTTTAGAATATGGGAGACATCTGGATTTAGTGGGTGGTCAAGGAATTTTGATTAGTCAAACACGCGTTGGGTGTTCTGGAATATTCTGAAGCAAAAAGTACTGAAGTGAGTGCTCAGAATTAAGCTGGCAGTCAGTTTTGGGCTCGGGATGACAGGAAGCAGCAGAGTTTGGGTCTCAGAGCGACAGCCACGTAGTTAGGAGTAGGGCAGACATAGGGTGGAAATCAGTGCAGTTGTCTTGGATTTGGACGAATTGAGTTAATGAGAGCCAATGCAGTTAAATTAGTCGAGATTAACCCACCAAATAACGAACTGGCAACCTTGTCATATATAGAGAACGAGCGAAAGATCCGACCGATGAAGTAATCCTCTCTCTCTCTCTCTCTCTCTAATATATATATATTATATATATATATATATATATATATATATATATATATATATATATATGTACTAGATAACAAAAAGATAAGTATAAGAATATGAAGATAAGTAGCAAGGATATGTAACAATGAGATACATAAAATTCTCTGGGAATCTGTGATACCACTGGATCACCCAATAATGACTAAAAGACCGAACAAACCATACAAAAAAAAATAACAAGACTGATTCAAAAATATGTATACACGTTTTTAATTTGATTTACACATTTCGACTTTGGCAAAGAAAGAAATTAACATTATTACTGAGGCCTATGAATAATGGGTACTCTTCGCGGAGTTCCATCCCGGTCTCCTGCCAAAAAACCTCTAGCCGGTGGCTGCTGAAAAAAAAACCCAGCTGTAACCGAAGCGGTGTCACTTGAAAAAAGAAAGCAACAGACTTAGGGTGTTTTTACAGAAAACCCAACCCTAACCCTAACCCTAACCCTAAACCCTAACCCTAAGCCCCCTAGTTAAAATTAACAGTTTTATTACAAAATTTGTGTATACAGGGTGACCCAGAAAAAACAGAGCCCAAATTATTTTCCCATCAAACTAACTCAAAACGCCAATCCCAACCTTAACCCTAACCCAAGTGACACCGCTTCGGCTACGGACTTCAATCGTAGCCGGTGTTTTATTTTTCAGCAGCCACCGGCTAGCGGTTTTTGAGACAGAAGACCGGGACGGAACTCCGCGAATATACCCGAATAATGTCACTGTCAAATAAATTTGCAAATCATGAATTTTTTATTTACTTAGATAATTATCTCAACAGAATAGATTCATAATTAATTACAGCAATATCTTGACTTACAAACTTATGATGTTTCCTAGTTCCGAGCTGTCAGTCGGTCAAAATTGTCTTTCTGTGTTTAGGTACGATTTAGGTAGCTTTATGTTAATATGTTCATTAAACAGATTTTAGTTTCCAAAATCATTACGAGAAATAAATATGTTTATAAAAAATAAACATTAAAACATATTAAGGCACATAATTCTTTGCATTCTATTCTATATTGTTTTTATACGATACAATCTTATTTTTCTTATTTAAAAAATATAACAAAAATATATATGTTTTTGGTGATGGAACTGATTAATTGTGTTTCAATTTATTTCGATTGGGACAACTGGTTTGATGTACGAGAAAATGGAATTAAGTGTGAAATGAATTTAACTCGTAAGTCAACATGCCTGTGTATCTTTATTTTATGCTTAGATGTTACAGAATTATAATCATCGTTCATTTATAGTTATATTGTTTGTGTAGGTTTTTAAGAGGGCTTTTTTTAACACAGATATGACATCAAGTATTCCACTTTTGTATTGTTTTGAGCATTGCTATCTAATGCTGGAGGCGCGTGGAAAATGGACTCGTCGATTCGAGTTCAATTCCTAGACGAAGCTGTTGGCATTTCACATAGCGCTAATACCCTTGGGAAAGGTATGAATCCATATATTCTCCCTCCAGTTATGGGTTAAATAGTAGAGCAGACTGGGCCCTTCAGCCTTGGGTAGGTAACCAGTCTAGGAGAGGGATAACTCTGAATTCAAAATTCCTGAGGTCGGTCGTTGATTGGGTTTGTGGCAACCCTTGATACACCAATTTTTTCCTATCGACTGTGCCAAAATGTGTGGTTGGTCCAACACAAGCCTTCACCACTATAAATAAATCACTGTGCAGATGTTCATTGCATGAACACTCATACGTCGATCGACGGAAGAGTCCATCATCTAATGCTAATAATTATGTGGTTTCATGTAATTATTACTGCTTAATAATATTTTGATACACATTTATTTAGTTTAAAGTATTTGTAATAATTTTTAAACATATCTATTTGGACCATAGCTAGGACCCTAATAGGTACTATCACTGCACGTAAAAGTGGATCTGAGATTAAAAACAATTAAAGGGTACCCCAGGATCTACAGATTTCCAAAAATTGTGTCTTAGCATCATAGGGAGTTTAGTGTCATACCAAGGAAACCATAATTAAATACATTAAAATAACTCATCTTGATTAAAGAAAATCTTTTTGTATTCAAACCAGTATGTTTTGACAAATAAATTTAAAGTTATAAAATAAAAGAGAAGTAGAATTTATATATACTACTGGATGGTGCTGAAACTTGGACATTTTACCGCAAGCATATAAACCAACTTGACGCCTTTCACATGCGTTGTCTTCGCGTCATTTGCGGTATAAAATGGATGATAAAATAAGAAATAGCACAATATTAAAAAGATGTGACATTGCTCGCATCGAAACCCTACAAGGTTCAGCTTAGGTGGGCTGGTCACGTTGTCAGAATGAATGAGATCAGGCTTCCAAAGAAGATTTTATACGGGCAATTACCAAATGATAAGCATTCTATTGGACGTCCTCTCTTATGCTACAAGGACAAATTGAAGGACAATTTGAAACGCCTCGATATTGACCTGAGTGCTTGGGAAGATCTAGCATCGGATCGGAAGGAATGGCGTAAGACATGCTTCGCTCGACTAAAGAGCTTTGAATAAAATAGACTGAAGCATAGAGATCGGATCCGCCTAACTTTAAAACAAAAACATTTAACTCCTGCCTTGGAGCATTTCGTTTGTCAGTGTGGCTTTATGGCTCGCAGCAGGGCTGGTCTGCTGTCACACTCGAGGAAATATAAAATGTCTTCTTGACAGCATACACAATATGGGAGGAATCAAATCACTCACTGCTGACCCTCATATATCGTTCACGATAGGAGAGTCCACCATATATATATATATATATATATATATATATATATAGAGAGAGAGAGAGAGAGAGAGAGAGAGATAGATAGATAGATAGATGTTGTATACCCCTTATAAAATCGTCGTCGAACATCGGGTATATACATGAGAGAGGAGACTTGTGTGATAGAGAGACAGAGACAGATACAGAGGTGAGACTTACTTGTTCTTCACTTCTTGCTACGTCTAGTCGCCATGTTTCCCCTTCTTTGGTCGTCATGTTGTCATCTAGCTGTCTCTCTTAGTAAGGGCTTCTTTTAAGAGCTAGTTTTTAGTCATGCAATTAATCAACTCACAAGACTTTTATTTTTCTTGATCAAGATTTATTTAACCCATTCTGATTCGCCGTGTGGGGAGTTAACAAACTCAGCAGAGAGATAGGCATCCTCGCTGTTCAACGTCAGAAATCTAAACTAACTAAATCACGTGATGCGCGAGATTTCCGCCTCTGGGGTCAGGGAGCTATAACCGTCCAGGTAGTTTTCCATTCCCTTATCTGAAAACCAATGGCCCCTTAAAATTCTCGCTACACGGTCCGTCAACAACCCATGACACCACAGAATATGTAACAGAGAGAGAGAGAGATACAGACAGACGGACAGACAGACAGACAGAGACAGAGAGATAGAGAGAGTGGAGAGGTTGGAGGAAGGGAGGCAGACAGACAGACAGACAGATAGACGGATAGTCAGAAATAGTGAGCGAAAGAAAGAAATAGATAAATAGTGAAACTGGGGAAAGAGAGAAAGATATATGAATATATATATGTATATATATAATATATAAATAGATAGATAGATACACACACACACATACACAACACACACACACACACACACAATATATTATATATATATATATATATATATATATATAGAGAGAGAGAGAGAGAGAGGTAGATAAAGGGAGGGAAAGAGAATATAGAGAAATGACGGGAGAGAGAGAGAGAGAGAGAGATGTAAGAATAAAAACGACATCTGGAGATTATTTTCCAGCATTCGGCACGTTCTCTGTGGGAAGCATGTTCGAATTCACTCTGGAAAAAAAAAACACTATTTCATACGAAATCCGAATGAATGACTGAGAAAAACAAACAAACACAAATTATAATAGAAATTCTATTTTGGTAGATATTCACGTGGAAAGACTTATGTTCAGACGTTCTTTTATATAATTATCAGCTTGCACGCGTTCACACATTTATATGAATGCTCACTGCACGTGAACACACATGCTGGTCTGCATTCCTCCAACTTCCTGCTTATTCATTTATTTTTTCCAGAAGTAAAACCTAGAGCACATTTCAACACCAGATGGCACCCCTTGGCTAAGAAAATTAATTTTAAGTGTTTATGACCTTCCATATCATGAACTAAGGGAAGAATCAATCTATCTATCTATCTATCTATCTATCTATCCATTACAAAAATCATCATCAAATTCACATAGATTTATTCATGTATTCACGAGCAGGACGTGACACAATATCATTTTTAACTTTTTGCCTACCAAATTGCCCCTGCAGGTCTACCAAATTATTCCATTCCACAAGTTCCCTATTGCTAAAGGAACAAGTACCAGGTTCAGAGTTGGTTCAAAAAAACAAAAAAAACAAAAGATGGCAGGTGTGTTCATGTAATGGTTTCATTTCCCACCCAGTCGTGTACTCCATCTGTGCCAGTTTGTTTCATTTGGTTATTATGTGATTTACCGTTTCGTCTGTCTTCACATAACCTCTGCTCGCTATTATTCTTCGTATTATCAATTTTTGCTATGACCAAATTGATTCTGATGGCATTATTTTGTATCCTATTATAATATATTCATTTCTCTCATAAGGTTTCTCCCTATCTGCTTGAACAGAAGAATTCTCCTGCTGGACCTCTATAGAGGGGTAAAATCTCTCCAATATGTCCATCTGGTAGCAGCGGGTGGCGACCCGTGATGCTTAAGGACGAGATCTTAGTGGCTGAGCAATCAATGACATACAGCACTCCACTTTTGTCATTGTTTAGACAAGATGGACCGGTCGGAGGCCCCCCTTCGACCAATCGGCTGGCAACGCCAAACTCTAGCACCTATATGATTGTGCCGACCATATTGCCCTAATGGCACCCCCAATCCTTTTTATCGAAATGTGCTGGGAGGTGGTGACTGATGTGACTGGGTATGATGATAAACTGCATCTAATAGTGAAGTTTATACTCTGGAACTCTGGGAAATGTTGAGAAGCCCTTTATCGCCATTACACACAGTACTACCCTGACTCCAGGTGGTAGCGTCCCATCTATGGATTAAATAGATTTTTTTTAAAAATGAGTATTAAAATTGAATTTGAAAGAAAAATTAGATATCCACTAAGAATGAAAAAAAAAATGTATTCGGCATAAATTAATACAACAGTTGTAAAATCCAACCAAAACAAGCAACAACCTAACTTGTTATTATTCTTCGTATTATCAACTTTTGCTTTGTCATAATTGATTCAGATGACATTGTTCCATGCTGCCATTAAAATATATTGTCTTTTTCTCTTCAGGTTTTTCTTTCTTGTTCTGGTTATCCTGTATGGAAATTTATTTAGAAAAACTAAACACTGAAGCCCTATATCATTGGTTTCATTCAACAAGACATCTTAAACAATCAGAAATAAAACTTCACAAGGCACTATAGAGACGTATTACAGATAGTTAAAAGCCTTGAACAAATTGTTTTCTATTGAAGAAGTAGATGAAATGTTACAATTCATGAGAAGTCATGAATTGGGAACAGAACTGTAGCTAGGAATTTTTAAATTGAGGTCTGTTACTTTAAAATCAGGGAGTCCATGGAAAATTGCTGTTGACGGTTATAACCTTTTGATCCCTTGAAAACACGCCATGAAAGACACGTGAGAATAGTTTAGAGTTAGATTCACTCTGATTTTGAAGAAGAGAAGACGTGATTGTCGTCTCTGCTGGGTCAGTCTCATCCCTGCGGAGGAATAATCAATATGGGCTGATAAAAATTAATCAAGTAAAACCAAGTCTTGTTTTAATCAATTAAATGAATGTTAAAACAATTGTTAGAATATTTCTGTATATATATATAATTACCAATCCCTCCACACGAGCAGGATGTGAGACAAGGTCAATTTCTTAAGCGAGGTTCAACAGGTTTGAATTGAGAGTTTTCCTTCTCCTAGTCTGGTTGCCTAACCAAGGTTAAAGAGCCCAGTCTGCCCTACTATTCATCCATAGCTGGAGGAAGAGTATGATTCATACCTTTCCCAAGGGTATTAGCTCTAAGTGAAATGTGATTACCTCGTCCAGGATTTGAACTCGGGGTGACGAGTCCATTTCCCATGACTTTAACAATTACACCACGTGCAATATATTTGTATATAAGGTGTGCTTTAATTCCCTACCTCTATTTATAGATTAGCCAAGGTCACAGTATTGACTCTTGTAGCCAATCCCTAGCAATACTGCGTGACTGATAGAATATTGAAACCCCCCATATTGGTCATAATTACAACGGCGCTCACTGATACCAGAGGAACGAAAGGATTCATTATCGAAGGACTATATACCAGTAACTGAGAACACTTTAGTAACTAAAAGGATTCATTATCGACGGACTCTTTATCAAGGATCCAATTCCACCAGATAAGCTCTTCGGCTTTAAGGCCAAGCAATGGCCCTTAAAAACGTAACAACAATGACCGACTCAGAGAATTAGCTAGGAAGAAAATCAGTCCCCAGAATATAGAAGTCAAGCCTAAAGAAAATGGCGACCGAAGTAGAAGCAGTTAGCAGCAACAAGTCAGCGCCAGGTTGAGAAAACAGAGAAGTTACCAAGTAAGTTCAACTATCTCTAATCTAATATGTCTGTCTGTCTGTCTCTCTCTCTTCTCTTTATATATATAATATATAATATATATATATATATATTAATATACCCGAGTAGGTTAGAAGGCTTTATACGGCTACACAACAGAAAAGCATTAGATTTCAGTCTCCAAGTTACGAACCACTAAGTATAAGAGAAAGCGTGGCTGAAAGCATATGTAGTTAACTGACGTGCATTCAATCGCTCGATTGGGTAGTGAAAGACTGTCACAAGGTATATCACGTTGACCAATGAACTGGATAGAAGTAACTGAAGCGTTGATATATTCTAAGAATTGTCTGCGGAATGAGGACCATGGCTTGAAAAGGGGATTCGTTTAGAATTCCCAGAAAGTCTGACTGCAATTGATCAGGATAAATATGTAAAGTACAAATACCAAAATTCTTTATCGAGAACAAACAAGATGAATGTAGAATTCCGAGTAGATTGAATGGTGGTATTTATAAAAGACAGATTTTTGAATTCTGGAATAATCAACAAGAGGAAATCAAACCTCATTATTCCTTGAACTGAAGCTGAACTTTGTGATTTCAATCCTGTTACCATTGGACTATTCCCTATACGTTGCACCAAAATGGCCGACAATACTTGAAGAGACACGCATGTTGTGAGTGAGACTGATTTGATTGGTTAGTTAGATGCTTGTCAAAAGTTGTGTTATTTTAAGTTGCTTATTTTCTACGTATGCCTCTTGGATATTCAGATATTCTAAACTCATATTTTGATCTATTTAACCCATAGATAAGACCCTACCCCATCGGGTCAGTGTGGACCAAGAAGTAATCGCAATGAAGGGATACTCTACACACTCCAGAGCTCCAGAATTGGAGTATCACCACTTGATGCAATTTAGCGTCATATCCAGCACAAAAAGGGATGGTTTGCCTTAAGAACCATACGTTTGGTACAATCATATATATATATATATATATATATATATATATATATATATATACACGTTGACCGATGATGAGGCAGTTTCGCACAATATCAATTAATCAGTTTTAGTGATGCTTCCACTAATCGAATCTATTTGAATTGCAAACATACAAAGTATAAGCCTTGTATAATAGTTATCGGGGTGGCCTAAAGTCGGTTGCAGCTATTCAGCGAGGAAGTCTATTTATTTTTCACAAGAGCTAGACAAAGGATACTGTTTTTGCATATGAGGAGAAGCGCCACAACTACCATCAGCTCCTTACTTTACCACACAGATCCCTGTGCTACTCATACGCTGAGTTAGCGAGAGCCGGTATCAAACCAGGAAACTTGTGGTTCCTAGTGAGGCACTTTACCGACTGAGCTAAACCGACCCCTAGTCATGTATAGGTCGACCTAAATATTTAGCCAAAGAATTAGCCCTTTAAAATTCGACCAATACACGAGTATACACGGTATGTATTTATTCGCCGTTATCCAATCTAATTTAGCCGTCGACTGGGGCTATAGAATACACCGACTGTGCCTCTGCAGCATGTATGTACACTGTAAGCATGTATGTACACTGAATGCGATTCCCTAACCATCCGCAGTCACTTCTGATATATTTTGCATTTTTACGGCATATCAACCGTTTTCGGGTTATGTAATACCAAAATCATTGATAAACAAAGGTCTCTTACAATAACTTGTATTGCTTAAGTGGTCAACCATTTAAGTATCGAATAGCCTCATCGCTGCTCAACCTCGGTGATCTAACGGGTGGCCCCCTTCAGCGGGATTTGACCGTATTTAATGATGTTTTAAAATACCGAGTAAATAATCCGAACACGAGCACTCAAAAACTTTCGGATGTATTTGAATAACCGAAGAAAGTGTTAAAAAACAAACGAACACAAAATGATTTTGTCAGATTCTTGATTAACATTCAGTTGATTGAAAAAAAAAGGTGGGGGAAAAGAAAATATTATTGATACAGCTTAATAAACAATGTCACATTGGCTTTGAAACGACGCCAAAGTTAAATACACCTAAATAATTGTGTACGATGATTCTAAATAAAATAATTAAACAAAAATGTTTTCCCAATCAGTGATTGAAAATAAATCCGTTCTTTGTGTAAAAAAAAAAGAAAAAAAAAAGAAATCGCCATTTTCGCCGAATGCGAAACCTCTCATTACATTTCGTTTGATTGTTTCGAGATACTCGTCAATTCATTGACTTCAGTAACTTCAATGGAGGCAGTTGTGAGAAAACGGACACCTGATCACCATTAAACAAACATAATTATCTTGCAGCTGAGATTTATCAGTTACTCAGAGAGGTCGATGCGCAATTTCCACTAAAAAAATATTGAACTCAAATAAAACCGAGAAATTAGTAGCGAAACAGAAATGTTCATTTTATTTAATCAAGCGGAGATTCCAGAGACACATAAAAATGTAGGCAAACGTTGTGCCAACTACAATTTTCAACTTTCTAAATATCTATGTAGAGAAGCACTTATGATTCTAGACGTGTGGAGTATACCTTAAAAAAGTAAGTCGTCGCGGTGGCCTAAAGTCGGTATCAGCCAGATAGCGAGGGAGTCTATCCACCTTTTCACTAATTCTATTTAATGATAATTATTTTTTGTACACATTTATATGTTTTCAAGTAACTAATAATAATTCTTAGCAAACAATTATAGTTTCAAGTAACTATTCTAAATATAAATAATTTACAGTTACATAATCTATTTAGTTGGGATTTATGACAATTAAGGGACACAAATCCGGAAGTGTCAATCCACAAGATCACAGTCGTACGGCCGCATCTAACACCTCATAAACCCTCTATGTAAAATAAACAAGGACGACATCATAGGCGATGTTCTCCAAATTCGTACATATAGACACACGTATGGACTGACCAGCAAAAATTTATATTCATCACAGGACTTTTCACTAACAATATTCGATAGCGACCTCCCGGTGAGATAGTGTAAAAAGGATCCGTACTGTTGGCAAGCTTTGATGACGTCTACATGCATAGATATAAACTTGAGTTTTTAGTAATATTTTGATAAATATTATAAGTTAGAGTTGTACAGTTGACCCGGTGTAGTTCAGTCGGTAGAGTATCGCCTAAGAACCACAATGTTCGATAATACAGTGCATGACTAGCTATGGTTGGATTTGTGCGATAAAATGAGGAGCTGATGGTAAGCATGGCGCTCCACTTAAGATATAAGGTAAATGGCGGTACTAGATGCGTATCTTAAAACACGAAATGTATAGAGTATTTAGAGTAATAAAAAACAAAATATTGTACACATCAGTCTTATATATTCACATTTAACGGGGGTAAGTAAAATAGGTGGAGTGACCTATTATTCGTATCAGCCGGACAGCGAGGGATTCCATCGCCTTTACACTAGTCCTAGACTAGGGAGATTTTTTGTGTGTCTGAGATGGGGCGCCAAACCTTCCATTAGCTCTCCTTAAATAAATCCGTCGATTGCCTTATTGTGGTTATTAGCCGATCAGCGAGGGAATCTATCCCCTTTCTATTATCATTAGACCAGGGAGATTGATTGTGTCTGAGGTGGAGCGCCATGCTCACCAGCAGCTCCTCATTTTATCGCACAAATCAAACCAGAGCTACTCATGTACTATATTATCGAAAGTTAAACTCTGTTGATCCTATTCGCATACTCTGTCGACTGAGATACACCGTGTCAAAAGTACAACTACAGCTTATAATAGTTATATATGTATTACTGAAAACTCATGTTTATATCTATGCATGTAGACGTCATCAAAGCTTGCCAACAGTACGGATCCTTTTTACACTATCTAGCCTGGTGTCACTATCGAGCATTGTTATTAGAAAGTCCTATGATGAATACAAATTTTTGCTGGTCAGTCCATATGGATGTGTCTATATATAGGAATTAATTGGAGTACATAGCTTATGATGTCGTCATTCTTTGTCTTACATTGAGGTCTTGTGTGATGGAAAATGTGGCCGTACGACTCCTGTCTTGTAGGTTGATACTCTCAGAATTTGTTCAAAAAAAGAACGCAATATGATTATGTAGTTCCCGTTAGAGTCTACGTAATCTATAAATATATAAAGGATAGTTGGTGTGTGTGTGTGTGTGTGTGTGTGTGTGTGTGTGTGTGTTTTTCCGGAGGAAACTACGAAAATAAACAATTAACGACAAAGTAAATATATATACACATTAAATATCACCGGTTCCTTCTTTTGATTTATATTCGAAGATATTTAGAAATCATAATATACATAGAAATAGCATTGAAATTCTACTTAGAAATGTCCAGCATTTGTAAATTTCAAAAGTAAACAAATTAATACACCAGATATTCCCCTCTCTACCCAGGCAATGCTAGATAGACGCATCCAGTGCAGCTATAAAGTAGCACTGACACGATTACAGCTTGGAAGAATTCCTGTTTTATTTTATCAGAAAAATCAGATTTTCAAAAGGTCGTTAACACGTCAGTAGCATTTTATGTTTTAACTATGGATGACAGAAGATATTACTACCGAGGGTATGATATGGTCTTATAATTTCAGTGGGTTGCAATTTAAGGAAGAGATGGCACCGTCCTCATTAAAACACATTAAATCTGTTTTATCTGAGTAAGGAGCAATAATTCATAGTGGTTGCTTAAGGCTATGAACCGGAATGGTAATACCTGTTACGATCCTATGAATGGGATAAATAGATTAAAATGAGTTATTAAAAATGTGTTTAAAAAAGAGTGTGAAAAACATTTGAATACCCCAAAAAAATATATTAAACAAAAACGTCTTCAGCATAAAATAACCCGATGGGTTGACATGCCGTAAAACCCAACCAACAAACCAACAAACCAACCAACCAAGCAGCCTTACTCAACAAGTTAGTGTTTAACCTACAAGTTCCGATCACGGGCCGATAATGCAGATCGAAGAATGGTCGAAGATAATTAGGGAGGAAAGGGCTAAAAAATAAATAAAAAATCATAATTTACATTCTATGAATATGAAGTAACTTGGCAGCGGGTTTAATGACCGAGACTGACGCCTAATAAACGAGTAAATGTGCATACGCTGCAAGGACAAAATGTTACTGCCTTGTTAAGATCGATCGGGACCATAGTTAACTCTTCCTAGAATCAATCTATAAGGCGTCTGCTCAAAAGGAATAGACGAAAATCAAAGACTTATTGGTATTTGACCAGAATAGATACCGTCGGGATCATTTGCATATGGATCGACGCTTCCCTTCAGGATCATGAGTGTGTCTTCACCCAACTCCTCCGTCACGTGTGGGGATGTGACACAATGTTATTTTAAGTGCAGTAAAGCTGACTTGAATTCAGGGTTTTGTTATGCTCCTGGACCGGTTGCCTAACTAAGGCTAAATATTACAGTTAGGCCTAATATTCACCCATAGCTGCGGAGAAAATATTGGATTCATAATTCCCCAAGGTTTTAAGCTCTGTGGAAAAGAGAAATAGCCTCGTCCAGAATTTGAACACTAGTTGACGCTTTCATTTTCTACGAGAGTAAATGTTGCACAACGAACTCTTCCACTGGATCTGAGTATGTATTTACCCGAACCTTTGGTCACTTAGAGAGTAAAGCTGGTTTTAATTCAGAGTTTTCGTTCTCATAATCGGATTGCTATCCAAAGCTGAAGAATTATTTCTGCTCATAATTTTCCTAAGGCTAGGAGGGAGAACAGAATGAGCCATGCCTTTCATAACGAGAAACGCAACAGCCTGTTGCTGTATTTGAAATCGTACCACTCAGTTCATTCCGGGATCAATTATTTAAGCCGAGTGAAGCTGGTTTGAATTCAGAGTTTTTTTTCTCCTAGGCTGATTGCTAATGTTAAAGTTGGCTGACCCTAATAGTCTCAAAGAATGTCACTAAGTGAGGTTTATTTTTCAAGAGAGTCTTTTTTGCCGGCCACACACTTCTATTGGTAAAAAAGGTCATCACCAACAGATAGGTCATCATATGAAATTTACAGCCGCTTATTTATCCATAGCCTAGCTGTAAAATAGATGGATTCAGGCTTTTTATCGTGTTCTTTTTAGTATTATCTGGATAATTAGTTTTTCAATTCGTGAAAGGTGGATGAACTCCAGGGGATTCTACGGCCATCCACACAGACAGTAGTTGGATTGGGGTACATGCTACTCGCATAAATCCGGAAAGGATTTAGAAGGGACTCTCTAGCCTGGTCGACAACCTATCTAGGACAAGGAAATGTCCGATATAAAACTCCGCTGCTTAGTGGCTATACCTAATTTCAAGGATGGCTAGGGAGTAAATCCCAAAAACAAATCCGGAGACGGAGCCTGTGTGATGCTGAACTCCAATGTTACCTAGCAACTCCTGCAACGCTATCGCTGCCAAACTACATTGGCTTCTTACCTTTCCTTTGGATCACAGCGGCAGTGAGTACAGGGGGATTTGATGTCTGGGCAACGGCTCATCTTCCATACCACACTCGCACATATGTGGCTGAGCAACGATTTCTAAAAGAATGTGTCTTTTCAATCAACTGAAAAAAACACATCTCACATCTACCTCTTCATGAGAATGGTCCAAAAAGAATGTGTAGCATCCAAAATAAACACGAGAGATTTTGTGACATGTTTTTTGTACTTTTGTAACAGGAATATTTTATAGCAGGGATAATTTGTTGCAGAAATATTCATTTCCTCAACGTATTGATTGAGCACTAGCGTAACGATCACCCGTTATTTGTTAATTTGATTTCAGAATATGATTTTAAATATTTGAATAAAATTTATCACGATCCCAAAAAGCGTAGCTTATTCTTGTGTTTAAAATGTGGGTGTTCTAATCTTCATGCTATTCTACATATGTTTTGCTACACAATGGACAAACATCATACTACAATCCAAACCACTGACGTAAGGGAAGACACACATAGATACGCCCCTACACACAAATACACACAGAATAACTTTTGTGCTATTTAAGAGACGTATAATTAACAATAATTTCTTTATTTTTGCTGCTAATTCACATAAATTGTTGTCGTTTGGATTTACTCCGCTTATATTATTGTTACATTGTTTTTCTGTCCACTTTATTTTTATTTTTTTCAAATATTAACAAAAATATCTATACTACAATATCAAGACGATCACAAATTGATGCCAGGAATATAATTATCTAAATTTGCCCTATGGCGGCCAAAACCCACTCTTGTCAAAATACAGTCGACTTGATAACAATATTTTTATGTGCAATTTCTGATTATAATCAGCTAAGATTTTTTTTTCAAATTGATTATTTAGCGCGGACAAAAATCTCGTTTATGAAATCTATTATCAGAATTCATTAAACAGACGCGAACAAATATATTTTGTTAAAATAGTTTTAGTCTTACTCTTTACTTACAAGATACATTTTCTAAATACGAGGGAATCCCAAAAGTAAGATCTCCCAAGCACAGGGAACGCAGGGAAACTGTTCGTGCGGCTATTGTCAACAGTGTTGTGTTTCCTGTACATGCTCTGTCGCTTACCCCTGCTTCACCGTCGTTTCTGGTGGAGCTCCCGATTTACGCCACCGCCAAGTTTAATGTACGCGCAGTTTTTGAATTTTGGAACGCAGACGTTATTACACCGATTGAAAGTCATTTCCAATTGACGGAATTGTATGGCGAGTCGTGCATGGATGTCAAAAACTTCCGAAAGTGTGTTGGAATTTTGAAATGACAATGAGATTCATCGGTTCTTCAAAGACATGGGACGTGCTGGTATGACATGGACATACAACAACTGCAACAGCGCCTAGAAAATTGAATCAACCGAAATCACGATTAAGTAGAAATCGAATATACACCTTCAAATGTTAAAATGATGAAAGCCACATTGACAATAAACAATAAATTTCTGTGATTTCTAAATATTTTGGGTACGTTCCTTTGGGATTACCTTCATAGGGACTTCATAAAAGAATATTTATAAGAATGTCATGGAATCACAGAAAACTTGCATAATACAATGTAATTTCGATACTGTTAGCATGCATATAGTACAGGCGACTGGGTGTGGCCAACCTGAGTGACGCCTGATTGTGTAAGACATCGATCTTCCATGTGAAGAGGACCTGGCATTTGAAATAGAATATTTTCGGTGGGTTAGAATAGGAATGCACAGATGTCAGTAGACGAACGAAATAATCTCAGTGACTGTTATATTGCGGTGCTACACAGCATAAAGGCAATACGTGACCGTCATATTTATTCACAATGGCAACATCACAAACGTGACCTCTCTCTCTCTCTCTCTCTCTCTCTCTGGACGTCCGGTTGTTTCCTGTTTAAGGCCTCTCTGGTCCAATGTCCGCTTTCTGCGTTCTGTCAGTTCGCTTCAGATTTGTTAGTCTAAATGTCGTTTCGAGGATTTGTCCTTTGTCCAGCTTCTATTTTTCCACATCTCCATTTCAATCGCCGTTGGGTATATATATATATATATATATTATATATATATATATATATATATATATATATATATATATATATATAGGAGAGTGTGTGTATGTGCGTGTGTGTCTGGGTGTATGTGTGCGTGTTTGTAATCCAAATGTTGATAAGATACGGGGGAAAAATATCAGATTGTCAGGGCGGCTAGAAGAGAATGAACTATAAGCATTAAATGATATTCAAATATATTCCTTTCTCAGATCAACACAGCTGATACATTGTCTAGATAAGTATCTTTACATCACAAAAGAGAATTCAAGAAAACTTTTCAAAATTATATTAACTGGTTGGAGTGATATTTACACAGAAACAAAACGTGATTTATTCATGTCATAACTGAAAATAAAACCTGTTATTTCTTTGAGGATTATATGCATTAGTAAAACCCTTAATTTTTATAGTTTATATTATATACTGTCGGTTTTATGAACATAGACCCTTCTATTTAACTATCACATCTGTCATTACGGGCAACTCACTGTGAAAGCATCAGTTTCACTAAATCAACGAAGGTAATCAATGATGAGCATGTTCAATAATTAATTGGGAGACCACTGAAGCAATAACAAGTACTGAAAGAACCTGATTCCTTTGCTAATAAAAATAGTTTTAATCGACATTAAATGGCCAGAAATGGTTGATATGCTGTAAAATAAATTAAAAAAACAACCAAGTAGCAGTACCAGTTCCCGCTAGATCACTGAAGTTAAGTAGTTATGAGCCTGATCAATACTCAATTGAGTGACCACTTAATTAACAAGTACACTAAGCATCCCGGTTCCTTTGCTTATCAGAATGACTTGATTCGACATTAGATTACCCGAAAAGGGTTGAGATGTCGTAAAATAAAAAAAAACAACCAAATAACAATCCCGGTTCCCGCCAGATCACTGAAGTTAAGCAGTTATGAGCCTGTTCAATACTCAATTGAGTGACCACTTAATTAACAAGTACACTAAGCATCCCGGTTCCTTTGCTTATCAGAATGACTTCATTCGACATTAGATTACTCGAAAAGGGTTGATATGTCGTAAAATAAAAAAAACAACAACCAAATAACAGTACCGGTTCCCACCAGATCACTGAAGTTAAGTAGTTATGAGCCTGATCAATACTCAATTGAGTGACCACTTAATTAACAAGTACACTAAGCATCCCGATTCCTTTGCTTATCAGAATGACTTGATTCGACATTAGATTACGAAAAGGGTGATATGTCGTAAAATAAAAAAACAACCAAATAACAATCCCGGTTCCCGCCAGATCACTGAAGTTAAGCAGTTATGAGCCTGTTCAATACTCAATTGAGTGACCACTTAATTAACAAGTACACTAAGCATCCCGGTTCCTTTGCTTATCAGAATGACTTCATTCGACATTAGATTACTCGAAAAGGGTTGAGATGTCGTAAAATAAAAAAAACAACCAAATAACAGTACCGGTTCCCACCAGATCACTGAAGTTAAGCAGTTATGAGCCTGTTCAATACTCAATTGAGTGACCACTTAATTAACAGTACACTAAGCATCCCGGTTCCTTTGCTTATCAGAATGACATGATTACCCGAAAAGGGTTGAGATGTCGTAAAATAAAAAAACAACCAAATAACAGTACCGGTTCCCGCCAGATCACTGAAGTTAAGCTATGAGCATGTTCAATGAGCATGGCATTAGATTACTCGAAAAGGGTTGATATGCCGTAAAACAAAACAACAAACGAACCAATCATATTATCCCTCACCATTTGATGTAGCAACCAGCTGATCCTTATGGAACGTTGTAATTATAAACTGTTATGATTGTAATAAAAATATTGCAAACTGATATAAATTTTGGTATTAAATAAACCAAGAGAGTTTAAAAGATAAACAAAACCTAACCAATTATGGAACATTGTATTTTTTATTAAAAAAAAAAAATTTTTTAACTGGGCTACATTAGTATGCTAGTCTAAAATAGCCCGCCAATGAATTTGCATTAATTCTGTACAAATGTATGAAATAAAATTTAGTGAAATTTAAAACTGACATTTTCCATCAAGATAAAAGTAAGTTTGACAGCTCAGAAGATGTGGAATATGAAGATAAATGTAAGGCTATTTAACATTGATAGGGACTCCTACAACCACAGCGTATCAACAGTCACTTGAAAATTAGCTGCTATCTCTACACCTTATGATGTTACACCCAACTGAAAATTTCTTGAACGTTTAAATAATCAAGCACCCTACAACAAAGGAGCAATTACGCTCTCGAAAATGACTGAAGATGATCAAAAGTATCCGGATACAGACTACTTTGAGACTTTAGATCGTTCTTAAACTGCCTACAAACACAGTTGCAAAATCTCGTTCGTCAAAAAAGAAGAGGCTAAAGGCTAAATCCTTTTCTGTCATTTCCAATGAAACACGCCAACAATTTTGATCGGTGAATGTTTTTGTTATGATTAATAACACACAGAAACGTGCGGGTAATTCGTATTTTAATGTACATTTGTTAATCTTAATAGGAGCCCTTTAATAAGTAATGACAAAACACTATTATATGTGTAGGGAGTTTGCAATGACGATGAGATTCATGGGTTCTTCAACAACATGGGGACAAGCTGGCATGACATGCACATACAACAACTGCTACAATGCCTAAAACATTGCATCAACCGAAATCGCAATTATGTAGAAAAATAGATACATGTTGAAACGTTAAATGATGTAATCATCATTTAGAATAAACTATAAACGTTTCTGTGATTGCTAAATATTTTGGATACTTTTCATTTGGGATTACCCTCGTAGGGACATCATAAAAGAATATTCATTAGAATGTCATGGAATCACAGAAAACTTACATAATACAATGTAATTGTGATACTGTTATCATGTATATCGTACAGGTGATTAGGTATGGCCTACCCCAGTGACGCCTAATTGATATTCCATGTGAAGACGACCTGGAAGTTAAAATAGAATATTATCGATGGGTTAGAATAAAAACGCACAGATGCCAGCAGACGAACGAAATAATCTTAGAACGCTGTTATTTTTTTCCTTCTAGGTCCCAGTAAAGTCAGTATTTATTTTAAATAACAAATATTCAGTCACCAGTTTTAAGATCAATTTTTTCCTGAATAATTCTGAAGGGACGTGGTATGTTTAATCTAAGTTGGACATCATCAGCTGCAACTGGTTGTGACAATTGCGACTTTATAATTAGATGTCCTATTTCAAAGATTATTATCAATGTTGGTTTTTCTGTTTTTATTTGTTTTATTTTGATGTGTTTATGCTGTTTTTCTTCTTTTTTTACTATGTGTAATATTTGTTTTCTTTTTAGTTCAGCTCAGCGCACCTGTTTTAATTTCTTCATTAATCCGTAACAAATGCTCGGTGATTCAGTTTTTTTTTTTTTTCAATCTGCACTTCGTACTTTTGCTTCACACCTTTTTTTCATTAATTTCACGTCGCCTTTGTTTGATACACGTAGTTTTAATTCCCTCCATTCCATCTCATCTTAGGTTTTCCTCATTCTCGTGTTTCTTCTTTTTTTTTCATTTGTCATTTCGTCTAAATGGAATAAGCTTTGAAAAAAAAAGAGTAAAATACTAATATATTTTTATACACCGAAATAATTTGAAATTTCTTCAGAGAATCTACATTAACAATCATTACGAGGAGGCTGTTTGCATTTCACATTGGGTTAATACATTGGGAAAGGTATGAATCCAACTATTCTCCTTCCAGTTATAGGTAAATAGTAGGGCGGACTGGGCTTCTTTAATTTTGATTAGGCAACCAGTTTAGAAGGAACGCTCCAAATTCAAACCTGTTAAACTCCGCTTAAGAATTTGACTATGTGTCACATCCTGTTTGAGTAGATATGTACATTAACAATAATTGTAGCTTATTCATTGCGGTTTGGTACTTTAACACAACAAAACAATCTCCCTTGTCTAGCGCTAGTGAAAAAGGCTCCCGTGCTGTTCGGCTGATACAGTCTAAGGCTACTCTATGACATTACTTCTGAGTTCTATATCTAGTGGTCAGGTTCTAAATTTGGAACTCTGGGAACGGGAGAGTACTCCTTCATCACCCTTACTCCCAGGTCCCCTCCGACCCTGAGTGCTAGTAACTCATCTAGTTTCATCTATTGATTAAATAGATCTGTGAAAATCTGTTTTAAAATAGACGTAAATAAATTTGAATACCCCACAAGACTAAAAGGCTTCAGCATAAAATAAAAAAAATGTGAACGGCTTTAAAAACCAACCAACCAGCCAACCAACCAACATATTCTGAGTAAAGTTTTCTGATTGTAAAATCTGAGCTACGAAAACGCATCGGAAAAATACGATTTTCAAAGAACAAAAATGCACCATAGAAATAAGAGAAAGTTAAGAAAATGAATACTTCAAAATCGTTATTTCATGGGAAGACAGGATATGAAGACACGTGGGAACACGCAGCCTTTTCAATTTCTCGCTGAAAAAAGAGTTAAATATTCAATAGACATTTTTTTAGCAATACATCACCAGCAAAATCATCGTTTACATTAAAAAAGATTATTTCTATCAGCTTCTTTATTTGTTTGAATTCCTTTCTCATCTTTTCAGTTTTTATATCTATAATTCTATACCTCCATGATGACATAACACACACACACACACACACACACACACACACACACACACACACATATATATATATATATATATATATATATATATATATATATATATATATATATATATATATATATATAAGTTGGGTAGAAATTCAAAGGCGCTTGGTAACTGCCATTTTCACGCCAGTGCGATTTATAGGCGAGAAACTCTCAGTTACCAAGCGCTGTTGACTCCGTTTCTACGCTCCCTAACTTAGATATACGTGCTCTATCAATGATATTGAGCACTATTTACTTATAATTATAGCATGCAACATCATTAATAATAAAGATAGATATATAAATATTTCTTATATGTTTCTTCTCCAGCAGTGTCCAGCATGTCTTGTTCGTCTTACTTGGATGGTTTGTGTGATAAGCGGCATGTGGCCATACAGTCGCTTTTTGTAGTGTACTATTTACAGGATTTGCTCAGAAGAAATAGCATTTTTGTAGAGTTCCCATCGGCTTTTTCTACAAGCATTTCTTAGTGTCCAGGTAGTGCAACCATCCAGTAGTACTGACATGTGTGCAGCTAGGAAGAATTGTAGCTTTATCTTATTAGAGGGATCAGATTTCCGTATGAATAACTGTATTATTTGATATATTTATTACTAAAGGTGCTCAGTATCATTAGTAGAGTGTATATACAAGTATAGGGGTACCGAAGAAAAATTCGGTTGAAACTTGCCATTAAGAGAAACATACAGTTAACAAGAACCGTTAACTTTATATTTGCGCTACTCTAAATTGATCTCTTTGAGCTGTTTTCTAATTTTTTTGTTTGATGATTGTGCATAAACCTTGAAACTGAAAGTAACAATTTTGTAGTTGTCATAGTTAATCTTTTACATTTTATATATGTTCTGCTATAGTAGTGGGGAGTACTTTTTTCTTGCAAACCTTTTACATTTATATATATATATATATATATATATATATATATATATATGTGTGTGTGTGTGTGTGTGTGTGTGTGTGTGTGTGTGAAGTAAGATGAGGAAATTAATCCGACAGGATTTGGAGAAAATTTGAAACAAACATAACATCCCGTGTTTATTTCTAAATTTCTCCATATATATATATATATATATATATATATATATGTGTGTGTGTGTGTGTGTGTGTGTGTGTGTGTGTGTGTGTGTGTGTGTGTGTGTGTGTGTGTGTGTGTGTGTGTGTGTGTGTGGAGAAAATTTAGAAATAAACAGAAATATATGCTCCCATAAATTTGGTATGAGCTCTCTAATTGGTAATTTAAATTAACTCTCACTACTAAGCATATACGCAATGATCGTTTACCCGGAAATTTTATCTCTTGTGACCGTAAAATATATAACAAACCTATGTACTTAATAGTTTTAAAAAAACAGTCCCTGCTACAGCTGTCAGTGGACGAGGGGATAAGATGTCAGGCTGCCATACGGTCAGTCTGAGTTCGACCCTAGCCAAAGATAGTTGTGTCTAGCCACACTGAAGAGGCGTGAAACGTCGAAACACGTGCATGTGGATGACTTATTAATATATATATATATATATATATATAGAGGAGAGAGAGAGAGAGAGAGAGAGAGAGAGAGAGAGAGAGAGAGGTTTGCTCATCCACATAGTAATCGCAAAGTTCCGGGTTTAACACCGGCCCTTGCCAAATCAGTGCATGAGTAGCACAACTTGACTCTCTGCAGTAAAGTATGGACCTGGTGTTTGGTGTTGCACTTCACTTTAGACACAATAACAATCCCCTTGGTCTAGCGTAAGCAAAAAGGGGATTGAACCTCTCTCTGTCCGGTTGATTCCGACAATATACCACTCCCCTTGACTTTACTACTAGCATTATTTAGCAACATCTTAGAGGCAAAAATTCAATGGATACTGACAATGATAAACTCTTTAAATCAACCTTTACAATGATTCAAAAGAGAACCGAAAGTAATTGGAATGATAATTCTTTCGGATTTATTATAAATACTTTTCGAGATAATAATATCAAAAAGATAATTTGGAATATTGAAAAGAAGAAGAAAAAATTACAAATTAATCTACATTCTGTTGTATTCCAAAAAAAACAATATATATATATATATATATATATATATATATATATATATATATATATATATATATATGGTGTGTCAAAAAATCACGAGATTTTTGTACTATTTCACACCTTGTATTCTGAAAAAAAATGTTCCACTCATTCTTCATCTCGGTAAATACAACTTTGAAACACCTTGTATTCTGAAAAGATTAATAAATGGAACGTGATTTTTTTCAGAATACAAGGTCTGTCAAGAAGTACAAAAAAGTTCGATACTTTTTGACACACCTTTTATATATATATTATATATATATATATATATATATATATATATATATGGTGGGCATGTGGGGTTCCGCCGTAGAAAAATGGTTAGTAATCTAATCTATTGATTGTATGATGTTTATGATTCTTCTTGAATGCTCCAATAATGTCTTCCGTGACATATATATATATATATATATATATATATATATATATATATATATATATATATATATATATATATTATATATATATATATATATATCAGGGGACTTAAAGTAAAGAGAATGATATCAATCTGCTCTTGCAGAAAAAATACAAATGTAGTGATTTTAATATCTTCTATTAAGAACCTACACCAATTTGCTACTGTGCATATGAAATGCCTACACGTGTGTAACCACATATCCATCTTCATCATTGTATTATATATATATATATATATTATATCTATATATATATATATATATATATATATATATATATATATATTATATTTCATATTCATTCCTTTTTTAAGCTTCTAGAACTTGTATATTATGTTTTCATTATTAAGCTCCCCCGTTTTCTTTTAAATATTTTCTCTTTGATATTTTCCATTATTCGTCTTTTATTATTTCTTTTTAACATATTTCATTTACAGAAATTTCCTTTCCATTTCTTTGTGGAGTTTTTCGCGCGTTCTCATTCGTTTACTCGTCTCTTCTTTATTTCTTTGACTCAATCATACCACCTGCGTTTATAGCAGTACAACGACACGTCCCTTCGAGAAATAAAGAAAAGAAAAAAAACAACAAACAAAACAACCTAGAAATATAATCAAATAAATAGGTAAATCTAACGTATAATTCGAATGTACAAGATCAAGCGCTTCCGAATATATTGGAATAAACGCGAATATCTTCAAAAATTAGAAATAAACTCGGCATCAGATGAATTCACAATAAATTTCAAGATATTCGCTAGCAGCAAATATATAGAATAACATGTAAAAACAAACTGATAATGATTCCGGATAAGAGGAAGAACTCAACAGTCAAACAATGGTAACTGACGCCTGGAATCGCAGAAATTGCAAAGAGATAAATTGAACTTGACAATAGGAATAAAAACGCAAAGACCTTCGAGGCGGTTTGTACTTTGTGGTGAATAATAGTCGGCATTGTCAGATAAAGCTTTCAATGGTTGAACATCCAGTCATCTCTTAAAGTTGATACATTGCAAAAAAAAGCTTGATATTTGAAAAGTGATTGTATACATGCGTCAACAAAATCGTTTATCCTTTCTAGGCGTGATGTTAGAATTTGATTTAATCGTTAAGATTTTCTAATTGAGATGCTTAACAAGAAAAAGAGAACTTGTCAACTGGAGGATTTTGCAGATACGAGTGTAATATATTGTCTGATCGGTGCACCACGGAAAGTGCATGGGGCCAGGTGCAACCTGAACTGACAGGTGGATGTTTGTCATGATTTCAGTGCAGAATCTGTAAGCCCTTAGTCAATGAAATAACCTGCGTGGGCGAGAGGCGTGTCTACAGAAAAAAACTGCGTAGTGTCACGAACAAGGAGGCGTGTTACCGATTCAGGTTCAAGGAAGGCTCCACATTGCGTAACCCTGTGTATAAACACGAGCAGATGAAAAGGATAGAAAACGAAAATTACCTAGACAATATGAGGGTGAAAGTGATAACAATTTTACCCCAAAAGTTTAAAAAAACAAACTAGAAGAACTCGAAATCAAAGGAATAATTAAGACCATCTAGATAACAGCATTGTTGAAATACTCAGAAGAATCCTGAAGTCATGAGGAAACTTGTCACTCACACTCCAGTGAAAAACCGCCAACCATCGCTGGTGTTAAAAACCCATGAGGAGTGCAATAAATAACAATAACAAAAGCAACAAAAACAACCGACTAGGGGAACTGAAAATCATTGGAAGAACTGAGACCATCCAGACAACAGTATTGTTGAAATCGGCTTGAATAGTCAGGATTATGAAAGGCCAATCTAGATTCAAGGTAGCTAGATGCTATGACTCCGATGTACTCATCACCAATGATGTAAAGGTTTGTTTATTTTGTGTGCATTATAGAAAGGGCGTTCCAGTCTAGTATTGTATCAATTTCGGGATTTGTTACTCTATTTCTTATATTGCGTTTAATTACTTCTGGTGTTTTTTTATATTATTATTATTTAACTCATTGAGAGATTTTCACATCGTCCTTAGCTTTTAGTTTTTATAGGAGGCTGAATGACAGCTGTACTCCTCATTCCTCCAGTATTCTAGCCGATCTTGATAATGCTGCTATTTGGATGGTCTCGATTCTCCCCCTCCAAGTCCTAGAAACTCCTTTCCAAAACCTTCGGGTTGTTTTAAGGGGACACATTACAATTGGTCCGACCTTAACCTTCATATGCCAGCTTTTTTTTTCAGTTCTCCGAGCAAGTTTTCGTATTTGTCTATCTTTTCATTTTCTTTCATCTTCACTTTATGATCTACAAAACCCACGGGATGACAAGTTCTCCCGTTCTTGTTACTTAACATTTGGTCTGGTCTCATAGCCGGGATTAGGTCACCCATCTGTATCTCAAAGTTCCAAAGTATTGTATCCAGTTCATTTCTAGAAAATTTCGTTTTGTGCATATACCATTTTGTAGCATGGTGAAAAATTAATTTCTTGTACAATTCCAAGTGAATCACCTGTCCCACCTAGTGTTGCCTAGAGTATTACTATTTTTGTGCTATTATTATTATTATTATTATTATTATTATTATTATTATTATTATTATTATTATTATTATTATTTGTAGTAGAAGTAGTAGTCGTAGTGGTATTTTGTTCATATCTATTTTTTCATTTATTTTATTTGTTTTATTTATCAATTATTTGTTTATCTTATTTGTATTTTTAATTATTAATTTATTCTATTTTACATTTGTTTATTTTATCATTTTCTATTGTTTATTTCATTTTTACAAGGTGCATCAAAACCTATCGATACTTTTTGTACTTTCTGAGACACCTTGTATTCTGAAAAAAAATAACGTTCCATTCATTATTGTATTTTCAGAATACAATAATACTTGGATCCATATAACTGTGAAAAAAATATCTGTATTAAGAATAGTTTCTTGGAGATTTAATTGTTGACAAAGAGATTATAGCACAATTACAAAAATCTAAAATCACCAATGAAACTTATATACTTAAAAAAATCTTATTTACAAACATACTAATAGATTGATATATTTTTACTTGATAATTAATATTGTTACACATGAATTATTATTTTGATATTAGATAACCCACTAGGAGTTTAAATGCCGCTAAACAAACAAAATGAAACTCTTGTATTATTAATCGGTAAGTTTTGTTTTCATAAACAATTAATTTTCACACATTCAAATGTATTCACTTTGGCTGAAAATAGCAACTAACTCTTCATCGCCATTACTCCCAGGTCCACCGTGACCCGAAGTAGTTGCACTTATTAGGGCCCCATAGTGTGATCGGTGGTACCTGTTAGGTACTACCACTCCGGGCCAGAGTTGACCTAGGAGTAATGGTAATGAATGTGTGCTTCACACTCCCCAGAGTTCCAGAATTGAAAACTTTCGACTAGATTAAATTTGATGTTATACTCAAAATATTAAGACCCTCACCCGCCGACTTCTAGCATATATGATAAATAAAGTTGGGTGTTGGTCATAAGAGCTATAGAATCGGGACAATCCTATAAGTGCTAGGGGTTGAAATGACGTTCTTAAACATCAAAATTCATCCCTCACAACCAATAAGTGGTCACATTGGGGGTGGGGGTCCTTCCTCTCTGCAGAAGTGTAGTCGACATATTCTACGACCCTAACCGACATGTCTTTGTTACTTTGATTTGCCTCTTCTCCCTCCCCTCAATCTCGTCCGAACGATCCATTAGATTTGTTTGGTTTGGTTTGTTTTGTGTTACGGCATATCAACCTGGGTGGGTCATTTAATGCCGACAACTTTTGAAATAAATTCATTCTTAATTGATACTCAATTAAAAAAAAAAGATGTTCCTATTTAACCCATCTATGGGACCCCAACAGTAATCACCTCTCTGGATCAACGTGGATCTGGGAGCAATGGTGATGAAGGGGTTGCTCCACATTCACCAGACCTCCAGAACTGCAACCTCACCATCAGAGAGTTTAACGACATTCCCAGGTCATGAAGACCCTCAGTCACCGCCTTCTAGCACCCTTATGATAAAAAAAGGCTGGGAGTTGCCATAAGAGCAATAGGGTAGGGGCAATCATTTAGGTGCTCTGGCTTGACATGACCAGCCGATTGATCGAAGGAGGCCTCTCCGACCGACCGTCTAGCCCAAGTAAGCGTCTAAGTGGAGTGTTTCATAACATGGACTGCTCAGCCACCTGGGTTCCATCTTTAAGCATCAGGAATCTTCACCCACGACCAACAGGTGGCCCTACTTGGGAGGGGAGTCTTACTCGTCTGTAGAGGTGCAGTCGGTATATTCTAACAACCCAGCCGACAGGATCTATTGGAAATGAATAATGAATGACGAGTCATTTAATCAGTTTCCACATACTACGCTTTCACATTAGAGAATTGTCACTGTGAGTAATGACACTGGCCTTTGGATGCTGCACTTGTCGTTTGTAAATTAGATACAGACTTGTTAATTTTAGAATCAGATTATACCAATTCACCTGCAAAAGAATGGAATCAACAATTACCATTTCCCTTGGAACAGAACAGAACCAAAGAACTGCACCCTGAGAGTTGGATTTAATAGAATACATCCGATTCCTTTAGAAAAGACCAAAAAACACCGATTCTCTTCGAATACAATAGACTATAAGAATGATGCTTTATACGGAATAGAATCAAAGAACATTGCTATTCTTAAAAGAGAATGATTTTAAAGAATACTCAAGTACATAAAATAAAATAAAATGATTAAGAATACAGGTTTCTTTAGAATGAAAGATATTAAGATTAAAAATATACATTAGATATCAAATGAACTACAGATAGATAAAGATATTATACACACACACACACACACACACACACACACACACATATATATATATATAATATATATATTATATATATATATATATATAAAGAGATGAAGAGATGAAGAAACAGAGAGAGATTGAAAGAGAAAGAGAGTAAGAGAGTGCATTCTTTAATCCTGAATTTACCAGTTAGTTGATATATATATTCTCAAATCAATTTCTCATATTTATTACGGTTTGTTGAGTTTTTCATATATATAATATATATATATATATATATATATATATATATATATATATATATATACCAACCACTGCGTATGAATAGAGTGGACACGTGGTCAATTTCTTAAGCGGATATTAACAGGTTTGAATATAGAATTGTCCTTCTCCTAGACAGGATGCCTTACCCAGGTTAAAATGTACAGTCTGTTCTAATATTTAAACAAGTATAGAATGCACACCTTCCCCAGTGTATTACTGCTATGGGAAATGCAACCAGCCTCGTCCATGATTTGAACTCCCGACGCCGATACCATTTCGTACAACGGAAACCATTGTTCACGTGTATCAAATTTCTATGTATATACCTACATTTTTAATTCACTATTCGATTTTCTCTTCATTTTCCTTTTTTGTTATTATATACCTAATGTTATATGCAAAAATAAAGATACATAAAGATATAATTATATACAAAGAAATATTAAAGTTAAATAAATACACAATGCTGTAGAATTTGGTAATAAATTATACCTAATAATATAATTTTTATTCTGCATAGTTATATTAGAAATGATAGCATACTGATATATTTGATTGAGACGAAAACATTAAGTACATTATCTACATAATTATATATAAAGATACATAACGTTACTGTATACATGATTGTATACATATATATATACATACTTTTTTATATCTATGTTCTATATATATGTATGTATAATTAAATATATATATATATATATATATAATATATATATATATATATATATATATGAAGGTAAAAATGGATATTGAATCCGACAATATGTAAGAAAGTTTTATAGAAAAATGTTTAACATCTTGTTTTTCTATAAAATTTTCTACTATATAATATATATATATATATATATATATATATATTATATATATATATATATGTAAATGAATATTATTATTTACATATATACATATGTGTGTGTGTATATATGCATAAATCTATCAAAATTGAATAAAAACAAAGATATTCAAATCAAAACAGATATATCTAGTACTTGGTATAGAATTTCAAAGCTGTAGAATTTGCTAATAAATATTCTCTGGCGCATTAAGTGAATCCCCATTTTGAGATGTGCTCGTCATTGTATGGCTACATGGCCTGTTTTCATATTCAATATTATTTCAACCTACCCTAAGAAATATAGCTCATTAGTTTTACTTTAACATGTATCTCCGTGCACGTCACACATTCTTGTGTAAATTTCAAATCGTTTGCACTTTTCAGTCACAAATTACTTGTTGACAGACCTTTATTCTATCCTGGATCACTCTATTATATTTATCGCCATTTTGAATATCCCCCGAACAAATATTTCTGAGATTAATATACGTTTCACTATGAACCAATACAAACAATGCAGAGTTTATATACAAGGTGTGTCATAAAAGCTGTATTTAACAAGATAGAAACGAACAATCAAAGAAACGTAAATTATATTCAGAATAAAAGATGTGTCAAAAAGTGCCGAGTTTGAGGCTCTATTTACCGAGATAGAAATGAACCCACGTTATTTTTTTCAAAATACAAGGTGTGTCAAAAAGTACAAAAGATCTCGATATCTTTTTGACACACCTTATATATAAAAAAAACTTTATATTTATTGAATGATCCTCGTATATACATAAAAATCCATCCATGTATTATATACATAGAGAAATTAGAACGAAATAAATAAAATTTCTTTCAATAATTACGTGAAATTTATATTTATGATTATTATTGTTATTAAATTTTGAAATAATATTTTGAAGAATCTGAAATATTTTGAAATTCTTCTGTCCGTTTTATTTGTTTATTGGATTTTACAACATGTCAGCTGCTATTAATCATCTCATATTTTTCTATTGGCCAGAATAATATTCTGAAAGAATATTCTGAAATATGAAATTCTTCACTATATTTTACTTCTTGTGTTTTATGGCATGTCATTTTATGCCGAAAGTGTATATTTTGTTACTTGTGTGATTATAGAATGGTTGCTAATTGTTTTGAGACTTTTTATAGAGATTCTGCTGAATAATTGCTAGAGGGTTTGGTAGTTTTGCCTTTTTTTTAAAAGTTTCCTTGTAGTTATTAGTTGACGTGGGCAGATTTTATGATTTGTATTGTATAATTTCTTATATATGTTTACTTTCTTTACGAAGTTTAGAATGTTGCAGGTATTTGTTGTTTGGGAGAGTTCTTTCAGATTTTTTGAAATAACGTACTTTCCCTCAGCATATTAATTTTATTTCATCCTATGAGGATATGTTTGAATATTACGTAATTTCCTACAACTTTTATTGAAATTACACATGATGATTAAACAAAAACAATTTAAGAAACAAATTATTTTAATTACAGGATCATCTGCAGAAGAAGAAATGACATCTCGAAAACAACGTATAATTTTGTTGAAGTAATTTTGATTATTTTTCCCGGCTAGAAATTTCGCGATCCAATAATAAAAAATAAAAAAAAACTTTGAAAATAATTAGATATCATTCTTTCTAGCATTCATGTAAGTTTATTTTATAAAATTTAGAAAAAATATAATAGTTGATATTCAAAATTGCTAATTAAACATATTCACAGTAATACGTAGGTATATACGATATATATATATATATATATATATATATATATATATATATATATATATATATATATATAATCTACCAATCCCTTCCGCACGAATAGGATCTGTGGATATACAACAGTATGATGATTTAATTATTAAAACGTTTGATATATTTGTTTAATATTTATTATTTAATAGTTTGATATGTAAATAGTATAATAATCTTGATTTAGCTTCCTCTCAATCTGTTTTTCTTTTTTTCCTTCTTTTTATTTTTACATATGTTCGATTGAAACAGATTAGCGTTATAGCTTCCACTCTCTTTATATTTCCCTTACTACTCTCTTTCTTTTTTTTATCATATTCATTTGCTTATCATGTCCTTTTACTACCCTTACTTTCTCGATAATAAAAAGGGAATGGTCCATTATTTAGCTGAGGTGACAACGCTCATAAAAATAAGAATTCGGTGGATAAGCAGCACCAGATAATAAGGATTTACATTTTAAAAATGTTATCCTGGACGATTTGGACATTTTCAGTTTTAACCAGATGTGTTGCAAGATGATAATGGTTGTATAATTAAGGAACACGAATATATATATATATATATATATATATATATATATATATATATATATATATATATATATATATATAGCACTTGATATAGATTTTGTGGCATTCATGAAATCTTATTTTATGACTTCAGGAAAATGTAATAGTTGCTTTTCAAAATTGCTGTTCAAGCATATTCACAACAATACAAGGGGATACCATATAAATTACACACATAAATTCCCAGTTATTCAAAAATGGTCTCTATCTGTCATTCAAAATGAACGCATTTACTGAATCGACCATTTCAGATGTGCTCGCCATTGTAGGGCTGCGTAGGCTTTGTGTTTTCAACTTGAATAATATTTCGACATTCTTTAAACAATTTAGCCCATTTGTAAACATTTACTTTACTAAAAATGCTTCTTTATATACATTTTTCTGTTTGATTAATGCCATTGTTTGTATTTTTGTTAATGTTTGTAGCCTATTTTATTGTTCTTCATTTTTTTAGATAAATCATTCGAACGCGAAAAAAGCAACTAAAATTAAAAGAAATTACTAAGAAGAATCAATGCTAATAGCAACAGGCAATGCTTCAAAAAGTATAAGATGGCTAGAATAAAGAACTGCTTTCTTTCTTTCTTTCTTTCTTTCTTTCTTTCATTCGACCATTGTTTCTTGGTTTCCTTTTTATTTAGGCTGCTTTTCTTTCAATTGATATTTCCTTCTTTATTCTAATTGTTCTTTCTTACTTTATCTTTTCATCTTCTTTCTATCGTAATTCTTTTCTCCAATCTTCTTTCTTTCTTTCTTTTTTTATTTCATTTGATCATTGTTTCTTTGTTTCCTTTTTATTTAGGCTGTTTTTCTTTCAATTGATATTTTCTTTCTTCTAATTTTCTTTCTTTCTTTAAAACTTTCCGTCTTTCTTTTATCTTTATTTCTTCCTTTCAATCTTCTTTCTTTATTTCATCTTTCATTCACCATTGTTTCTTTGTTTCCTTTTTATTTAGACTGCTTTTCTTTCAATTGATATTTCTTTTTTTTTTTCTTCAAATTATCCTTTCTTTCATTCTTTCAAACATTCTTTCAACCTTTCTTTCAATCTTTATTTTTCCTTATTTTCATACGTCCTTTCTTTCTTTCACACGACCATTGTTTCTTTGTTTCCCTCTTTATTTATGCTGCTTTTATTTCAGTAGACATTTCCTTCATTCCTTCATTCTTTCTTTCTTTCTTTCTTTCTTTATTTATTTCATTCATTCATTTTTCCATTCTTTCTTTTGAAACAGAATAAGAAGAGAAAGAAGGGAAACTGACAGGAATGCAAGAGTTACGTGTAGATATCATGGAAATGTTTTTGGATGAGTCAGCACAAGGACATATGGTCAGGAGAGATCACGCGACGAAGTATGAAATTGTGGTAGTGAGAGCAGAAAATGTAAGGTCAGTTTGTGTTATAGGTGATATAACCTATCTACCTAATGGAATGATCCTACTTACTAAGACGTTGTAGCTTAAAGAACAACGACGCGATTCAGTTCTAGACTGTATTGTGGGACGTAACTCTACTTCCTTCTGCAAATTCTACTTTCTTTGTTCAATACATTTTATCAACTTTCACCAGTCATTTGTCTTTATTTGTGAACCTTAACCACCCCACAACAGTTTGGAACAAAGCCATGCCTGGGTCAGCCGTAAGTCTGTCGTCCCAAGCATTTTGTTTGGAGATTAAAATAAAATTAAAAAAAAGTCGCATTGTGTTGTAATTAAAAACTATAAAGGGCACAGGACACGATATTCCCCAGCAATCCCAAATTTTTTCCAGACTCAAAACATCACAGAATGCCAGCTCATTCAACATCAGCCCAACATCCAGATCCCAGCCTCTCGAAATAGAACAGAAATAGAGGTAAGTATACAGAATGAGAGCCGCCACGCAAAACTTTTAATGACACTCACGTCCTATTAATGTAGATTTATGATTTTAGCAAACAAGGAAACACCGCATTGTGTTTAATGGAGGCATTCTCAGCGTAAGGGTTTTCCTTGTATGAGATAGATCCCGAGTTCAAATCCTAGACGAGACTTTCTGTTACACTTTGCAATAATGTCATTGCTATGACTCAATGGGTTTTCCTTACATAGCTATCGGTAAATTGTAGGAGCGAGTAGGTTCTTTAGTCTTAGTTAGGCAAGCATTTTAGAATATTCTTAAATCAAACCAGCTTTAGTCCGCTTAACAAATTGACCTTTTGTCACTTTCTGCAAATATATATATATATATATATATATATATATATATATATATATTATAATTGTATACACAGGAACAACCTACGCGAGTTTCACCATAAGGATCTTCAGGGATAAATCCACTGAATTAATCAAGATATTGATTAATTGAATCGATATATTGATTATTTCCCTGGATTTAACACTGAATATCCTTAGGGAAGAACTCGAGTAGGTTATTGATGTGTATACCATTATAATGAATTTGCCCTACTCACGTATTGAG